>CM038797.1:130542421-130634219 GCA_021764765.1 Vicia sativa
TTTCTTATTGTTTAAATAAAGGGGTAACTAATAATTAAATTTAATTCGTGTTTTGAGATTATGCATCAATAGCATAAATTAAATTTACTTGTATATTGAATCATAGTACTATAATCATCTTTGTTTCTTTCTCGAGACCTTAATAATTTAAAGTTTATGTCGAGAGGTTATAGTATGACATTGAGCAATTATTATTTTTATTAAAAATTAAAATTGACATTTCTTGAACTTTTGTTTTTGTTTTTTAGCAAGAGTTTGTCGCTTGGTTAAAATGTAATATATTGATAATGTATTAAATTGTGTTATAATTTTTCACTTTAAAAACTACATATAAGAATGTGTATAATGGCCGTGTTGATTTTTTTTCTTCAATAGTTAAATATTTACAATTGAATGTTGAAGTGAGATGAATTAATTAGTGTTGAAAATATTTAATATGTTGAATAAAGAAGAAGTGAGATCACATATTTTATAAAATCTTATTGATTGTTGTGATTTAGATTTTTATCTCATATTAATTATTTGGGTTTAATTATTTTATAATAAATTAATTTTTTATTTATTTTTATCAAAAAAATTTGTCTATAAATAGAGATTTTGTTTATTTGATTTGACACAAAAAATTAATTTTATTAAAAAACATATAGAAAGATAAAAATATATATAAAAATAAAAATATAAAATAAAAATATAAAATAAAAATGGTGGAGTAGAATGTGAAATTTTATTAAATAAAATTATTGTAGTTAATAAAAATTAAATATATATTAAATTATTGAGTGGAAGAAAAAAAGATGGTGTGAAATATAAAACATGAAAAATAAATATATTAAATATATAAACTATTGTACCTCGTATATTTAAATAGGGCCGGAGATTTTTCAACAACTTTAGAGTGTTAGCTTAAGGCTATGTGTACAATGGGGTGTTGAAAAAAAATTAATAGTTAAATATTTGTAATAAGAGTGTTGAATATGATGTTGAAAGTGGAAAAATTTTGTGTTGAAAATATTCAATATGTTGA
Source organism: Vicia sativa (assembly GCA_021764765.1). Lineage (NCBI taxonomy): Eukaryota > Viridiplantae > Streptophyta > Magnoliopsida > Fabales > Fabaceae > Vicia > Vicia sativa. The sequence goes on from CM038797.1 coordinate 130,543,446, forward strand.
ATGAGGAGAAAGTGGAGGTCTATAAAATACTTTGTAAAATTTTATTGATTCTTTTGAATATTTAAATTTTTAGTGTGTTATAAATATTGATGGAATAAAATGTTAAATTTTATTAAACAAAATCATTATAATAAATATAAATTAAATATAAATTAAATTATTAAATAGAAGAAAGATAAAATAATATGTAATATAAAAAATAAAAAACGTTTGATGTTAAATAAGGAAACCATTCTACCTAGCCTAAGAGTTTAGGCCAAGAAAGTCACCACTCACTAGTAATAAAAATTTTAAAGAACTTCAACCACCCAACATTAATGATAAGAAATGTGAAAAAACAACATCACCAAATCCTAGGAGGCCTGGACATTTACGGTAAAGTATTAGATTTAAGAAAAGGATGGCATTCTAGAATTATTAAGAACTAAATCAATTAAACCTAAAATATAAATATATGTTTGATTAATGTACGACGGCGGGATTATGAACAAAGTAATAGGTAGACTCATGTTTTTATAAATTTGTTTTGAAAATGTTTTTGTATTGGATTTCAAGTTGAAATCCATTGGGAAAAAATGTAAGATTAATCTTCTTCAAAATGAAATTTGAATTGAAAAGATGATTGAATTTAAATAACTTGAATGGAAAAAACTTTAATTTTAGTTCCAGATGGAGTCATGGCGCAATGCATAAGAAATCAGGTCCCCAAATCTTCGGATACAATGTAAATTTAGAGATGAAAATATCTTATAAGTCCACTTAATCATTGTTGATTGACTCATGTAAACAATCAGATAACAAAAATAATAGAATTATCTAACATTTGTCTTATAAGACATGTCTTATGAGACAGGTCTGTCTAAAGAAGATTCTACAGCCTATAAATCTTAAAATTTGACGATAAAGCCTAACAGACCAACCAAACTCTATTATATAATATTCTAAACCTTAAATCCCTCAATTGTAACAATCATTGACTTGACCATCAAAATGGTTGATTGTACACCCCTACCGTCAAGGGTATTCTTGAAGAGTTTTGTACTAGAGTTCATCACCATCATGGTCACCACCAACAACACTTTAAAGAAAATATATCCCAAGTCATTTGGCAATGCATACAGGACCAAACTTCTATGTTTCTACTCAAAACTTGGATTTGATGATGAATCCTAAACACAAATATTTTCTTTAAATAGGGAGAGTAGAAATATATTCGTTGATTTTGTGATTTATTCACATAGCTAGTCTTGATATTTAAAGGTTATTGTCTATAAATAGAGTGAGTTGAGTATTTGGAAGTTTTTGCAACCTTTAGTATTAAAACTCATAATTACTTTCCAGAAAAGCGTCTTCGTTCCTTTTTTCGGAGAAGCAATTCAATGATTCCCTTGAAGCTTTTTATTTTTTCATTCCTCTTACTTCATCAATCTCTTAGGTGTCATTCTAACTCAAATTTTCCTTGAACATTTCAGGTTTTCTTAGTTAGGATGAACGGTAACTCTAGCGATTTAGTGAGCAATTTTGAAGTGGAAACTTCATCTATGCAATCCCCAAATTCTCCTCATCCTTCTTTTAATAGTGATCGCGTAGATCCGTAGATTATACTCGTAGATTATCCTTCATCTATGTATCTGACGATTTGGGGTCAAAAAAGGTATTTGGGAATTTTTCGGAGGAAGAAGCTTCTTTTCCTAGATCGTTAGACGCCCACATATCAAATGTTGGCGGAACAACACCTTGTGCCTAGGTTCCTATTCCCCCTTTTGTCTTGTCTAAAGAGGATTACAAGCCAATTTGCAATAGAGGGACATGGTAAATATTTCATCTAGGTTCTTTTATGATCTCAAGGTAGTGAGCCTAGCGATGCTGAGGTACTAGAACACTAAAATCTTCTCATGACATTGAGGTCGCCCTAAGAGATGTTGACATTGTGGTCTGTGATCATTTAGAATGGTCGATTTTCCCGGTATGAGAGGAGAAAAGGATATGTAGCACTGTTTGTGACTGCATGATTTTGTTCTATGAGTGATTGGTTACAAGAATAAGATTTTGGCTACTTTTTCTTGAATTTGAGGTAGTCATTCTGAAACATTTAAAAAATTCTTCTTACCAGCTTCACCTGGGCTCATGTGCATATATAAAAGCCTTTCAAATGTGTGTTGAGTACAATCTTAGAAGCCTTATGTTGGCTTATTTTTTTTGTCCTTTTCCATATAAGGCATACTTCCTTGTATAAACTTTGTAATTAGGGGTTTATCTACTTCCATCAGGTCGACCTTTGGTTCAACACATTCCCTCTAGATTGTAGTGATTGCATGAGACGTTTTCATATTGGTGAAGCCTCTCACCCTCGCGACTCACTCTATTTTTTCTTACCTTCATGTCGATCCTTCTTACTCTTGTTGGGGTTTATACCTGAAGTATCGGTCAAAGCTCTATTTTAACCAATCTACTCATTTTTATTGTACCAAGTCAGATTCATTTTCTCCAGACGATGTGATGATGATGAAGGAACATCAATCATAGTTTCAAGGGATTTTCTATGAGGATGGGTTCGACCCTAGCAATGTTCCTTCTTCCGATGTGAGAAAAAGGAGAACTAATACTCATGTTATCTTGAGTTAAGTTAATCTTAAGGAGAGAAGGAAGATCTTTGGTGAGAACGAAGCCCTTTTTTACATGTGTGTTTACGTTTGTCTTATAGCATGAAAGGTAAGCAAGTTGAACATGTCCTACAACCTTGCATATGCTCAAGGTATTCAACTAGCGGTGAATTTTGGGATTTTTACCTCTACCCTCACTCCTCTAATGACCATGACTGCTTCTCCTACCCCGATTGTAGAAGTTTTTACTTGTGTACACGAGGTGGATCTACTTGTGGACACTACGACCACTTTGACAATGGATGAACCAACCTTGCCTCTGATTTTGACGAATAAGGCCCAGAAAGAGGAACAACAGTCTCCTCAGACCGAGTGTTCTCCAAAACTCAGGCCGATGAGGATGATGTTTTCGGGGAGGTGACTCTCTTTATAAAGATGAGATGTTTTCTCATCCCAGCTTCCACGCACTATTGAGTAGGCTACTGCTATTGTCTCGACATTGGATCTATCATTCATCCAGAATCTTTCTAAGGGGGTAAAATGGAAATGGTTTCTCAGCTTGTTCATAGTATGTTCAAAGATAACAATATTTTCTCCCTTGTATCTGCTAGACGGGGCGATATCTTCGCCCCGGGTAATCCCTCCAAAGAAAGTGATACTTGGAATTAAAAGGTTGAAGTTATGAAGTTGGGGTGCATTAATCTCCAAAAAGCTGGAAGTGAAAACTTCCAACTCTTTGAAAGAGGTCATGAAAATACATTATTTTCTTTCTGATTTGGATGCTCGGGTGACTAATTTGGAGGGTTACCTCAATGATGCAGATAAACAGTGTAAGACTGCTTCTGATTTCATTGAAGAGAAAACTCGTCTGGTTAAGAAGCATCGCAAGACCCTTATTCTAGAAACGAGCCAAACGCAAAGACCTAGAAAAACCTTCTAGACGATGTGGTTTATTTGAAATGGGAGCTTCATGATTTTCTTAAGTGGACTATGCAAGACGTGCTTGGCGTCGTGAGCGAGTCATGAAACAGATGAGGAAGCTCTATCTTGATGCTATAATTTTTTTCAATGCGTTGGATCTGTTTAAGCGTGCTCCCCGGGTGGCTCCAGGAGGTCGTTCTGGTACCTCGGCTTCAGATGCTTCAGCTTAATTTTCTTTTGCTTTGTATTACTTTACTTCACATAATTCTTCCCAACCTTTTGTGCCTCAGTTCTAATAATATTTAATATTTAATGAAAATATTTTACCTTGATGATTCAAGAACTGTGTTTGTCTTTGATTATTTATGAATTTGAGCCTCGGTTCTAATAATATTTAATATTTAATGAAAATATTTTACCTTGATGATTCAAGAACTGTGTTTGTCTTTGATTATTTATGAATTTGAAGTAACTTTAAGGCTTACTCTTTTACCTTGCGAAGTCTGTATTTACTTTAGAGTTTAGGTTGGGACACTAGTGTTCATTGGCTATAATGGATCACATGTTTTGACCGTATGAGCCTTAGCCATTTGTTTTATACAGGATATTTGATTATAGTGAAATGACGAAAGTGTCTATGAAATTTTCCTATTTTTGCAACTTGGTAAAGTGAAATGACGAAAGTGTCTATGAAATTTTCCTATTTTTGCAACTTGGTAAATTGGTATTATTAGCTACCTTTTTTTACTGCTAAACTTGCATGTTGTATTTAGCATTGTTGTAGTAGAATTTAATTTTATGTCGTGCTTAGCGAATTGCTTGAGTTCTTCATGTTGAAGTTTGAGATCGATGATGTCAATGTCATGTGGTGCAGTACTTTGCACTGCACTCTCTGTATCATAGAGGATCATCCCCTAACTAAGAGTGGCATTCTTGTCCCTATCCCTGAGATTTGACTCGGATCGAGATGGATATCTCTGGACTCCACTGCATATGCTCTAGGATTGGCTTGATCAGAGAGGAGTGTGTCAGCTACTACGTAAAATATCATTTAATAAGCATATGATATGAGATGTGTGTTTGAGTCGAATCAAAATCACATAAGTGCTTTGATGCTATACCGGATACGTAATACCATAATGTGCTTAAACCATATCAAAATTGTATGGATGCGTTAAGTCTATCGAATACAATGTATTTAAGCCATATTAGAGTCACTTAGATGAGTTAAGTTGTATCGGATCCGTAGACTGACATGAAATGTGCTTAAGCCGTATTAGAATCACATAGAAGCATTAAATACACATTCATGTATTAGAATCACATAGAAGCATTAAATACACATTCATGCTGACATCGTTCTGTTTTTCGTCAGTCGCACAAGCCTATTTCTTTGATCTTTTGAAATATTTCTAGAGAAAGCATTTGATTGAACTATTTAGCATTTGATTGAAGTATTTCAAGGATAATCCGTGTTCAACTAATTGTCTACATAGATCATAAATCTCGCTATAATCCCAAACAAAACAATTTTTCTATTGTTTTATAAATTAGACCAATTTTTCCTTATATACTATTGACAAAAATAGGCCTCTTATTGTCTCAAGCACCTAACTTGGGTGTATCTTCACACCCAAGTTATACAAATTTGGGAGCTATGACTTGGCCAAAAGTTGTAGACATGTTTTGATTAAAGTGAGTAGAAAATAATAGAACCCACGGATAAAGAAAACATAGTCATGAAAAAACCTTTTGGGTAGTACTGTAAGAGACTGTGCATGCAACCACTGTAAATTTCTGTTTTCAATAGATTGGTCTTTAACAGCCCAGAGACAGACATATTTAGCCAAACTGTCTTACTAATATTTGTGTTTTATTATTCTGCATTCAATGTTTTTCATTAATGATTAGTGGAAAATTATGTACAAATGGTGTCTATACCTTCTGATTCACCCATATATCGAAATACCAGACATAATTGCTTTGTAAATGATACAACTTCTAAAAAATCTTTACTGCATTAGCTTGGCTACAGATTGGTTTTTATCACGAGGCAAACAAATAAGATACACATAATTTGGCTATAGAGAATCCATATTAGAGTCTATCCCTTGCAATTATTATTCTATTCCCCGTTGTATTTCGTGTATTGTTGCTGATGAAATGAAATAAGCTCACTTTGCCTAAATAAATTTCTTACTGTACATCTATCAGGGTTTCGACACATCAGAATAGACAGTCAGAATTTTTTTTGAAATAAAAATCTTGAACAGCGAGTAACTGCTTGTATAAATTGCTCGTAATAGCCACACAAATGAGAAACGTTAACCAGCGGCAGTAGAAACGTATCTTATAATGGTTGAAGTTCCTGCTCTGGAACAGCTACATCAACTGGTTTGTATGAATGCTCTGCTTGCTGTCTGTTTTTCCAAACTAAGAATATTCCCAAGGCTGATACTCCAAGAAGCAACGTAATTAAACCCATTAAAGCCACCACCCAATAATATTGCTGCCACCAAGTCCTGCATCATATAAAAAAAAAAATGTGAGCAGCATAAAAAACCTCAACCATATTCGTATTCAGTGAAAAGAAGATTTTACACATCAGCTATATGCAGGTAGTAATCGAAATAGGCAACTGAAATAAGAAACGAAGAGAAAAGGTTAAATTAACAATTATGCAGGTAGGATAAAGAGTTGTCTAAAGAACAGGTGGGTTTCCTATTTGACTTCACTTGTTGTCTCAAAAGTTTCAGAGCTGTAAATATCTTATTGAAAATATTTGTTTGGCAAACTAGTAGAATTGTAAATATTCCGTCAATGAAGTAAAAAAAAATTAAGGTTTCAAAAGAAAATACTCCCTCTATCCCATGTTATAAGAGAAATTTAGATTCATTGAATAAGTAATGTATCTAGTCTGTATATAGACCAAATACATTAATTATTCAATAAATCTAAAAAGTGATTTTCTCTTATAATATGAGACGGAGGGAGTACAACATTAGGTGTAAGTGTTGGTTATTTACATAACTTAATAACTTAATGTAAAATGTGAAACTAGACAATGAAATCAATGAATCATCTGATATTATTTAATGATCAGATATCAAATTTTAAATAATTTAGAAATTGTATGTTTGTAATCTAATAGTGGACACATACTTAATTTTTTAGAAAACATGTTATACCTTAAATTGCAATTGTGCGATAAAGCACTATCTCTTTCTATATGAATTGTATACCAAATCTACTTTATAAAAAATTTCAATTCAATAGTTGGATTAATTAAATTCATCATACTGAATTGCTGTAAGTATACCAAGATTAAAACTCATTGTAAACAGATCCAGTTCCTCTTCCCCGGTTCAGTGGTTGAGCAAAGTGTTTTTTAACTATGGGGCAGCATAACCAGCAAGCGGTTGCACTTTTAACACATGAAAAACTTGCTACAAAATGTTGGATATAGTTGAGAATCCAGTCTGCTGAGAATATAAACAGATCTCGAGTCTTGACTTACAAAATATCAAATACAACCCCATTACTCAAGCATGATTTTTCATAAATTAGAGTACAACACTTTCCAAATTCTAATAATCTGAACTAGATAAAATTATGTACCTCAGTATTGCATGCACTATGAATGATAAAGTACTTAGGTATACACTGATATAGGGCAAATAATTTTCTCTTTTCACTATTCAAGATAGAATTTACCGTTTTGATGAAGGCTCGGCATTCCAATCAAGCAACTTATAACTTCCGAATGTGTCTGGGAGTTGCATGCGATGTTCAGAGAGCCGGGACACCATACTCTGTTAACATAAAAAATCACCATCAGATTCAAATGGTTTGTCTTCACATAAATGCAAATGCACAAATATCAGCCTACCATTGCAGTGGTGTTAGAAAAGAAATTTGCATATGGCCTTGGGGTTATGGCCCATCTAGAGAGGGACCCATTTCCAAGTGAAGAAAGATTCATTAAGTGAACCTGCAATCACTCAAATCAAGAAATCCATTATCATAATCATTATCATTAAGTAACAATGCATTCGAACAGGGAAAAACTAGCTGAAATGTTTAGTTTTCTTGGTACTTTGGAACACATGACTGAAAGTCTTACGTGTAGGACCTACATATATCCCAACCTACACCAGCCAACTGGTCTAGCCGCGTTTCTATATGCATATAGTGAATTACATCTCCTTTTAGCATCAATTAATAAATTATACTTAAAGCTATAACGAAGCCCCAATAATTCTTGCACCATGGTGACCATTTTCTAACCTGCGATGTATTAACATCTAACTCATGAGCTATGAGTCCAGCCAACTCCGTAATTTGAGGCTTCATGTCCGTGTAGCTTATGTTAAATGAAATGGAAATTGTTATTTGAGCAATTTGGAGTTCACCTGCTCATTCAAGACAATCATAGGGAATTAATCGTTACTCATTAGTGAGCATAAACACTACAAAGCAACCACACAAACATACCAAAAAAAGTAACATGATGAACTACTTTGTGTAAGTTTAACACCTATACATGATTACACATGATGTCTTTGTATATAATTAAAATAAAATTACAACAGTAGGAGATATTGTTACCTTGATCAATATTATCCTGCGATGGAGATGGAGATGGAGATGGAGATGGAGATGGAGATGGAGATGGAGCACCGGAAGGTTCAAATGCTTTGGTTAAGTTCGCTATTTCTGAATTTGAAGGCGCTGGTGATGGGACATCAGAGATGTGTAATCTTTCCCATAACTCGGAACAATTTGTTTTCCAGAAACCTACTTTAGAATTCTCACGATCATACATTACAAGAGTGTTACGGACAAAGATACCTACACAAACAATATAGGAACGATCACTAAAGTGCTAGACAAACCCATAACTCATAAGCTACCGATCTAACACAAAAACTAAGGAACAATACTTCAAATCAGCACAAAGTATGAAATGAACTGAAGTTACCCACAGTAAATTAGTTACCTCCTAAAAGAGTAGTTGGATCTCTTCCATTTGAGAAAACCCCCAGACAATATGCACCACGTACTTTTGAATGCTTTATAAAAAGATAGCCACAAGAAAAGTAGCGATTAGAGAATCAGTTAACCTATAAACACAGCTGAAAACTCTAATGATCTTATATCACTAACCCGAAACAAGTAATTTTCAGGAGACAGTGATAACTTGTGACCATTTTCAAACACCATGTCAACCACCGGAAAGCTTTTAGAGAGTTGAGAGACATTTCTGAAATACAAGTAAATTTGAACCGTTAATGTGCTGCAATAGGCTTGTGTTATCAATTACATAACAATGATACAGACATACATTCCAGCACCAGAAAAACATATATCTTTATAATTTGGATCTGGACCACTAATTTGCTTCAAAGAGTTACGTTCCCTCATAATCTGCATAACAAGAAAATACAAAAGCAAACCCATCAGACATATAAAAGATAAGGTTTATCTTTACAGGATACTCAGTTTTATTGTAAACATGAACAGGATATCTGGCTATAATATACAACAATTAATAAACTAAACTATCAATGATGACGAATGAATAAAACGGGCTCTCCGTTATAAACGGCACACTCATTTGACGACTACATTGAATCTTTTAATTAAATGAGCTGATTAGGAAGTCATCCCAGAGATATGAAGACCAAAACACAGCTTCAGAAGGGGAAACTTTAAATCATTATTGTTTAAATGAGGTTCCAAAATTAATGGCTTATAATGACTCGAAAGAAAAGTCAGTATGATTTTTAAAAGAAAAAAAAACAGAAAACACATAAATGAAAGCATCTTAAAATTATGAGTATTTGATTATATTATATTCATAAAACACCCAAAAACAAGTATGGGACCCTTGTGCTTCCTGTTTGAATAACGATAATCCACAATAAGTCAGGGTACTTTTAACTACAATATTAAAGGATATCGCTTTAGAAAGGTTAAATGGTGTAAATTGGAGCATTATTTAAGTTAGTGCAATTCAGAAGACAACTCTATGTTGGAAAGCAAGAAATGCAACTCAAAACATTTTACTGATATTTTTTAAAGAACTTACAGCACGTTTAAAAGCAAGAAATGCAACTTCTGGTAGGTATGCATAAGTGGTGCCGCTATCCAAGACAGTTCCATGCTTCCCATCAAAAACCTTTGGGTTTAACCGCAATTGCTTTCCCGCAACATGTATCTCCTTCAAATTGATATTGTAATATGGACTGTTGCCATCCCGAAACTAGAGTAAATGTGAGATTAATCAAATGCATTTTTTAAGAAAATGCATTAAATCTCATAACTGTTAGATAAGAAAATTTGACACACACCTTCTACCATAATCTGAATGCGTAAAGACCATGTCTGATGGGGGAGATATTCCGCCAAGAATCATAGCACCTCCACCAACATCCATTCCACCATAGCATAGTGAGAATGAATTACTTATAACCTTTTTATCAACCAACTGATCCATGATACTTAGATCTCCACGACCCAAACCCATGATACCATCAGCGCGCTGACTATAAAGATCACCCGTCTCATCGTTTTCACAGCCAAAGACAGCACGTTGGGGTGGAAGCTCACTAAGATTTCCAAAGGACACAACATCCTCGCCAAGGAGTCCACTGCTACTGCTCAGTTCAGCATACTGTCTCTCATACATGCACTGCTTTTTATCACCATCACAGTTGCAATCCGGTGTGCATTTTACAGGTTGATAAGTTGTCGACAAGTCGGGCTGGAACTTCGGATCCTATTAAAATAAAATTAGCCACACAAATGAATTTTTCTTCAGATAAATTACAAAAGTTACACACACATGGGATAAGACAACAAATTCTAAATGAAATTATTCTTTTCCAAAACCATTTCAAGACACAATAAATAACAGTAAGAGACAAAACCAGTCCTCAATATTCTACTACTACCTCTTCATTTTCATCAATTTCCTAAAAAGAACACCCAGTAGGCAGGAATGAAAACGTGCACAAATTCAGCACCAAAATCAAATAATCAAATAATAAAGCCTTGTAAGAACTTCTTTTTTTCATAACCATGAACAGTGTAGTACATACACCTCTGGAAAAAGGTGTGTCTGTGTGTGTAAGAATTTGTCCGAAACCAACACTGACACTTGTCTTTACATTTAATTTATTCATTTTTCAAATTATTACTGGTGTTAGTGTAGGTGTTGTGTTTCTGGTGTCAATGTCGGTGTCTGTGCTTTATAGATCATGAGTCATTTTGTAGCACCGACACCTCTGAAAAAGGTGTGTGTGTGTCTGTATCGGTATCAGACACTTGTGATTATGTGATTATGTTTAATTAATTCATTTTTTCAAATTATTATCATGTCGCCGTGTCAGTGTCAGTGTGATATTCGGGGGAGTCATCAATGCTTCATAATATGGTATGCACAAGCCAATAGACATTGTTTACACAAATTTAATAATCAATCAATATAATGATTAACTTGTAGACTTATATCATAATTTTTGAAGAATAATTACCTGGTGCCTACCACAGTGTTGGCAAGTAGAACAAGGAACATAAGTAACAGTACTTCCGGTATCAACAATAAGAGCAAATCTCTGCGGAGGAGTACCGATCCAGAGCCTAGTCGTATAGTATCTACACAAATACACAATCGAATTTCACACACGAAAATTATCAAGCATATGCATAAAAATGAAATCGCGAAGGAAATGAAAGAAAGTAATGGAACAAACCCGTTGATAAGGAGATCGTCGTAGAGTCTCATGCGAGCGTTAGGATGGTGTTGCGATTCGGATCTCTGGAGTTGACGGCGAGGATTGAACGAGGAGATTGAAGAATCGGGAGAAGTGAGATGCAGAGGGAGAATCATGGCGGGACGAGAGGCGTTAGGGTTGTTTGTTGTTGGGAAGAGTAAGAGGTTGTTAGGGTTGATAGAAAGAGCGAGGTGAGGAGAAAAGCAAATCAGAGAGAAGATTGAGATGAAGAGAATAGCCATGAAGAGAATTGCGCGCGCGATGGCGCTGATCGAAGGAGAATGAGAGTGAAGAGACGATGGCGCTGATCGAAGGAGAATGAGAGTGAAGAGACGATGCAAAAACACAGACTCGATTACGCCAATAAGGTAGGAAGGTAGGAGGGAAGTCAAGTTATCTTGTGCTTTCAATCCGCTTACCTATTTCCGATCATTACAAATATTTAATTTAATTAGTATAAGTTAAGTAGCATTATATTACTAAATTATATCTTATCTTTATTTTTAAAAGGGAAAAATCGTGTAACAAACAAAACGTACCTTCGTTGTTGCATGAAGGAGGAAGGATGGGAGGTAATTTACTTTGGAGAGGAAGGAAAATGTTTGGTGGATAGTTAAGGATGGACAATAATGTTCTAAAAGTGGGAGACGATTACAAAGTTGTAACTAATCTAAACCAAAATGTTTCAAAATAATGTTGACTCTCTTTTAAAATTATTTCCTCCCAAAATAATTGTCATAATTGATGATACTTTTATTATAATTAAAAATCTATAATAAATAAAAAATAATAATCAAATATTTTAAGATATGAGAATTTTACTAATACTATACGTGGCTTTCTATCTAAGACTTCTCCTAAATATGAGACCTTCTTTTACTTTTTCATAATCATTAACCCTAGTGATTAATATGTAAAATAGATTTTAAAAAAATTAAATTACAAATCAACTAGCATAACAACCTCTATATCTTTGATATGAAACATAGGCACTACATAGATGCACAAATAACAACACAAACAAACTCAAAGAACAAACTCTAAACACTATATATTCAACTCTTACTTCGTGTTTTCAATTTTTTAGACTTTTTTCATGTCTGGTATAGTCCAGTTCAGGGGTTAATTCTGGCATCAAGTGGGTTCAGCCCCCTCCCAATTGCAGTTGCGGAGGATCTAACCATGATCCTCTCTACTAAGTCCAGCGTCAATCATCACAAAACCAACTAACGATTGGTATTTTGTGTTTTCATTGTTAGTAAAGAATCTTCTTAAATAGTAATTCATTTGATGGGTTTTTCTCTAATGGACATTTGAATTGATAACATATTTGATTATGATGAATATTAATTTTGATTTGCTTTTCAAAAACATTCGTCAATAGATTTGATTTTGATCTTCATTCATTTTAAATCTACATTTAATATGATTAGATTTACTAAATCTTTTTAACAAATTTTACTAGATAACATATTGTTAAAAGATACAACAAATCTCTTTGAAAACAAACTTAATCATGCTTAGATTTACTCACAAACTCTAACTAACATCCTAAGGTCAGAAATCACATTTTATATAAAATATCAAACTACATTTTTTGCTTGAAAGATCTTAACATGTCTACTATACATGAATTTTTGAAGGGAGATGAGGAACTAGACAATTCCATATTGCAAATTTAGAGCTCATAAGTATAGTTTATGTTGATTTCTATTTATATTCATACGTTCTTGTACTTTAACATAAAAATTTGACATTACATGTACATCCATGAGGTTTGTGTCGAAATGAAGCTTCTAAATAAGTATTATATATTAGATGTTGCGAGGATTGCTCTTACTCGCGGTTCTCTATAACAAAAAATCAAATTTTACTTAGAAGAAAAGTTGATCGAGAAAGGGAGCATCAAATATTGTTATATTGCCTCATTTTATCGCGAGTATGTATATATTAATTTGTGTTTTCATTTATAAATCAATATTGCTCATATTATTAATTATTCTGGATGTTTATGCAGCCGGTGATGTTATTCATGTGTAATGCCTCCATAGACCATGTGGAACATATTAATTATTCCATAGATATATTCTGAATATTTATACTTCTTAAATTAATGTTGTTGTTTTAAGCTTATCAAAGTTTAAACTTTGTTCTAATTGTAGGAGCTTAGCATCCAAACACCATACTTAACATAAGATATTTATGACATCTGATCACGTTGGATCAGTGTCTTCTTATCTCATATCTCATTATGTAGCTCGACAACCACAACAATAGTTTTTCTTAGTTGCAATAATCTTATTTTGTATATGAACATATGTCTTGTTTTGTCATTTTGATGTAATTTTTCATATTTTGGTTTAAAATGATATATATATATATATATATATATATATATATATATATATATATATATATATATTCCAATTATGTTACATATTTTGTACTTTCTATGTAAAAAATGATATTGCCAAATTAATAGATTTATTATAATGATATGATACAGACCAGTGAAAATGATGCAGACAAAAAATAATACAAGTCAGTGGAATTGATAAATATAATCAAAAAGATTTATTTTAAACCTCTCGATTATTACATAAAATCGAGATAAATGAATATCTTATTACCTCATACTAGTAAGAAATCCGTGATGTCGCACGGGTCCTGTCCGGATTTCATATAACATGGAACTAACTTTGTCATGTAATAGAACATTCGTATATAATCAAATTTAAAATATTAAAATAATTCAACCAAAGTTCAATCAATTAGGAAAAAATTAGTGTATCAAATTAATTGGACAACATTCAAAAAGTTAACTCAAAACTTCATTGGGGAACTAAATAACATAATGTCATGAGCCTTGTAAATTCGGATGTAACCATATTAATGGTAACAATGCCGTATTTGAACTTTAGATATGACGCAACCTGTTTTCCATCGATGTTTTCAACTCATTGACATGCATGATAAATTATGCAAAAATCAGACAACAAATATGCTAACAATTTATAAACAAAAATGTTTTTGTTGTCATGTATTTACCCATTAACAAAGCGATTGAAAAACTTCCTTGTATACAACATTTGTAGTGATAGAAGATGATACATTCTCATTATCATGTATTAACATTTTAAGACCACTTTTGCTTGTAACTCTTGAAATAGCTACATACAATTGTCCATGACTAAAAACAGGAGTAGACAAATACAATCCAACGGTATCAAGTGATTGGCCTTGGGACTTATTAATTATCATTGAGTAAGAGACAATAAATGGGAATTGCCTCCTAATCAACTTAAATGGCCACGGTGACTCAGAAGGTAACATAGACATTCGAGGGATGTAAAAGATGTTACCTATGTTCTTTCTAGACATGATTTTTGCCTCAATAACATGATTTGTCAACCTTGTAACAATTAGTCTTGTTCCATTTCACAAACCATCATTTTGGTCCAAATTCCTCATTAGCATAATTGGTGTACCAACCTTCAATTTGAGCTTGTGATTTGGAAGACATGAAGTCCTTAGTTTGCTAAGAAACTCTGGAGTAAGAACTTCATAGGCTTCGGTGTAACTTGTATCAGTTCTATCAATTGAATCAGAACTCAAATACTCTTTTTCCTCTCCTAACAAATGCACAAACATGAAACCAATGGAATATGTTATTCAAGACAAAGTGAAGAACGAATCATTGTTATGAATATATAGATTAAAAAAGACTTTACTTTACCTAGTATCATGTCCAATACATAATGATTTATTTTTCCACAACTTCAATGGTTGAAGCAAGTATTGCTTTTCCTTGTAGAAATTCTATATTTTGAAACTCCGCAACCAAATTGGGGTATGTGTTTTCAACTATAGCTTTTATTGGATCCTCAAAATTAGATATTAACAAATCCGGAGGAATTTCTATATCAGCTAATCCATCATTAGGTTCACATATTTTACCATCACCAACATCTAATATCCATCTAGAGAATTCAACAAGTTCATTAGAAGTTGTACTATCCCTTCCATGTTGTAGTCTCATGTTTTTTATTATTGTTAGAACTTGACAATAGTCACATACATAATATGAGCAAATGGAAGCATGAACAATATCATAACGCCCTGCTCTTGGAACAACTGGAAGTATCTGACGGAAATCTCCTCCAAATACAACTACTTTACCACCAAAAATTGTATTTGCAAAACCCTTCTTGCTCATGACATCCTTAAGGGTCTTATCCAACGCCTCAAAACAATTCTTATGAGTCATGGGTGCTTCGTCCCATATTATAACATCAGTAGCTTGAAATAATTGTGAATGTTCAGAGTCTTTATCAACATTGCAAGTAGAGTTTTCAAGGGTTGGAACAGGTATTTTGAACTTTGAATGGGTTTTTCTACCACCCGGTTCCCCCGTATCCATGTAAAAAAAACACCCATCCCTTTTGTTTGTTGACAACGTCCATTAGGGTTTCAAAGATTGCACGGTGTTCATCTACACATTCAAATTGAAAGAAATATTATATTAGAGATTAATGATAACAACATTGATACAAAGATGAACAAATACTTGTTAGAGATGTAAATAAATTCTCAAAGTTTTGTTGTCCCGTATCAGCATCGTAATCATGTTCATCATAAATCAGTCTATTGCCCATATATCGCGTTATATACGAATCTGGATACAACATATCTTTAAGTTCACGCAAGCTTCTTCGATTTGATTGCATCATATTCTCAATCTCAATTAATGTGAGATTTTTCAGTTCTGTAGTTGACAATTGCATGTCTTCCAAGAAAAATACAAAGCAATATGAATAATAATTGGTGTGTACAATGTAAAACCAAGTATTGCAGTCTACAGATAAGCTAAATTAATTTTCAGTAATACTGTTGATGAAGTTAGCCATATAAAAATATCAATAAAAATTAAATGGTTGTATCATAATGTGTTCCATACTTTAGTATAATACAAGAACATAAGTGCTTCATGTACATTCCAGATATTCTAATTTTCATTAGTAGCTGTGAAAAGAATGTTGTTTATACTGCATTTTCAATGTTACATTTACAGCAATTTACAGTATATTATAAGAATAAGAACTTCTTATAATAGTTAAGTATGGGAGGAGATTGTATGATATGTAACAGATATATTATAAGTATTAAAGGATTGTACCTTTTCTACCAATCGCTCTTCTTTGTTGATAAATGTCATACCCCAAATTTTGACCTAACGATCCTGCATTCCATCTGCATCATTACGTAGCAAGTGTTCATAAGCGATTTAATCTATTTTTTTTTGTCAATTCTCCCGTCAGGTTTCAAAATTCATAACTTCTTCAAATTTCGACATTTTTAAGTGGTTCTTTTTGCATATGATTCCCCCTGACGCCATCTACAATTTTTCTTTACAAGTTATGTTTGGAAGAGCCACGAAAAACTAGTAAAGTTGAAAGTCGTTTTATGAATTCGCTAGAATTTGATTTCAATTTATTTTATTCACGTTCTCTTCTCTATCTAAAAATCACCAAAAAAATAGTAGGTAGTAATCATCTTTCCATTTTTATTTGCAAGTTATTTTTATTTCAATTCAAAAATGTCAAAAAAATGTAGTTTCATTTACATTTATATTTTTTATATTTAAGTCAAAACTTTCAAAAATATATATATAAGTCTTTTCCATTTTTGTTAGAATATAAGTTTTTTTTTCTAATTACATTTTTATTTTTTATTTATTTTAATCCAAAAAAATATAATAATTAAAAATATTAAATTTGGTTCCATGTAAATTTCTTTTATTTAGTGTTTCTATTATTATTGTTTTAATGTTACCAATAACTTTTCAAAAAAATATTATATTATTATTACTAGTATATTATTATTATTAGCGGTATAGTTTGTTTTATATTTAAGTTAGAAAAACACAAAAAATATTAATTCATTTAATTAGTTTATTAAGTTAGATTTATTAGTTTTTTTCTATTTTTATAAATATAACATATAAAATATTTTGTATTATTAATTGTTTTGAAATAGTTTTAAAAACTCAAAAAAATATAATTCTTTCCTGATATAATATTGTTAGTTTTTCTTGTAAATTAATTTTTTGGATCTTTAGCCTTGTAAATTTATTTCATTTAATTCATTTAGGATAACTTTTATATGATATTTAATTAGTGTAGATGCTAAGTCATTTAATTTAGATTTTTAGTCTAATTTTATCATTAACCCAAAATAAAAAATTTCTTTTTCAATCTTCACACTCTTTTAGCAAACAATAACTTTTTTGGTCAAAACACATAGATATTATAAGAGGTTCCTATAGAGTATTACAGATGCATTGGATGCTAACACTTTTCCTTTGTGTAACCAACTTTCGTATCTTGATCTCTTTATTGCATTGCTTTTAGTTTTACTTTTTGCATTGCATATATACTTAGGATTTTATTTCGCTCTTTTCCTTTTTCTCTTGGAAACAATAAAGCGCGGTGGCGACTCTTGCTTATTTGCGAGTCAAGTCAATTAATGGCTTGGTCTCCGATTTTCACTGCTACATAATTGGCGACTCTGCTGGGGACTAAAAATATCTAAGTGGGTTAAGCCCAACTTGTTATATTTGTGTTTATATTATTATTTGTTTGCTATTTCTTATTTGTTTGGGTTTGGTGATTTTTGCAAGGATAAGTCTTATACCCGGATTAAGTTACACATAAGATTAGGAGGGGGTATAGTCATGTTGACATGTTTGGAGCAGTCCTAAGCATGTTGGCATGAGATCCCTTGCTCAGTGGAGGCCCCTTTGGGGGTGGTAATGTTAAACAAGCCAGTTGTGCGACATTATCACCTTTCAACCTGGGAGCTCGCGAAGCTGAGTTGGTTGTAGAATCCTTAACCCATCTTGGCCTTTTAGGATGTAGTGCGAAAACTACCTAGGCGCATGCTCGAATTAGTTGTCACGCGAGACTACACTCAAACGATTTTTTCTTGAATATATTATTGGTTCCCGAGCAGTCGGTAGACCGATAATATCCAAAAGAGGAATCACAACTCTGAGTATCTTTAGAACCTTGTTCTACAGGTACAATCAAACCTTTAGTACATACCTTATGGATGGTTCTCCTTGACTCAATGCTCGACATTAAACCTTTGAACATTGCTTGTGATCTTGCTTGTGGTTATTGTATAACCATACATAACCATGCCTTCATGCATCCATGAAAACTTATTTTCACTTGATTTTTAAGGAACTTAAAGGTCTTTCTTTGTAAAACATCATAAGTTTCATCAAACTCAATTGACCTTGGGTGTTGATGGGGTGAAAATCCTAATCCACCAAAATGGATTTTTGATTTTGATGATAATTTGATCAATGTTTTGATCCAATTTTGAATTTACTTTCTTCATGCTTTGATGTTTATAAATTAATACCTTGATTTCCTTGAAACTCAAATAAAACCCAACATTTTCTTTCTTTGCATACTTCATGCATACATCTAGGTCGTCCAGGATCTCATTTCCAGCTGTCTTTTTCTCCCAATTATCAGTCAACTGTCAAGTTGTTTCCTCAATACAACAACGGTACTAGAGCTAACATCAAACGAAGAATAGAAAACCAAGAACAACACGATATGGAAGTCCGAATGGAAATTGATGAGTTGAAGTCGGGCATGACTAAACTTACTGAGTTGATGCAAGTTTTGATTGCTAAAGGGGAATCGCCTCGAAGAAATGTTATCTCTGAGGTTGCAACTGCTGCGGTTAATCCTCTGATAGTCCAACAACCAATCACTACATGGCTAGAATTAGGCATGCCTCAGAACTATTCTCCACTTTTTGTCACTACTTCGATGGTTGGCCAATCATCCCGACCAGTGTTTCAAGCTCTAGTTTTCACAGAACCACAACAATTATTCATACTACTTCTTGTCAACCTGGGGTATATCCTGTTGCACAAGCTGCTTATGAGAATCCTCTCTTTGATTATCATTTTTTTGTTAGTCAAGAAGATCCTGCTGATTTTGAAGAAGTCAAGGAACAATTTCAGACTTTAGAGAAGAGAATGAGGGCAATGGAAGGTAACGAGTTCTTCAGTGTTGATGCTAACAACATGTGTTTAGTTTCTGACCTCATGATGCCTGCCAAGTTCAAGACTCCGGATTTTGAAAAGTATCGAGGGAATTCATGTCCAAAAAGCCACCTGACCATGTACTACCAGAAGATGGTTGTCTACACCAGCAACCAGAAATTGCTTATCCACTACTTTCAGGATAGTTTGAGTGGAGCTTCCCTCAAATGGTACACGGGGTTTGAAAAGAATCATATCTAGTGGTTTCAGGACTCAATTGACGCTTTTATAAAGCAATAAAAGTACAACCTTGACATGGCACCTGATCGCAGACAACTGCATGGCATGTCCCAAAGAGAAAGAGAATCCTTCAAAGAGTATGCTCAACGTTGGAGGGAATTAGCTTCTCAAGTTAAACCCCCTCCACCTGAGAAGGAAATCACAAGCATGTTTATTGATACCTTGTCTCCTTTCTTTTGGGAGAAAATGATTGGTAGTGTCTCTTCCAGCTTTATAGACTTGGTTATTATTGGGCAAAGACTTGAAAAAGGTATGAAGAAAGGTAAGGTTATTAAGGCTGAACCTTCTGATGCTAGAAAATCTTTTGGGAATTTCCACAAGAAAAAAGAAAGTGAAACCAATGTTGTCTATGGTCAACAAAGAAGACCCCGTCAGAGGACTCTATATGTTGAACCCTTTATTGCAGTTGTTGCTCCTGTTGCCAACACCCAACAAGCTCAAGTTCCTCAATATCAGTTTGGTGGACGAAATCAGATTCGCAATAGAGTTGACTTTGATCCTATTCCCATGACATATACTGAATTGTATCCTTTGATGGTCTATAAAGGGTTGACAAATACTAGGCCTTTGACTCCTCCAAACCCTCTCCCAGAAGGTTTCAGATATGATCTTCAATGTCCTTTTCATCAAGGTACAGCAGGCCATATTTGGAACGATGTTTCCCTCTGAAGGCTAGAGTTCAAGAATTGGTTAGATCAAAGGTTCTTTCTTTAGAATATACTAATCCCAATATTGTAAACAAACCTTTGCCAGGCCATGACAAATGAAGCTTCAGTTGAGGCCAATTCCTCCGCAACAAGTGTTTCAATAAGGACAACTCATCCTGCTTTTGATTATTGCACTAGACTTTGTTTCATTTCGGTTTGTACTTTCCATTTGACTATGTTGAAATGTTTGTCTTTTAAATTGTATGTTCTTTATTTTATCAATTTTAATGAAATGAGCATTTTGTGTCTTTGAATCAATTTATGGTTTCAATTACAGCTTTTATATATCCCTTGTTTTACTTTCTTTATTAAACTTTAATTTATGCAAAGATTTGAGGGAGGATGATGAAAACAAAATACTCATAATTGTTGTTGGTATGCTTTCAATTGAAACTCCGCCGACGATGTAAGGCATTGTTTCAATCCCCAAACACTGGAGAAATAAGGAAGTCAATCCCTCGTTCACCCCTTTGAGCCTAGAAGTTGGAGTTTCTTTCTATATAAAAAACCCACAATCTTAACCTGGGGCAGGGCAGTTTCTGAGTTAACTTATCTGTGTATTCTAATACAAGAGAATTTTATAAGACACATTTCAATAAAGGTTGCAATCATGTTTTCTTTCGCACACATCCAAGAAGTGTCGAAGATGTCTCAAATCAAAATCCAATGATGGTTCACCCTAACCATTAAGCCAGACAGTCACTATCTTTTAAAATAAAATGAAATGAAAAACCAAAGAAAATCCCGCTAAGTCAAAACATGTTAAAAGAAACAGGCAAAATTGGGGCGTCCCGCTGACTGTAAATTCAAAATGAAACAGTGCAGACAAAAGTTAGGGATAATAAAAGAGGTCACCAGAATCCTCAAAAAAAATGAGTTGACCAAATTCCTCAACAGAAATAACAAAAATATTGTAAGATAGAAATGACTGTCATCTTAAATAATCACTTGGTTCTAAGCGATCATCATCATATCAGAGCTGCAATTCCCAAAATCTCTTATAACCGGAATGCATAGGTTGATTTAACTGTACGTAGGACTAAAGAACATCACAAAGAATGGGGTGGGTACAAATAAACTTTGATCCTTTATCCTTTGTTTCATAAACCGTGAATCGTGCCACATTATAACCCTCGAAAGACCTAATTGAAGCTAGGTTACTTTTGGAAGCGTACTACAACAAGGTTGCGTCACCTGACTCCCAAGTTTCCACTAATCTCTTTCTCTTGGCATTATGCCTTTCCTTTATCCTTTACTATAAACCATTATGCTTTAACCAGTGACACTAATTTATCTTTAAGCCGTCGTGTTTTAGTCAGTCAGCCCTTTGCTATTTCATAAGTAATATCTTTCCAATAACAATTTTGATTTTAATCTTTTTCATGAGCTTCACATTTAAATTACCATTTTTTTAATGAACAATTTTATTTGCAAACATGTTTTCCATCAAGGAATTTACAAACAGTCAAGAAACATGGCCTATGTTTTAATCAGGGGCAAGTAGCTTCAGGGTTCTGTTGGAGTTATTCCCGAATTTGTGTATCAGTGATTACTTTACTTACAAGTTTATCAAAATTTCTCTTCAAGATTCATGATGGGGCAAGTGTAACAGGTATATAACAATGACATGCATTTTACACCAGTCAGTTGGGTTTGGAGTCATCTTCTTCAGTAATTCCAAAGCAGCCTTGCAGTTCTTCATACAAGGACATCTTTGTTCATTATGGTTCACAAATGTGATGGAAGTTTGTTCGATGCATATTCTAATTTCAGGCTTGGCAATGTTCCATGTGTTGAGGAATCAAAATCTAATATTGCCTCACAAAAGAGTCTAACCCAATTGTGTTAGCACCAGAATTACATAAAACATTCATATATCATGCATAAAAAAATTTGTATATCATACACACTCATGTGCATTATCCCAGGTCTTGTTGTTTTCAATGCCTTATCATGTGGTATAAGTCCAACTTACTTGACATTTATCAAACGTGTGTTCACCCTTTCAATTCTTATATATCTGTTGTTCTGTTATCTTCCGGAACCCGCTCTTGTTTATCCTCCTTTCAAATTCATTCATGTTTTACTCTTTAATGACTTTAAGGATATTTTTAGAGTTCAATCATGTTTTACTCTTGATTGTATGTTGATGTTGTTCAATCATGTTTTACTCTTGATTGCTCTTTGATAATTTTCATTCATGTTTTACTCCTGAATGTCTCTAACACTTTATTTTCATAGTTTAATCATGTTTTAATCATGATTGTCTATTGATGTTGTTCATTTATGTTTTACTCTTGGATGTATCTGATACTTTGTTTTCATAGTTTAATCATGTTTTACTCCAGATTGTCTATTGATGTTGTCCAATTATGTTTTACTCTTGATTGCTCTTTGATAAATTTTCATTCATGATTTACTCCTGGATGTCTCTGATACTTTTTTTTCACAGTTCAATCATCTTTTACTCCTGATTGGTTGTTGATGTTGTCTAATTATGTTTTACTCTTGATTGCTCTTTGATAAATTTTCATTCATGTTTTAGTCCTGAATGTCTCTGAAACTTTGTTTTCACAGTTGAATCATGTTTTACTCCTGATTTTCTATTGATGTTGTCCAATCATGTTTTACTCTTGATTGCTCTTTGATAAATTTTCATTCATGTTTTAGTCCTGAATGTCTTTGATATTTTGTTTTCAAAGTTCAATCATGCTTTAATCCTGATTGTCTGTTGATGTTGCCCAATTATGTTTTACTCTTGATTGCTCTTTGATGATTTTCATTCATGTTTTAATCTTGAATGTCTTTGATACTTGATTTTCATAGTTCAATCATATTTTACTCCTGATTGTCCATTGATGTTGCTCCATCATGTTTTACTCTTGATTTCATTTCAATCATGTTTTACTCTTGATTGGTCTTTGATATATTGTTTCGTCATATTTTAGACTATGATGTCGTTTCGATCATGTTTTACTCTTGAATGACATTTGATATTGTTCAATCGTGTTTTATTCTTGATTGTTGGTTCAATCATGTTTTACTCTTGATGTCGTTTCAATCGTGTATTATTCTCGATTGTCCTTTCGATCATGTTTTACTCTTGATGTCGTTTCAATCATATTTTATTCTGGATTGTCGTTTCGATCATGCTTTACTCTCGATGTCATTTCAGTAATGTTTTATTCTTGATTTCCCTTTGATACTCATTCAATCATGTTTTACCTCGATTGCCTTTGACATTTGTTCATACACGTTATACTCTTGTTTGACATTGTTGTTTATATTTCTTTTGAAGATTATTCATTTTTATTCTTGAATATCTTTGGTGTGGTTTCCAGTTTCGTATCTTATACCCCAGTAGAGTGTTTCTCACTTCACTCAATGGTATTCTTGGATTTTGTGGCACTTTCGCTCATCAGTACATTAGTTTATGTAGGTCATCTTTTGTTTCTTTTATCAACACTCTAGTTGAGATGGATCTGGAAGCGCCACTTCCTTTCCCCCGCAAGTTTTCTCACTGGAATTATTTTGCATTTACCTCATTGATTCCCACAGAGTTTGTCTTTCATATCATATCATATACACAAAATAAATATGTCAAAAAAAGTTTCCATTGTACCCATGTCATACGCATCTTTGCGGCATCTTAGGACAAAAATCACATACTTTATATTTAAGTCTCTTCGTATCTCTGATAGAAGAAACTTAAATAGGGACAACTGTCATACCCCAATTTTTGACCTAAAGATCCTGCATTCCATCTGCATCATTACGTAGCAAGTGTTCATAAGCGATTCAATATATTTTTTTGTCAATTCTCAAGTCAGGTTTCAAAATTCATAACTTCTTCAAATTTTGACATTTTTAAGTGGTTCTTTTTACATATGATTCTCCTTGACGCCATCTACAACTTTTGTTTACAAGTCGAGAGCTGATTATGTTTGGAAGAGCCACGAAAAACTAGAAACGTTGGAAGTTATTTTGTGAATTCAGTAGAATTTGATTTCAATTTATTTTATTCACGTTTTCTTCTCAATTTAAAAATCACCAAAAAATAGTAGGTAATTATCATCTCTTCATTTTTATTTGCAAGTTATTTTATTTCAATTCAAAAATGTCAAAAAAGTTTAGTTTCATTTATATTTATATTTTTTATATTTAAGTCAAAACTTTCAAAAAAAATAATATATAAGTCATTTCCATTTTTGTTAGAATATCAGTTTTTTTTTCTAATTACATTTTTATTTTTTATTTATTTTAATTCAAAAAAATATAATAATTAAAAATATTAAATTTGGTTCCATGTAAATTTCTTTTATTTAGTGTTTCTATTATTATTGTTTTAATGTTACTAATAATTTTTCCAAAAAAAATTATATTATTATTAGTGGTATAGTTTGTTTTATATTCAAGTTAGAAAAACACAAAAAATATTAATTCATTTAATTAGTTTATTAAGTTAGATTTATTAGTTTTTTTTCTATTTTTATTAGTATAACATATAAAATATTTTGCATTATTAATTGTTTTGAAATAGTTTTAAAAACTCAAAAAAATATAATTCTTTTCTGATATAATATTGTTAGTTTTTCTTGTAAACTAATTTTTGGATCTTTAGCCTTGTAAATTTATTTAACTTTTTATGATATTTAATTAGTGTAGATGATTAAGTCATTTAATTTAGATTTTTAGTCTAATTTTATCATTGACTCAAAACAAAAAATTTCTTTTTCAATCTTCACACTCTTTTAGCAAACAATGATTTTTTTGATCAAAACACATGGATATAATAAGAGGTTCCTATAGAGTATTACAGATGCATTGGGTGCTAACACCTTCCCTTTGTATAACCAACCTCTGTATCTTGATCTCTTTATTGCATTGCTTTTAGTTTTACTTTTTGAATTGCATATATACTTAGGGTTTTATTTCGCTCTTTTCCCTTGGAAACAATAAAGCGTGGTGGCGGCTCTTGCTTATTTGCGAGTCAAGTCAATTAATGGTTTGGTCTCCAATATTCACTGTTACAGAATTGGCGACTCTGCTGGGGACTAAAATATCTAAGTGGGTTAAGCCTAACTTATTATATTTGTGTTTATATTATTATTTGTTGGGGTTTGCTATTTCTAATTTGTTGGGGTTTGCTATTTCTTATTTGTTGGGGTTTGGTGATTTTTGCAAGGATAAGTCTTATACCCGGATTAAGTTACACATAAGATTAGGAGGGGGTATAGTCATGTTGGCATGTTTGGAGCAGTCCTAAGCATGTTGGCATGAGATCCCTTGCTCAGTGGAGGCCCCTTTGGGGGTGGTAATGTTAAACAAGCCAGTTGTGCGACATTATCACCTTTCAACCTGGGAGCTCGCGAAGCTGAGTTGGTTGTAGAATCCTTAACCCATCTTGGCCTTTTAGGATGTAGTGCGAAAACTACCTAGGCGCATGCTCGAATTAGTTGTCACGCGAGACTACACTCAAACGATTTTTTCTTGAATATATTATTGGTTCCCGAGCAGTCGGTAGACCGATAATATCCAAAAGAGGAATCACAACTCTGAGTATCTTTAGAACCTTGTTCTACAGGTACAATCAAACCTTTAGTACATACCTTATGGATGGTTCTCCTTGACTCAATGCTCGACATTAAACCTTTGAACATTGCTTGTGATCTTGCTTGTGGTTATTGTATAACCATACATAACCATGCCTTCATGCATCCATGAAAACTTATTTTCACTTGATTTTTAAGGAACTTAAAGGTCTATCTTTGTAAAACATCATAAGTTTCATCAAACTCAATGGATCTTGGATGTTAATGGGGTGAAAATCCTAATCCACCAAAATGAATTATTGATTTTGATGATAATTTGATCAATATTTTGATCCAATTTGGGATTTACTTTCTTCATGCTTTATTTTCTAGGTCGTCCAGGATCTCATTTCCAACTGTCTTTTTCTCCCAATTATCAGTCAACCGTCAAGTTGTTTCCTCAACACAACTACGGTACTAGAGCTAACATCAAACGAATAATAGAAAACCAAGAACAACACGATATGGAAGTCCGAGTGGAAATTGATGAGTTGAAGTCGGGCATGACTAAACTTACTGAGTTGATGCAAGTTCTGATTGCTGAAGGGGAATCACCTCGAAGGAATGTTATCTCTGAGGTTGCAACTGCTACTGTTAATCCTTCAATAGTCCAACAACCAATCACTACATGGCCAGAATTCGGCATACCTCATAACTATTCTCCACCTTTTGTCACTACTACAATGGTTGGCCAATCATCCCGACCAGTGTTTCAAGCTCTAGTTTTCACAGAACCACAA
Organism: Vicia sativa; assembly: GCA_021764765.1. Classification (NCBI taxonomy): domain Eukaryota; kingdom Viridiplantae; phylum Streptophyta; class Magnoliopsida; order Fabales; family Fabaceae; genus Vicia; species Vicia sativa. The sequence goes on from CM038797.1 coordinate 130,570,151, forward strand.
CAATTGTTCATACTAATTCTTGTCAACTTGGGGTATATCATGTTGCACAAGCTGCTTATGAGAATTCTCTCTTTGATTATCATTTTGTTGCTTGTCAAGAAGATCCTGCTGATTTTGAAGAAGTCAAGGAACAATTTCAGACTTTAGAGGAGAGAATGAGGGCAATGGAAGGTAACGAGTTCTTCAATATTGATGCAACCATTGTATCCTGTGATCCTATTCCCAATATAGTATTTGCAATAGAGTTGACTTTGATCCTATTCCCATGACATATATTGAATTGTATCCTGTGATGGTCCATAAAATACTAGGCGTCTGACTCCTCCAAACCCTCTCCCATAAGGTTTCAGATATGATCTCCAATGTCCTTTTCATCAAGGTGCAGCAGGCCATGATTTGGAAAGATGTTTCCCTCTAAAGGCTAGAGTTCAAGAATTGGTTAGATCAAAGGTTCTTTCTTTCAAAGATACCAATCCCAATATTGTCAACAACCCTTTTCCAAGCCATGACAAATGAAGCTTCAGTTGAGGCCAGTTCCTCCGCAGCAAGTGTTTCAACAAGGATAATTCATCCTGCTTTTGATTATTGCACTAGACTTTTTTTCATTTCTGTTTGTACTTTCCATTTGACTATGTTGAAATGTTTGTCTTTTAAATTGTATGTTCTTTATTTTATCAATTTTAATGAAATGAGCATTTTGTATCTTTGAATCAATTTATGGTTTCAATTACAACTTTTATATATCCCTTGTTTTACTTTCTTTATTAAACTTTCATTTATGCAAAGATTGGAGGGAGGATGATGAAAACAAAATACTCATAATTGTTGTTAGTATGCTTTCAATTGAAACTCCGCCGACGATGTAAGGCATTGTTTCAATCCCAAACACTGGAGAAATAAGGAAGTTAATCCCTCGTTCACCCCTTTGAGCCTAGAAGTTGGAGTTTCTTTTTGTATAAAAAACCCACAGTCTTAACCTGGGGCAGGGTAGTTTCTCAGTTAACTTATATGTGTATTCCAATACAAGAGAATTTTATAAGACACATTTCTAAGTTGCACTCTTCACGTCAATCCAAGAGACACGGATGTCTAATGGACCTAAGCTACGCAACCACTCTATCTTAATGTTCCTAAAAGCCTGGGTATTGGGCTTATCTATGAATCAATAAACTCATCAAGATTTCCCACACAATGGATATATACACATGATAACCTAAAATCATAAAGGAAATAAATGAATGAAACATTAATAAGAGTTAAAGTACAAAGAAGAAAGTAAATCAATAAACACACAAACACACAATGAATTAAACTATGGTTGATTCGCTTGAGAAAAGTTTCCCCAATGAAGTCGCCAAACTGTCGACGCCTATCAAAAAATTATTGAAATAATTCGATTATCGAAACAATGAAGTCGCCACCGAGATTTGTTTATTCCACGAAAGAAAGGGAAAATATCGGATAAAACCCACGAATAAAAAATAAGACGGTCTACGAGACCAAGAGATGCAGGTTCCGGAGTCGGTTATGCAGGGGGAACGTATTAGCACCCCTCATGTAACGCCCTGAATTTAATTAATTATTTAATTAAATTATTAAAGAAATTATTTGTTGAAATTAGACGAAGTTTGAAAATTAATCGGAGTAATTGGATCTGTCAGTATTATTGTAAGAGGCGTGTTTGAATTAATTAAATTAAAGTTGATTTTAATCGGTTAAATTGGAGGAATAATATAAAGAATAATATTATTTATTTATTTTGATATTTTGTTTAATTAAATTAAGTTGGATTATGAGTAGTGAATATTAAAGTGGAAGTGTGAATATAATAAGCCCATTAAGAAAATAATAGTAATTATATTATTATTGTTTGATTTATTGGATTAAAAGAAAATATACGGAATTAGATTTCAGTGGAAAAATAAGGTTTTGCCTTTTGGGAGAATAGATCGTGAAGAGATTGCAGACCAAAGAGGAACGAAGTTTTTCAGTTGCATATGTTGTTGGAATTATTGGTTATAAATTGCATATGTTTATATAACATAATTAAAATATTAAGTCGATGGATTTTGTTTTTGAAAATATTTTAGTGTGAACTGGATAGAATTCATAAGAACAGAGGACATCGAAAATTGCAGAAATTACGTATGAAAGCTGGAGAATTATCAAGGGACGACCGTCCCAGGATGAGAAGAAAAGAAAAGGAGGACCCCACTAGCATGAGGGGGCGGACGCCTCATATAGGTGAGGGTCCACTAACATTTCCTTAAGTTTTTTTGGATTTTAGGTAGTAAGGGTAAGGCTTGTGTGTCTTTTGGAACTGTATGATCAATGAAGGAGAAAAGAAAATAAAGTGTATATATATATATATATATATATATATATATATATATATATATAGTTAGGGCGGACGCCCCTTGCACTAAGGGAGAGTATCCCACCTACTATTCCTTGCTCGTTTTAGTTTTGGTTCTTATCTCCTAGTAGGAGATAACATTGGTATGCCATATAATACATATAAGTGAGTTTGAAAACATGTTCTGATTGATGATATAGCAGGCATTAATTAATTAATGTCAGTAGGTAATTATGGTATAAGGTTGGATTAGGGACGGTAGTAATTCAACAAGTGAATAATATGAAATATGAACATTTTGGACAGCAGCGAATGTAGTTAGTAATAGCAGGACTAGCATGATAAAGGTAGTGTTGGTGCGAGAATGTACCTTAAATTGCAATTGTGCGATAAAGCACTATCTCTTTCTATATGAATTGTATACCAAATCTACTTTATAAAAAATTTCAATTCAATAATTGGATTAATTAAATTCATCATACTGAATTGCTGTAAGTATACCAAGATTAAAACTCATTGTAAACAGATCCAGTTCCTCTTCCCCGGTTCAGTGGTTGAGCAAAGTGTTTTTTAACTATGGGGCAGCATAACCAGCAAGCGGTTGCACTTTTAACACATGAAAAACTTGCTACAAAATGTTGGATATAGTTGAGAATCCAGTCTGCTGAGAATATAAACAGATCTCGAGTCTTGACTTACAAAATATCAAATACAACCCCATTACTCAAGCATGATTTTTCATAAATTAGAGTACAACACTTTCCAAATTCTAATAATCTGAACTAGATAAAATTATGCACCTCAGTATTGCATGCACTATGAATGATAAGGTACTTAGGTATACACTGATATAGGGCAAATAATTTTCTCTTTTCACTATTCAAGATAGAATTTACCGTTTTGATGAAGGCTCGGCATTCCAATCAAGCAACTTATAACTTCCAAATGTGTCTGGGAGTTGCATGCGATGTTCAGAAAGCCGGGACACCATACTCTGTTAACATAAAAAATCACCATCAGATTCAAATGGTTTGTCTTCACATAAATGCAAATGCACAAATATCAGCCTACCATTGCAGTGGTGTTAGAAAAGAAATTTGCATATGGCCTTGGGGTTATGGCCCATCTAGAGAGGGACCCATTTCCAAGTGAAGAAAGATTCATTAAGTGAACCTGCAATCACTCAAATCAAGAAATCCATTATCATAATCATTATCATTAAGTAACAATGCATTCGAACAGGGAAAAACTAGCTGAAATGTTTAGTTTTCTTGGTACTTTGGAACACATGACTGAAAGTCTTAAGTGTAGGACCTACATATATCCCAACCTACACCAGCCAACTGGTCTAGCCGCGTTTCTATATGCATATAGTGAATTACATCTCCTTTTAGCATCAATTAATAAATTATACTTAAAGCTATAACGAAGCCCCAATAATTCTTGCACCATGGTGACCATTTTCTAACCTGCGATGTATTAACATCTAACTCATGAGCTATGAGTCCAGCCAACTCCGTAATTTGAGGCTTCATGTCCGTGTAGCTTATGTTAAATGAAATGGAAATTGTTAATTGAGCAATTTGGAGTTCACCTGCTAATTCAAGACAATCATAGGGAATTAATCGTTACTCATTAGTGAGCATAAACACTACAAAGCAACCACACAAACATACCAAAAAAAGTAACATGATGAACTACTTTGTGTAAGTTTAACACCTATACATGATTACACATGATGTCTTTGTATATAATTAAAATAAAATTACAACAGTAGGAGATATTGTTACCTTGATCAATATTATCCTGCGATGGAGATGGAGATGGAGCACCGGAAGGTTCAAATGCTTTGGTTAAGTTCTTTATTTCTGAATTTGAAGGCGCTGGTGATGGGACATCAGAGATGTGTAATCTTTCCCATAACTCGGAACAATTTGTTTTCCAGAAACCTACTTTAGAATTCTCACGATCATACATTACAAGAGTGTTACGGACAAAGATACCTACACAAACAATATAGGAACGATCACTAAAGTGCTAGACAAACCCATAACTCATAAGCTACCGATCTAACACAAAAACTAAGGAACAATACTTCAAATCAGCACAAAGTATGAAATGAACTGAAGTTACCCACAGTAAATTAGTTACCTCCTAAAAGAGTAGTTGGATCTCTTCCATTTGAGAAAACCCCCAGACAATATGCACCACGTACTTTTGAATGCTTTATAAAAAGATAGCCACAAGAAAAGTAGCGATTAGAGAATCAGTTAACCTATAAACACAGCTGAAAACTCTAATGATCTTATATCACTAACCCGAAACAAGTAATTTTCAGGAGACAGTGATAACTTGTGACCATTTTCAAACACCATGTCAACCACCGGAAAGCTTTTAGAGAGTTGAGAGACATTTCTGAAATACAAGTAAATTTGAACCATTAATGTGCTGCAATAGGCTTGTGTTATCAATTACATAACAATGATACAGACATACATTCCAGCACCAGAAAAACATATATCTTTATAATTTGGATCTGGACCACTAATTTGCTTCAAAGAGTTACGTTCCCTCATAATCTGCATAACAAGAAAATACAAAAGCAAACCCATCAGACATATAAAAGATAAGGTTTATCTTTACAGGATACTCAGTTTTATTGTAAACATGAACAGGATATCTGGCTATAATATACAACAATTAATAAACTAAACTATCAATGATGACGAATGAATAAAACGGGCTCTCCATTATAAACGGCACACTCATTTGACGACTACATTGAATCTTTTAATTAAATGAGCTGATTAGGAAGTCATCCCAGAGATATGAAGACCAAAACACAGCTTCAGAAGGGGAAACTTTAAATCATTATTGTTTAAATGAGGTTCCAAAATTAATGGCTTATAATGACTCGATAGAAAAGTCAGTATGATTTTTAAAAGAAAAAAAAACAGAAAACACATAAATGAAAGCATCTTAAAATTATGAGTATTTGATTATATTATATTCATAGAACACCCAAAAAAAAGTATGGGACCCTTGTGCTTCCTGTTTGAATAACGATAATCCACAATAAGTCAGGGTACTTTTAACTACAATATTAAAGGATATCGCTTTAGAAAGGTTAAATGGTGTAAATTGGAGCATTATTTAAGTTAGTGCAATTCAGAAGACAACTCTATGTTGGAAAGCAAGAAATGCAACTCAAAACATTTTACTATGATATTTTTTAAAGAACTTACAGCACGTTTAAAAGCAAGAAATGCAACTTCTGGTAGGTATGCATAAGTGGTGCCACTATCCAAGACAGTTCCAAGATTCCCATCAAAAACCTTTGGGTTTAACCGCAATTGCTTTCCCGCAACATGTATCTCCTTCAAATTGATATTGTAATATGGACTGTTGCCATCCCGAAACTAGAGTAAATGTGAGATTAATCAAATGCATTTTTTAAGAAAATGCATTAAATCTCATAACTGTTAGATAAGAAAATTTGACACACACCTTCTACCATAATCTGAATGTGTAAAGACCATGTCTGATGGGGGAGATATTCCGCCAAGAATCATAGCACCTCCACCAACATCCATTCCACCATAGCATAGTGAGAATGAATTACTTATAACCTTTTTATCAACCAACTGATCCATGATACTTAGATCTCCACGACCCAAACCCATGATACCATCAGCGCGCTGACTATAAAGATCACCCGTCTCATCATTTTCACAGCCAAAGACAGCACGTTGGGGTGGAAGCTCACTAAGATTTCCAAAGGACACAACATCCTCACCAAGGAGTCCACTGCTACTGCTCAGTTCACCATACTGTCTCACATACATGCACTGCTTTTTATCACCATCACAGTTGCAATCCGGTGTGCATTTTACAGGTTGATAAGTTGTCGACAAGTCAGGCTGGAACTTCGGATCCTATTAAAATAAAATTAGCCACACAAATGAATTTTTCTTCAGATAAATTACAAAAGTTACACACACATGGGATAAGACAACAAATTCTAAATGAAATTATTCTTTTCCAAAACCATTTCAAGACACAATAAATAACAGTAAGAGACAAAACCAGTCCTCAATATTCTACTTCTACCTCTTCATTTTCATCAATTTCCTAAAAAGAACACCCAGTAGGCAGGAATGAAAACGTGCACAAATTCAGCACCAAAATCAAATAATCATATAATAAATCCTTGTAAGAACTTCTTTTTTTCATAACCATGAACAGTGTAGCACATACACCTCTGAAAAAAGGTGTGTGTGTATGTAAGAATTTGTCTGAAACCAACACTAACACTTGTCTTTACATTTAATTTATTTATTTTTCAAATTATTACCGGTGTTAGTGTAGATGTTGTGTTTCTGGTGTCAATGTCAGTGTCCGTGCTTTATAGATCATGAGTCATTATGTAGCACTGACACCTCTGAAAAAGGTGTGTTTGTGTCTGTATTGATATCAGACACTTGTGATTATGTTTAATTAATTCATTTTTTCGAATTATTATCATGTCGCCGTGTCAGTGTCAGTGTGATATTCGGGGGAGTCATCAGTGCTTCATAATATGGTATGCACAAGCCAATAGACATTGTTTACACAAATTTAATAATCAATCAATATAATGATTAACTTGTAGACTTATATCATAATTTTTGAAGAATAATTACCTGGTGCCTACCACAGTGTTGGCAAGTAGAACAAGGAACATAAGTAACAGTACTTCCGGTATCAACAATAAGAGCAAATCTCTGCGGAGGAGTACCGATCCAGAGCCTAGTCGTATAGTATCTACACAAATACACAATCGAATTTCACACACGAAAATTATCAAGCATATGCATAAAAATGAAATCGCGAAGGAAATGAAAGAAAGTAATGGAACAAACCCGTTGATAAGGAGATCGTCGTAGAGTCTCATGCGAGCGTTAGGATGGTGTTGCGATTCGGATCTCTGGAGTTGACGGCGAGGATTGAACGAGGAGATTGAAGAATCGGGAGAAGTGAGATGCAGAGGGAGAATCATGGCGGGACGAGAGGCGTTAGGGTTGTTTGTTGTTGGGAAGAGTAAGAGGTTGTTAGGGTTGATAGAAAGAGCGAGGTGAGGAGAAAAGCAAATCAGAGAGAGGATTGAGATGAAGAGAATTGCCATGAAGAGAATTGCGCGCGCGAGATGGCGCTGATCGAAGGAGAGTGAGAGTGAAGAGACGATGCAAAAACACAGACTCGATTACGCCAATAAGGTAGGAAGGTAGGAGGGAAGTCAAGTTCTTCTAAATATGAGACCTTCTTTCACTTTTTCTTCATCATTAACCCTAGTGATTAATATGTAAAATAGATTTAAAAAATTTTAAATTACAAATCAAGCATAACAACCTCTATAACTTTGATATGAAACTTAGGCACTACAGAGATGCACAAATAACAATACAAACAAAACTCAAAGAACAAACTCTAAAACACTATATATTCAACTCTTACTTCGTGTTTTTAATATTGTTGGTTTTTTTTCCATCTCTGGTATAGTCCAGTTTAGAGGTTAATTCTGACATCAAGTGGGTTCAGCCCCCTCCCAATCGCAGTTGCGGAAGATCTAATCATGGTCATTCCTACTAAGTCCAGCGCCAATAATCACAGGACCAACTAACGATTGGTATTTCGTGTTTTCATTATTAGTGAAGAATCTTCTTAAATAACAATTCATTTGTTGGATTTTTCTCTAATGGGCATTTGAATTGATAACAACATATTTGATTAGGATGAATATTAGTTTTGATTTGCTTTTCAAAAACATTCTTCAATAGATTTGATTTTAATCTTCATTCATTTTAAATCTACATTTAATATGATTAAATCTTACTAAATCTTTTTAACAAATCTTATTAAATAACATATTATTAAAAGATACAACAAATCTCTTTGAAAACAAACTTAATCATGCTTAGATTTACTCACAAACTCTAACTAACACCCTAAGGTCAAAAATCACATTTTATATAAAATATCAAACTACATTTTTTGCTTGAATGATTTTAACATGTATGCTATACATGAATTTTTGAAGGGAGACGAGGAATTAGACAATTCCATATTGCAAATTTAGAGCTTATAAGTATAGTTTTATGTTAATTTCTATTTATATTCATACGTTCTTATACTTTAACATCAAAATTTGATATTACAGGTCCATCCATGAGGTTTGTGTTGAAATGAAGCTTCTAAACAAATATTATATATTAGATGCTGCGAGGATTGCTCTTACTCGCGGTTCTCTATAACACAAAATCAAATTTTACTTAGAAGAAAAGTTGATCGAGAAAGAGAGCATCAAATATTGTTATATTGCCTCGTTTTATCGCGAGTATGTATATATTAATTTGTGTTTTCATTTATAAATCAATGTTGCTCATATTACTAATTATTCTGGATGTTTATGCAGACGGTGATGTTATTCATGTCTAATGCCTCCATAGACCATGTGGAACATATTAATTATTCCATAGATATATTCTAAATATTTATACTTCTTAAATTATGTTGTTGTTTTAAGCTTATCACAATTTAAATTTTGTTTTAATTGTAGGAGCTTAGCATCCAAACACCATACTTAACCGAAGATATGTATGACATCCGATAACGTTGGGTCAGTGTCTTCTTATCTCATTATGTAGCTCGAAAATCACAACAATAATTTTTCTTAGTTGCAATAACCTTATTTTGTATATAAACATATGTTTTGTCATTTTGATGTAATTTTTCATATTTTGGTTTAAAATGATATATATATATATATATATATATATATATATATATATATATATATATATATATATATATATATATATATATATATATATATATATATATATATATATATATATATATATATATATATATTACTTTCTATGTAAAAAATGATATTGCCTGGTTAATAGATTTATTATAATGATATGATACAAACCATTGAAAATGATGCAGACAAAAAATGATACAAGTTAGTGGAATCGATAAATATAATCAAAAAGACTTATTTTAAACCTCTCGATTATTACTTAAAACCGAGATAAATGAATATCTTATTACCTCATATTATAAATAAAACTGACAACTATATGGCGCGCGCAACAAAATTAGAAAATAAAAATATATAGTTTCAAGAGATCGAACTCGTGACCTTTTCAATTATATCCTTGGTGTTCAAATCACCGAGATATTAAGTGGAGACTTTTCATGACTATCTTATTTATAATTCAACATCGAGTTCATAGAGAACTCTCTACTCCCACCTCGATCGAGAAAGAGATACAAAGCTTCTTTTTAGAAAGTATAGCAGGGATAAATGGCCTCCACCCGCTTTTACCTACATCTCAAGAAAAATCTTTCTTGACCCATTCTTCTAAAATTGGATAGAGAATAGTTGGGATATTCCATCGGGAGAGAGGTAGGGTGAGTATCGTTGAACAGATAACAGTATCATATTGAGAATTGACTTGTGGGATTAGATCTCCTTCCCTCATCAATTGCATTTGATTGCAATCTCTAGCATGAATTGTCATGGCTATGCGGATAAATGAGAATGTACAAACAAGTATTGTATATATGAGCAGTGCAGAAGAGAATCCATAATGCAGACAATCAATCAATTAATTCAAATTTCAATGAAGCACCAATAGAGCATTGCGGAGCTGTTGAGGTAATACCAGAAAAGAGGCCCAAGGATGAAGTTTTCTTCAAGCTGGAAAGGCGTGAATGAAACGCACACAAAAGCAAAAAAATTTCCCATCATTGCTTAAGAATTTTACAATAACTGCATGAATATTGAAAGAATAATCAACATCTGGTAAGCTACACATCACGACTTAGTTAGTAGGTAGCAGAGACACTTCAAATTGAAGATTTGTATCATCCAACATGCATTGGCTTCCAACACCAATACGACTCTGATACTTGTGATTCAGCTCGAGCTATTTGTTTATCACCATGACATGCATTTTATTTATAGGTTTTATATGATCCCTGATAACTACAAAATATTTACAACTTAACCTAAAAACAACGTTCTTAACATCATAATCTTAAAAGGTACGATTACAGCTCCATTGTAAATCAAATTTTACAGTAGTCCAGTAACATCTACTCTGACTTGTTTCATTAAAGTACAAACAACCAATAAGGTACCACTGCCCTTGAATGATTGCAAATTAAATATATAAATAGCATAACAAGGCACAAATATTGATTAAATATCCTTTCGCAGCATATCACATTCTAATTTATGATTCTAAGGGATAAGATTAACTGCTAAACTTCGCGCGGTAGCTACTATCTTTGCGACTGCTCAACTCTCCGTGGTGGTGGTAACTGTCTTTGATCGAATTAAACTTTGCCATGATGAAATAGTAACGGAGTTTGAAATAAGGTAAATTATGAACGCAACATACGCAGCAGTTATTAGGCTCACAACAGTAGTGATCACTGCTCCATTCACTTCAGATGAAAAGAATTCCAGCAAAAGATAGCCATTTATCACTATCACCAGAGCAGCCACAAGCCATGAAATAGTCTGTATTGAAATCATAAAATAATTATGAGCCGTGGCTATTATACAATGAATCCAAAATCCAATGGAAGGAATCATATATATACCTTGAGGACAGAGCCGATTTTGAAAGTGCCCATTATCTGCTCCTTCGACACCAAACAAAGCAACGGAATCAACGCGAAGGGGATTTGTACTGACTGAAGAACATTAAGCCATTCATTTAGAACATCTAATGAATCCTCTGAGGTGTCAAATATAAGAGCAACTATCATGGTTGGAACGATTGCAAAACTCCGCGTAATCAACGCTCTCATCCATTTTTTCAACTTCAAATTCAGAAAACCACCCATGATGAATTGTCCAGCATATGTACCGGTAATAGTGCTACTTTGACCAGCTGCTAATAACCCAATAGCCCATATGTAAAGGATTGGGAATACTCCGCCTCCATACTTCTCCTGAAGATACTGCCCTGCATTTACGAGACCGATCCTATTGGCTATTTCGGTACCGTAAAAGCCCTTAGCAAACACAGTTGTGACAAATATATTAATGACAAAGGAGACAACGAGCGCAATGGTGGACTCTATCGAGTAGTATTTAAGAGCTTCTTGAACACGGCCTTTCTTTTTCGTGTCAACTCGTCTTGATTGAACAAGTGCAGAATGCAAGAACACATTGTGAGGCATAATAATGCAACCAACAACTCCGACAGCTTGTTGTATAGTTCTGGAACTAAGTTTAGGAACCAAAATACCTACAAAGATAAAATGAAAGCATGAGCATGCCTAGAAAATTTACTTGCAATGAACACAAATTTGCACATGTTCAAACTCCAAATCGACGAAATAAAGTCCTTACCAACAAGAACATCGACACCATCTGGCTTTGCTTTACCAAACATCCATGCAAATGAAAGAGCCATTACAGCAATCAGAACAGCAAAAAATGCCTCCAATTTCCTCACACCATAGTTCTCAAGAAAGAGGAAAATAAAACTGTAACAAAGCAACCACATAGAAGTTAATTGTTTAACAAATAAAAAAGCTTGAACCAATAACTTCTTAAATGGCAGAAAAGAAACTTTTTGTTACAACTATAAAAAAAAACACTTGATCCTGGACTCATCAATGTTTCTAATTTTGGACTTAATGATTACTGTTTGTACATTTCTTCAAACAAATTTGATGATATTACATGCGAGAGATTTCCAAAGTAACGGAACCTAAGAAAGCACTCTAAACTGTTTGTCTCAATGGATTTGAGATCAAATTTGGATAGTGTTCTTTCAACATTGAATGTGTTTATTCATGAATTTACACATTTTTAAGAACAACAGAACTAATCTGTTTCTTTCTGATCCAAAAGACAAAAACTCCCCAAAATAAAAACACCAAATCATTCCCTCTCTTCACAAACCGAAGTTAAGGTACTACGGTGCTATAAACTATCATCAAACAATATGTTTGATAGTACACATGTAATCCATATAAAGAATCTCTAAAATATCCAAAACAGGATTCCCAGGCACTCTATTGCATCTAATTTCGAGAAAATAGTAGGAACAAATCATAACTAAAGCTTCGTATCCATACACGCTTTACATTGCGTAATCGTACAATCATATTCTATTGCAGCATCCTCGCCCAACAACTTTGCCTAACATCCTGTCCAAAACAAAATGCTATATACCCCACCCCCATCCCACCATTAATATAAAGAAAATCCAACTCCAAAACACTAAGAAAATAACTTATCTATTGATCCAAATACAAGACCACAATCAATGAAAGTACTAATAAGAGTTTCATGTTTTGTAAAAATGAGTTATGCCGAACACAAATTGTAATATGGTAGTATTATAGTTATGGAAAATGAAATTACCAATCTAGAGCAGTAATAACAACACCACCCCAAAGAGGAACAAAGCCATTACTCAAAATCCTAATAGCAATAGCACTTCCAATAACCTCTTGAATATCCGACCCAATAAGCGCAACTTCCGTCATCAACCAAAGAACAATCCTAGCCCAACTAGGATACTCCTCTCTACAAAGCTCCGCCAAATGTCTCCCCGTAGCCACCCCCAACCTCGCCGACAACAGCTGAATAAGAAGCCCCATAGCCGTAGCCCACATAAGCAACCACAACAAGGAGTAACCAGCAATCGCACCAGATTGAAGATCCCCCTCCAAGTTTCCAGGATCCAGAAACGCTATACTCATTAGAAAACCAGGTCCGCTGAATAGCCAGAGCTTCTTCCATGAAAAAGGCGGCGTTCGAACTCCGTTGTCGATGTCAGTTTCGTAGTCTTCGTCTTCTTCGTCTTCTCCGATAATGACGATTTTGTCGGAGGAATCGTATGCCGTTTCGTCTTCTTCGTCATCTAACAAAGGTTGTTGATGAGACATGGTGACCAGCGTTGAGGTTACGCTGTTGTTGTGTTGTTTTGGAAAGTGGTTAGTGTTGAGTGGAGTTTTGAGTAGAGATAACTGTACTTTTCCTGCACTTGCTTCTTCTGGTTTATTGATAGTATGAAAGGAATAAAATTCAAGATTAATTAATTAAAACTACTCTTGTGGTTTTTGTGGTCCCATTTTTTTTTCTTTCACGTTTTTTATTATTGTTGATATTCAATTTTATAAAATAAGCACTCCCACGCAATTGCGACTACAAGAGATGAGACATCTCGAATTTATGAAAATTTTGTTTCTTCTATAACAGCCACAATTGTCTAGTGTTTTTAATAGGAGAAATATCATTTTTCTGTCAAAGTATGATATTTTTTAGATTTATAAGGGATGGATAGTGGCGGTTGGACGGGTTGGGTTGGCATGAGTTACGGATAATTTTGGTTGGTTTATTCGAGTTATTCAGCTTATCTATTTTTAGGCCCAACAAAATTATTTGATCTCGAGTCTCGACAAAATCTAATTTGTTAATATATTGAATTACAAAATTTCAATATAAATATAAGTCAAGCATTTAAATTGGATGACATTTAAAAGGATATTATAATATTCATATACATTTTATTTTTCTATTTATTAAAAAATATTTAGTCTTAAATTTAATTTTATGTTTTCATATAGTTACAATTTAGACAAAATATCCTTCCCTTAAATATATCTCGGGGTCCATTTTAATCCTTTATCTTAAAAATGTGTCAAAGTGGTCGTACACCTTGGATGTTGCATTTCATGTTTACCACTGGGACATTTTGCTCGATGGTGTTTTAACTTACAAAATCTACATTTTATCTTTTTCTTAATTTTTTGTCTCTTCCATTCTTTCTAATGTTATCTCTATTGTTTCACTCCTTCACTCACTACCCATCATTGATTCACTCCCTTCAATCCAGTTCATTGTCTCTACTTTCTTGTCTGAACAAGTTTGACCATAACAGAAACAGAATATTATAATCTAATTAAAAAAAATTGTTATGTGATGTAATATTTACCAGATATTCCAATAACATTCATATCAGGAAAACATTACTTCATTTGATATACAGCTAAACATGCAGTTCAATTTAAACATTAAGAGGAGAAGAATATTTCCCTCTATCAATTTCTTGTTAAAAATTTATTTTCTCTGGAAATATGTGTGATTGTACTTCATAACTAAAGAATCTAGTAGCACATCATTTGCGTTAAAAATTTATTTTCTCTGGAAATATGTGTGATTGTACTTCATAACTAAAGAATCTAGTAGCACATCATTTGCAGCAACTAATGTGCATGTTTGATTTAAATGTGGAGAAGTTGTACACCAAGCCATTATGCATATTTTACAAACATAAAAATAGTGACATGAAAATTTGTATATAAAGTATATAATATGAACTAGAAAATGATAAATGAACCGTGGAATAGCTTATTAGAGGAAGTATAGTAGGAAGTTCGAAAACTTTTGTACAAAAATGTAGTTTTAGCGGTTGTGCCGCTTGCTTTCCCAAATTATTCCTCAAAATAAAGCGTTTATGATGTGATAATGGTTGTAACAATAAACAAAATATCAATCTTATAAACATAACAGATATGCAATCCCCGATAGGTCAGTAACCTATATTCCTAAACTTCTAATTTCAACAACAAAATCCATATTATAATTCAATTCAAAGAGCTAAAGCTCTAGCAACTCAAAATATTATAATGAAGCCATTAGGGGAAATAAATGAAAAGTAGTTGCTTTATATTTTTGGAAAAACATGGTCTCTGACATTATGTTCAGACGCAAAATAATTCTTACATATTGTTTCTTTTCTTGAAATAAACTCCATAATTCATTTTCAATTTGTGAACATGAATTTTGTTTGTAATACATAACCCCTTCATGTTTGGGTTATATTTTTTAAATTTTTTTATTAGATTCACATCTCATTAGGTCACGTAGGAAGAATGTTCCTTCAAAAGTATAAGGTTGATTAGCTTGCAGGATAACATCTTTTCCTCAAAAGAAATAAAGAACAAAACAAAATTGATTTGGACTATTGATCAGAATTTGAGATGAGCCGAAGGGGTGATGATCCGTCGAGCTGGAATTGATGGAGACGAGGGGGTGTACCTACAAAGAATTCTAATGCTTATGGAAAAATAAGTAATGATATATTTCAAATAACCAAAAAAAACCATGTTAGATAAATATATACAGCTAGATTGCCACGTTTGCAGAATTTAACGATTTCTAACAAATTTTGACGGAAATGCGGCTAACATAAGTGTTTTAAGGGACTAAAGTGTAATTTTATTAGTTAAGGGACTGAAGAGAAATATTAAATTAAGTTAAGGTACTAAACATGCATTATTAAAATGAGGTAAATAATGAAAATGTTTTCTAGTATCAAGTGGAGAGACCGATAAATATATGTTGAGTTTATCATTATGCAATTATATATTTTTTAGTGTAACGGTGCGAAAAATACTCAAGCGCATCGCATGCTCGAAATAAAACAGAGTCGCCACCAAACTTTATTTATTCCAAAAGGAAAGGGAAAATATTGATAAAACCAACAAAAGAACGACGATATGGTCATCACAATCAAATTCGGGCTCGAGAGTTAGTTATGCAAGGGGGTGTATTAGCATCTCTCACATCCGCTGAAATCAACGAGGCCTATTTAGTTAGTTTCGCGAAAGAAACTTATCTTATTGCGAAATAAGATAAAGAAAAGAAAATGTTTTTTCTTTTTTATTAATGGGTTTGACAAGATTTCAAAATCTTGTGCATACGTATTTGCGAGTGCAATGGGAAAGTCAGAGCTTACGTAGTTCTTGGGGAAAACTATCCTAGATTTGAAAAGATTCGCATACGAACGAAATGATCAACACGGACGATTGCTGGAAGAGAAAGTCAACACGAACGAGTGTTGAAAAAGTTATCTATTGGGGTGACGAAATGATTGGATTTGTTTTGATTTTGAAAAGGAACTTGATGTTGATCAAGTGTTTTATCTTTTTGAATATGGTTTGGTTTGATTGCTTATGGATTTAAAATGGACTTGGTGTTGACCAAGGGTTTGTTGCGTTTTGGAAAATCGAGTTGATGTTAACCAAGGTTTATTCGTATTGATTGAAAATGACTTGATTAGGTTTGATTAGGTTTGAACACTTGTTATCTTCTGCAAGGCGTTGGAAAATTTTATTTCGTATCCCTATAATTTTACTCACCTTACATGAAAAAAATTTGGACCAAAATACCCTCAATTAAATAACATATTTTAATTTTTTCTAATATTTTAAAAAAAATTTAAACACTCAAAATTATATAAATCGGAACAATTTTTCAAAGTATTCTGGTTTAATAAAAAACACACCGGAACATTTAGAAAAAGAGTTCCGGTAGTTTTCAAATTATTTAAAGGACTATGAAGATGCAAACCGGAACACTTATTTAAATTGTTCTGGTGGGTTTTTTTTTACTTCTAAACTTTTTACAACAGTTTAAAACCGTTGTCTTAAGTTATTGCCTAAAGTGATTGCTTAATCTTTCATCAAACCAACGCGCACTTTTTGCAAAATAAACTTTAGGCAACAGTTTTATTATTTGTCATTTACTTTAGATAACGGTTTAAAACTGTTGCGAAAAATCTAGGTTTTTTTTTTAAAATAACCCACCAGAACACTTGAAAAAATGTTCCGGTTCGCATCTTCATACCCCCACTTGAAAAACACCGGAATTCTTTTTCTAAGTGTTTTGGTGTGTTTTTTTCTAAACCGAAACACTTTTTTCAAGTGTTCCGGTTTGTATATTTTTATATGAGGGTATTTCGGTCCAAATTTTTTATATAAAGGGGTATAGATATAATTATAGGGGTATGAAGGAAAATTTTCAAGGTGTTGGTGTGTGGAAGCAATGAGGATTGTGAGAAAATTAAACAACCCGAGTTGGGTCAAGAGGCCCAAACCCTAATATTGAGAAACAAACCTTTTTGTTATTTTCGTTTTTTTTAATATGTATGCAATGCTGTAAAAGTGATGGCATGATAATGCACTGATATTTCTAAATTTTTTGTATCCTCCCTGATTTTGTAAAATGGATTATGAAATAATAATAAAGACTCTAACTTGTCTTATTCCCCAAATATGTCTTATTCTAAAAAAGCGAAAAATTAAAATGTAATTCAATTCCAACCACTTGCTTCAATCCAATGAGTCAATTAGAAATCAAAATTAATTTGTATGCAAACTCAATTATTCATATTAATAATAATGCAAATGCAATAACAATGCAAAAGAAATCAACTATTAATAAAAAAATGCAGATGCAATTAGAATGCAAACCTTAATTAAGTGTCAATTCAAATATGAATGCTACTACTAAAAAGTGCATATTAATATGAATGCAAAATTGAATTTGAAAATGCACTAAGCAAAAGGAAGTAACAATGCCAAATTAGGGTGCGAGACTTAGCATTATTGCATTCATATCTGCATTCATTTCTGCATTCATTGTATTGAATTCTACATATTCTAATGGTTGAAAATCCACAATATCTATGATGAATTTCTATCAATTTTGATAAACAAGATTGATATCACCACACAATGACAATGAGAAATATCAAGATAGAAATAATAAAAAAAAGAAGCAAGACAATATTTTCTACAGAGTTTCTCTCTATCCACAAAGTGTGAAAATTTTCTATTCACTTTGCAACTGCAAAATACTGTGAATGAATTCTTGATTACAAAAATAGGGGTTACTCCCTCTATTTATAGATTTTAGATTAGTTTGCTCCCTAAGCTAAAGCCCAAAACTATAAAAGCCCAAAATATCTATTTGGAACTAAATCAAATCTATTCTATTCTAAACTTAAATCAAATCTATTTAAATCTAAAACAAATCTAATCTGTCGAACTATAATTTCGACTGGGCACCCATCCTTCGACACACACAGTTTCGACACAATCGAATTACAATTTAACACACCATCTAATTCATTGTGTCTAAACTTTCTACATTCATCATTCCTCTTAGTCTTTGAAATACTTCGACCTGCACACCCTTTGTCATGATGTCTGCAATCTGATTCTCGGTTCTACAGTGTTCCAAGATCATCTTCCCATCTGCTATCTACTCTCGAAGATAGTGGAACCTCATTTCGATATGCTTGCTTCGATCATGAGCTATCAGATTCTTTGCCAGGTTGATAGCTGACATGCTATCGATCTTCATGGT
Source organism: Vicia sativa (assembly GCA_021764765.1). NCBI lineage: Eukaryota > Viridiplantae > Streptophyta > Magnoliopsida > Fabales > Fabaceae > Vicia > Vicia sativa. Next base: position 130,588,741 of record CM038797.1, read on the forward strand.
AATTGCTCCACGATCTTTACCTGTGATTTCCTCGACCAAGTTCACCATCCAAGTTGCTTGACATGCACAAAGAGTTCACCTTTGAAGTCTTTGATCTCCTTTTTACAGCTACATGTTATCAACAAGTCACCGACATAGAGACATAGTATAAGCAATTCATTATTGCTTCTTCTTACATATACTCCATATTTAATTGTGCACTTCACAAATTCCTTCTTCCTTAGAAGACTATCAATCTTCTTGTTCCAAGCTCTTGAAACTTATTTCAATCCATACAAGGCTTTATGAAGCCTGCACACCTTCCCGTCTTTGTTATGTTTCACAAACCCAACTAGTTGTTTAACATAAACTTCTTCCTCTAAGGATCCATTCAAGAATTCACACTTTACGTCCGTCTGATATATATGCCAACTGTTTATTTGTGCTAAACCAACAACCAACCTGATTGTTTTGATCCTAGCCACAGGTGCAAAAACCTCATCAAAGTCAATTTCTTCTTTCTGGAGAAATCCTTTTGCCACTGGTCTTGATTTGTGTCGAGTTACTTCCCCTTTAAGATTCATCTTCACTTTGTATACCCACTTGACATCAATTTCCTTCTTTCCTTGAGGCAGTTCAACAAGTGACCAAGTTTTGTTATCTTCGATGGATTTCACTTCTTCTTTCATTGCTTTCACCCACTTCGAATCTTTCAATGCTTCATCTGTATTGACAGGTTCGACATCTGCATAGAAATCATAATGTACATGCTCACCTTCATTATCAACCACATCATCTGATGTAACCACACAATCTTGCAACCTTGCAGGCATGTGTCTTGTTCTTTGAGGTCTGCTTTTACTTGTACTTGGTTGATCTATAATTGTTGGTTCCTCTTGTTGAACTTCTCTTTCGACTTGAGTTTCTTCTCATCTATGATCACGTCCCTACTTATCATAATTTGCTTGTTCAGTGGGTCGAATAACTTATAACCTTCTGTCGAATGATATCCAACTAGAATCATTTGAGTCGACTTGTCATCAAGTTTTCTTAACTGATCTGGCACATGTCTATGTGCAATAGACCTAAATACCTTCAGATGACTCAAACTAGGTTTTACACCAGACCAACATTCTTCTGGAGTAATCTCTTCTAGCTTCTTCGTTGGGCATCTGTTCAAAATATAAGTTGCAGTAGACACAGTTTTATCCCAAAACTCTTTAGGTAAATTATTTCCTTTCAACGTGTGTAATACGGTGAACTGACTTTGTAGGATTTTTGTATCCAAATGTGCGGATAGCAAGAGTCGCCACCGACTTTTATTTTTATCCAATTAAGGGAAGGTAAAAGTAACAGAAAAAGACCTTCGTTAGATTCGAGTTCGAGAATGGTTATGAAAAGGGAAGGTATTAGCACCCTTTCCATCCGTAGTTATCTACGGCTCTTAGTTGCTCTAGATCACTTTTTAAAATTGCTTTCTGTGTTTGACAAAATGTTTTGAAAAGGCATTTCGCTTGACTTTGTAATGACTCATGTAGGAGTGTATACAAAGTGTTCGGAAATGTTTTTGTTTTGGAAAGAAATTGAACTTTGAAAGAGTGTGTGTGTGAAAACGTTTGATTTAGAGCAAGCAACTAAGAGACTTATTCACCCACTCGAATTGGTCGTTTCATACTTCTACGTTCCTTTAGAATAGCGCTAGCCGTACCATTAGTTAGTAGGTAGCTCCATTCGTTGGATGTAAGGGACATTCGGGACATCGTATGGTCATAGAAAGCAACTCAGGAAGTATCCTAGCACATTCAAGGACTATCATCATTTTCGTAGGCGACAATCGAGGTCAAGATCATGTATTCGGAGGCGACATCGTGGGTCTTATGATCTTTGTATCGAAGGGACTATGATGATTTGTTTTGAAGGCAACGGTGCTAGAATACCTCTACGCTCGAGGACATGACCATTTGAATCGAAAAGGCATCGAGAGAATTACCCTAAGGTGCGTGTGTGAAAGAAGTGTGTTGATTTGATATTTTATCTTGAAGTTAGTGAGCTATATTGATTATTAGCTTGCCATACACGCCTAATTACTAGCGTTTATAGGGTGCGGAAAGTAAAATGCGAATGTAAAATGCGGAAAGGTAAATCCTACGCTATTACATGGCTTTGGGGCGTATACATAATTTAAACTTTGGAAAATAAAACCCTAGATTAAACTATTACAACCCATGGACAATTACATTATTGGAAAAATAAAACGATAAAAGAAAAACGTCCGAATCGGAGCAACCTGTGAAAGAATAAGAAAATCGGAAAATGCAATATGAATCGAACAAGAGAAAAATGTTAGAAAAATGCAAATTTTAACATGAGAAAATTAATATATGTGGAAATAAGATAAATGTATTAAAATAATTTTTTGGGATTTTTTGGAAAAGATTTAATAATTAAAATGCAATTTATAATGATTTAAATGCTAAAATAAAAATAAAAATAAATATGCATGCAAAAAGATATTTTTTAATTTATTAAATTAAATAAAGATTTTTATGAAAATAATGTAAAAAGAAAAATAATTTTTGATAATTTTTAAATGCAGAAATGAATATAGAAAAGAAATTAAAATGAATAGAAATATTAAAATAAAATAGAAAATATATGAAAATGTGAAAATAATGCAAGTTTTGGAAAAAAGATGAAAACCGGTGCCCATAGGGATCGAACCCATGACCCTGGAGCGAAATCTCAAGTCCACAAGCCTTGACCAACTGAGCTGGAGTGTTCTACTGTTTGGAAACGGAATGAGTGGGCTAAGACAAAGGCCGTCCTCGCTTCCTCCCACTCGCCAAGCTTCGCCTTCAACCTTTCAAATATTTGAAAATCCAGCGTCGGCCATTGCTCGACGCTATGTTCCTGGCAAAAACTGAAAATCAAGCACGCATAATATAAATAAGTTCTAAGACCATGGTTCGATTCCTGAGATCGTTCCGAGTTCATTGGCATAGGTCTCACAGTCCAATTTTTCCATTTGAGAAAACCCCAAAACGTATTCAAACCCTAACAATGGTATCATGCTCCCGCCATGGAAATTGATTAAAGCACCCAAAGTTTGCAAACACATCACTAAACACAAAACAACAACAAAACATGTTAATAATGCATGAATAATGAAACACGATTTCAAAATTTCCAAGAACAAACCGATTCGTGATTTCTCAATTCTGGATGGTTTTGAATGATATAAGAGTCTGGATCGACTCTAAAGACCTCAAGGAATGTAATGGACGGCTTGGAATGGGTTGAATCAAGCAAAACTAGGGTTACCGTTGCTTCAAACACACGGATTTTTGAACTTTGGAATAGGGTTTGTAGAGCAATTTTTTCGTCCTCTCTTGATAGGTATGCATCAAGTATATATGCTGGATGGATTTGGGATTGAATTTGGAAAGAATTGATCAACATTCAATGGAAATCAAATTTGATATTCTCATGAAATCAAATTTTCAAATTTTGTCCAATTTCAATCCAATCTTGCCAAATTTGATCTAATTTCGAAATTGCTGGCATTTATGGGTTGATTGGATCACAAGAAAGCAATAAAAATCAATCTTCCAATTAATTTTGATTTTATAATTTATTTTAAGATTTAATTTGCATTTAAATAAATAAATTACAAATTAAATAGAAAAATAAATCAAAAATTCGTGGCATTGGGCTTGGACATTCCTAATTGCATGAGGAACAAGTTAGGATGAAGAAAAGTAGGCCCATTTGCAAAAGATTTGATTTTTGAAGTATCTCTGTGCATTCTTCCAAAATTGCCCAACTTGTGAATGGTGTAACTTGCTCAATTTTCCACATTTTGAGTGTTCTTGGACTTTTGGAAAGCTCTAAGAGTCCTCTAAGCAATGTCTTTGGTCTCATCTCAATTGGAGTTACCATGCTCAATATATCTTCAAAACAAAAGTTGACTTTTGTTGACTTTGAAAATGACCAGAATGTTTTGAGCTATACCTCTCAAATGAAGCATTTTGGACATTCTTGTGAGACATGAAGTTGTAGAGAATTGAATTTCCTTCAAAATGAGCTTTGTGGGAAAATTTCTGAGAAAGTATGAGAAAGTTATGATCACCAAAGTTCATTGACTTTTCACCTGAAACCCTAATTTAGAAAGTTTGACTTTTGAGCAAATCTTGAGTTTTCTTGATGAATCATGATCAACCCTTGATCAAATGATGAATGTAACTTCAAAATGAGGATGTTGACCAAAATCAAGTTTTGACTGTATGTTGACCACATTGACTTTTGTCCAATACACCCGATTTTCAACCATCCGAGCAATGCTCGAGGAAACTTGACTTGTGAGGCTTGAAACTTGACATGGAGAATCTCAAGCATATGAGGAGGCATGAAGGCCATTGGATATGTTGGAACCTCATCTTGACTTGAGAGATACCAAACCCTAGTTTGGGTTGATTGTCAGGAGAGAGTTTGTCCGATCAACTCTCGAGGAATCCTCGAGTATGGATGTATGACATCTTTGAATATATGGAGGGCAAATTTTGGGGTATGACTGCCCTGCTCAATCTTCTTGTACTGGAGGGTTAGATTGACATGCTTGTCTTTCGCGACCGGAGGTAGAAGATGATTGAACACCGAGTACACCGAAAATTTGCACTGTTGGTGGATGATGCGGAACGGGCTTACGATGCCATTGGAGAAGTTGAAGGCTTCATGGGGAACCAGTCGACGCTAGACTCGAGGTTGTTGATAGGAGAGCTGACGGAGATGGGCTTAAGATGCCATCCGAAAGGTCGAGCCGGGAGTGAGTCGATGTTAGACTCAGATGTTTCGAAGGAGAGGAGATGGGCTCGAGATGCCATCCGGGAGTCGACGTTAGACTTCGTGTTCACTTTAAATGAAGTTATTGGTTTGTATTGATTTTAACCATATATGCAGATTCGAAAGTGAAGAAATGTTGACAAGTAGTCGGAGATGGGCTTAAGATGCCATCCAGGCAACCGAATCGACGCTAGACTGTAGTCGTTGATAATAAGGGATCGTAATAAATCGTGCCGATTACTCGAGGGAGGTTGTAGTTGGCAAATGTGGATAGCTTCTGTTGTGCATCGGTGTTGATCCATTGCCTGTTATCGGAGGATAACCGAGGTGGTCTTCGGATAGTTTTCCGCGGTTCGGGCTTAATCTCGACCACCGTCGGAGGACAACCAAGGCGGTCTTTCGATAGTTTTCCGCCGATTCGGCTTAATCTCGACCGTCGGAGCGACTTTCACCTGTTTTGGAGAAAACAAGAGAAACTTTGATAGAATATTTGTTAGTTTTATGCAAAGTATGATGCATGATAGTGTATATGAATGACATATGCATGAAGTATGATTTTATGAGTAATGTATGAATGATAGACGTCGTTTCAAAACATATCCATCTTGAAGAAGATGCGGATATTCTGTTTGAAGATTTCTGACTTCTGCTTGGGGAATCGAATAGGTGAGATCCCTGCTTTTGAAAGAGAAGAAAGATATCCTGGATTCCTCCGATGCACTATCTGACCAAGTCTCGGGCCTAGATATTGTCGAGGAAGGTAGAGATTTGAGAAGCTCGTTGTTGGAGATCTCATAGACCCTGTTGAAGAGAGTCTGGGAGACGATCTGTTGGGGACCTTGTATGCAGATCCTGCTGAGGAAATTTAGGAGATGCTCTACTAGGGATTCTGGGTGTAGGTCTCGCTGGAGAATATTTGATGGTTGCTGGTGTCATACCCCAAAATTTGCCCTCCATACTCAAGGATTCCTCAAGAGTTGATTAGACAAACTCTCGCCTAGACAATCAACCCAAACTAGGGTTTGGTATCTCTCAAGTCAAGATGGATTTCCAACATCTCCAATGGCCTTCATGCCTCCTCATATGCTTCAAAGATTCTCCATGTCAAGTTTCAAGCTTCACAAGTCAAGTTTCCTCAGACAATTGCTCAGATGGTTGAAAATCGAGTGTATTGGACAAAAGTCAACTGTGGTCAACATACAACAAAACTTCGATTTTGGTCAACATCCTCATTTTGAAGTTACATTCATCATTTGATCAAGGGTTGATCATGATTCATCAAGAAAACTCAAGATTTGCCCAAAAGTCAAACTTTCTAAATTAGGGTTTCTAGATGAAAAGTCAACCAACTTTGACCGATCATAACTTTCTCATACTTTCTCGTAAATTTTTCCACCACCTCTTGTTTTGAAGGAAATTCAATTTCTACAACTTCATGTCTCACAAGAATGTCCAAAAATGCTTCATTTGAGAGGTATAGCTCAAAACATTACAGTCATTTTCAAAGTCAACAAAAGTCAACTTTTTGTTTTGAAGATATTTTGAGCATGGTAACTCCAATTGGGATGAGACCAAAGACATTGGTTAAAGGACTCTTAGAGCTTTCCAAAAAGTCCAAGAACACTAAAAAATGTGGAAAATTGAGCAAGTTACACCATCTACAAGTTGGGCAATTTTGGAAGAATGCACAAAGAGATACTTCTAAAATCAAAACTTTGCAAATGGGCCTACTTTTCTTCATCCAAACTTGTTCCTCATACAATTTGGAACATCAAAGCCCAAAGCCACGAATTTTTATTTTATTTTTCTATTTAATTTGGAATTTATTCATTTAAATACAAATTAAATTCAAAAATAAAGTATAAAATCAAAAATTAATTGCAAATTGATTTTTCTCTTCCTTGGCATCCAAGTAACTCAACAAAGCCAAGAAATTTCGAAAATTGGATTGATATGGCAAGATTGGATTGAAAATTAATCAATTTGAAAATTTGATTTTGTACAAAATCAAATTTGATTTGCATTGATTGATGATGATTTCTTCCTCAAATCACCCAATTCCATCCAATATAAATACACAATGCATACCTATCAAGAAAGGATGTAAGAATTGCTCCAACCCTAGTTTCAAACTCAAAAATTCGTGACCTTCAAGCAACGGCATTGATTCATTTTGTTTCAAGTGGTTTTGAGCTTCCAAATACATTCCTTGCCATCCACCGAATCGATCCACCTTTACTTCATTCAAAACCATCCAATTGCCAAACCAAATTGGTTTGTTCTTGAAATTTCAAAATTGAATTCTATCATTCATGCATTATTAACTTGATTTGTGTTTGTTTTTGTGATTAGTGATGAGTTTGCAAGCTTTCGGGTGCTTTAATCGAATTTCCATGGCCGGAACACGATTGCCATTATTAGGGTTTCGTGCTGCTTTAGGGTTTCACGAAATAGGAAAAATTGGACCTCGAGACTAGTACCATTGCATTCGAATGATGTTTCCAATCGAACCATGGCTTTAGAATGTATTTATATTATGTGTGTTGCATTTTGATATTAGCTGTGACGAAGGTCAAGAATGACGCTTAGCTTCGTAAATTCAAAATGAAGAAGACGATGAATTGGCGCGAGGAGGAAAGATGAGCGACGTGTTATTTTCAAACCATCCTGCTTCCAAACAAAGGGCGCATGCTGGCTCAATCGGTGGTTTTTCAAGGTTTGAAAGGATGTCCCCACTCGATTCTGGTTCGATAATCCTTTTACACTTTTCCAAAACTCATATTTTCTATATTTTTCACATTATTTCAATATTTTGCATTATTTTAATTTCTTTTCATAATTTTATTTCTGCATTAAAAAATTACCAAAAACATTTTTTCTTTTTACATTATTTTTCTAAAAACCTTTATTTAATTTAATAAATTAAAAAATATCTTTTTGCATGCATTTTTATTTTTATTTTAGCATTTAAATCATTATAAATTGCATTTTAATTATTAAACCTTTTCCAAAAAATCCCAAAAAAATTATTTTAATATATTTATCTTATTTCCAGTATATATTAATTTTCTCATATTTAAAATTGCATTTTTTCTAACATTTTCTTATTTCAATTTCATCATATTTCCGATTTTCTTATTCTTTCACGTGTTGTCCGATTTGGACGTTTTTCTTTTATTTATTTTTCCAATAATGTAACCGCCATGGGTTGTAATAGTTTAATTTAGGACTTTACTTTCCGCACTTAATTATGTATCGCCTAAAGCCATGTAATAGCGTAGGTTTACCTTCCGCATTTTACATTCCGCATTTTACTTTCCGCACCCTTATCAATTGCTAGTAATTAGGCGTGTATGGCAAGATAATAATTGGACATAGTTCACACTAATTTCAAGATAAAATATCCGAATTTGACACACTTCTCTCACACACGCATTCTTAGGTAATTCTCTCTCGATGCCTTTCGATTTCAAAATGGTCATGTCCTCGAACGTAGAGGTATTCTAGCACCGCTGCCTTCCAAACAAATCATCATAGTCCTTCGATACAAAGATCATAAGACCCATGTCGCCTCCGAATACATGATCTTGACCTCGATTGTCGCCACGAAAATGATGATAGTCCTTCGAATGTGCTAGGATACTTCCTACAAGTTGCTTTCGATGACCATCCGATGTCCCTTCGAATGTCCCGCTTACATCCAACGAATGGAGCTACCTACTAACTAATGGTATAGCGCTATTCTAAAGGAACGAGAAGTACAACAAAACGACCAATTCGAGTGGGTAAATAAGTCTTTAGTTGCTTGCTCTAAACAAATGCTTTTCACACCACACACTTTTTTTCAAAGTTCAAACTCTTTTCAAAATAAACATTTCGAACACTTTGTATACACTCCTACATGAGTCATTACAAAGTCAAAGCGAAATGCCTTTTTCAAAACATCTTTGTCAAACACATGTAAAGCAATTTTAAAAGTTATCTAAGAGCAACTAAGAGCCCGAGAATAAATCATGGATGGAAAGGGTGCTAACACCTTCCCTTTTCATAACCATTCTCCAACTCGTAATCTAACGAAGGTCTTTTTCACTTTTACCTTCCCTTAATTGATAAAATAAAAGTCGGTGGCGACTTGCTATCCGCACATTTGGATACAAAATCCTACAAAGTCGCTTCACCGTATCACGTAATCGGCGACTACTGGGACACACCCAAAAGAGAGAATTGCCTTAGGGATTTCTAGATAACATTTATCGCTTTTGTTTGACTTGCATGCTTTATCTTTAAGGGTTGCTTGGGTATTATATTGTTGGGATCCTACACCGGATCCGGTTTCCTTTAGGTAAGTAGCATTAGATCATCGCGACTGCTAGACGATAACTACGCGGTCAACATGATGGCTACGTTAGCGTGACACTTTGTTGCCCCGATACTCTTCATTCCCAAGTTGAAGAAAGTATTTGGCTTCGGTGTCATCAAGCGCTAACTAAACTTTTAGAACCTTAATTGACCCATCTTGGCCATTAGAAGGTAGTGAGATGGCTTGGTGTAGACCGAGGTTGGTTGATACTCGATGCTACGCCATTGAGATCAGACTTTGGGACATTTTCGACCACCACCGCCGTATTGAAATAAGCGCTACGAGAAAGATCGATGATGTGAGATTCCTAGAACCCGTTACTATTATAGGACAGATGAACCAACTCAAACTTTTGGTGGGTAATCACCTATACCTCATGCAAGCCTTAAACCTAGGCTCATTGTGTGAATTGTTCAGTGTGCTAAACATGACATCATGACATCATTCGCATTGCATATCATTTCTAACTATTTCAAGGACCTAGGGATTTATCTTTGCCTGCTTTTGTAGGGATTATGGCTTCTAGAAAGACTATCCGAATCAACTTCATGGGTATCCCTTCTCAACTCAAAGAATTGGTTTCGAAATTCCCGACCATGCTCCTCACAAAAGACATGGTTATCTACTTGATTTGGTTATCTCCGGTTTTGAAGAAGATATGATGCATGTCCTATTCCAGCTTTGATCCAAACACCATTGCTTTACATTTCCGATTATCTTGGTTCCTACCTTAGAAGAGTTCTCTAAGCTACTTGGGATACCTATTCTTGATCAAATGCCATTTACCGGTCTAGAAAAGGTTCCTAAGTACGAAGACATTGCATCCGCCTTACATCTTAAGCGTTCAGATATCGAAGCCAATTGGGAAACTAGAAGTGGAGTTAAGGGTTTACTTTCTAAGTTCTTAATTAAGAAAGCCCGAGAATTCCTCAAAGTTATGAGTTTCCATGCATTTGAGAACATTGTGGCCTTGCTAATTTATGGTTTGGTTCTATTCCCTAACTCGGATCAATTCATAGATGTCAATGCCATCAAGTTGTTCCTTACCCGCAATCCAGTGCCTACCTTACTTGGAGACATCTTACATTCTCTCCACACTCGTACTACTAAGCGACAAGGAACTCTCATGTGTTGTATACCGTTACTTTCAAGGTGGTTTATTTCGCACCTTCCTCCATCGGTTTTGAAGAACGAACAAAGGTTGAGATGGTCTCAAAGATTGATGTCACTCTCTCATTCGGATATCCGTTGGAACCTTTTCTCTCAAAAGGATTTCACATTCATTGAGCGTTGTGGAGAATTCCTAATGTACCACTACTTGGTATAAGGGAGGTATTACTTACAACCCTTCTCTAGCTTTACGCTTGGTTTTGCCCAAGAGATGGTCCACATGATATGCTTCTCAAGATATTGTGTTCGACTACAATCACGATCTTAATTACTGACGAAGGTTCATACACGCTGGGGCATGGTAAAGAAGATCGATACCAAGACTTTGGGGCACCAACTCCATTCCTTGGGAACCTTACCTCAAATGGGTGCGAGCTCGAGCTCAAAACCTCATGATGCCATTCACTGCTCTACCAAGAATTATGGAACCTGTTGCTATAGATGATGTACCCTATGCTGTTCTCCATCCTGACATGCCTACTGATTTTGAAGACTTGAAGAGGTCCTGGATTCAACTAAAAGAAGAAAGGGATACCTTTGAAGCTCAGTGCTATGCAAGCGAGAAGAAAGTGTTAGAGTTGACAAAGCTACTTCACGAGGAGCGAAACATCAACGCCTACATCGGCACCAAGAGGAAGCGCCCATGGGAGACTTAGAGCTTTAGGATGTTTATGTTTTCTTTTATTGCTTTGAACTATCTCTTGTACTTTAAAAAAAAAGAATAATGAGAAGTACTAATAAATGTTTGTTCATTGCTTGTTTAACAAATTTAAATCTCTTAGGTCCTTGAAAACATTGCATTGCATTCGCATAAACGTTGCATATCATAGCATAACATTGCATCAGGTACATTGAGATTGGTTTTCTCATTTGCTCGCTATTTATTTTAGCGTAAATGGCTCTTGAACAGATCACAAAGATCTCCGTGCACGTAATGCTCTGGCCAGAGATGTTCACCAACTTGGTCCAAGGCCAAGAAGATCCAAGAAGCTCATCAACAAGAAGAAGAAGGTTGTTGGTCCTCAACATGGGTAGACGTTTCAAAGGGGTCCTAAGGTGGTCAGTCGTATTGAGCTCTCTGAAGGAAGTGTCCATACCGAGGGGAGTACTAAGGGTGATGAAGGTGAGCAGCGTGAACCAAAGAAAGGAGGAGAGGATCATTCTGACTATGGCCAGTACTCTGAGGAAGATGACAAGTACAAACAACTCGAAGACCGTCTGAATGCTGTGGAAAACCTGAAGATGTCCGGGCTGAACTTTGACGATCTGAGTCTTGTTCCTGGTGTTGTGATTCCTCCCAAATTCAAAGTTCCTACTTTTGCCAAATATGATGGCATTTCTTGCCCTAAGCTGCATTTGAAGTCCTATGTCCAGAAGATCAATCCCCATACTGATGACAGAAAGTTGTGGATGCACTATTTTCAAGAGAGTTTGTCCGAACTCCGTTGGAATGGTACTATCACTAGAGAATGACCGTATCCGTATTGAGTGACTTCACGATGCTTTCACAGACATGAGTACAATGTCGAATTGACACCCACTCGTATGCAACTACAAAGCATGTCTATGGGTCGGATGAGAAGTTCAAGGAGTATGCTCGTGGAGAGATCTAGCAGCGAGTTCAACCACCCTTGTCCAATAGGGAGTTGGTTGATATGTTTATGGGAACACCGACAGCCCATTCTTCAATCATCCGATTGGAAATTCTTCATCCGATTCACCGAAATGATATTGAAAGCGATTGAAGCGGTATCAAGAGTGGGAAGATTCATGTAGAGACATCTTCGAATGCCGCAAAGAGATCCTTTGGTGCTAAGAAAGAAGCTAATGCCGTGTGTGGTCGAAAAGCCGAGCCAAGTCCGACCGCTACTAACTGTGGGCGGTTGTGATCTCCAATCCTACATCAAGACAACTCACGAGACAACGCGCAGAGCTGCGCCACGAAGAGCTTTTAAGATCAACATGCCATTGTCGCAAGCCTTGCAACACATGTTGAATGCAGAGTGATAACCTTGAGGGATCCTCCTCGAATGTCAACACTTCCTCCAAGTACAATCCTAACGCTAAGTGTGCTTACCATTCCAACATACATACATCGACAATTGTTGGGCTCAAAACAAGACTCGGGATATGATCGAAGCTAAGATTGAGTTTGACCTCCGCTGAGACCAATGTGATCAACGCGCCTATGCCTAACCATGACAAGAGTTCCAATGTGGTGAAGATACTTACGCCAACATAGATGACTGACCATTCCTCCGATGATCTAAGAAGAACTTGCTGGCAGTGTCAATCCAGATGCCCGAGAATTGTTCGGTGCCCATCCGCACTGATGGTTGCGCTTGGTTGAGAAGACGGTTCGGCATGATGGATAACCGTGAGATACTATTTCGAAACCACCGTGCGGTGAAGAAATGTCTAAGTTGAAGATTGACAATGCGAACGAAACTGCACTATCGGTGGGATACCTTGGGGCAGCCAAGTGGAAAGTATGATTACGTGGTGAAGTACACCCGAGTAGTTACAAGATTCCTATTGAAGATGTTAAGGTGACCGATGGGTGACGATTTCCTTAAGATTATGCCTGTTAACACAATAAGGATTTCCTCCTTGATCCCGTGCCTAGAGTGGCACCTCTCATTCATCCAAGGCCGCCCATATTCCTCGACAAGGCTATCCTTGGAATTATGGAGTCGATGTTTACTATCATGGCCAAAAAGATCCTCCCACCATTGAAGATCTTATCAAGTTTCTATTCCCGACATTGACAACATCACCGGATCCAGAAGGTGACCAACCGAAGGGTATTCTCCAGATCTCTCCAAAAGACACTGCGACTCAAATGCATTCCACCTACTCAATCAATATCCCACTAGAGGAAAGAACCAGGACTCATCCCGCCAACCGTAGTACCAAAGGAAGTTATCAAGACACCTCCAAACAAGAAATGGAGGAAATTCAAGATTATCAAGAAAAGTGACTACAATGTTGTGGAAGCTTAGAGAGACTCCGTCCAAGATTTCCATGCTCGCTTTGCTCTCTGTGCTCGAGGCTCATGCTAACGCCTTGGTGAAGTTTCAAGAATGCTCATGTGCCGCAGGACACTACCACCCACCAATTCAAGTTTGTATTGCTAGCCTGGCCGCCAACAACGGCCTAGGCTTCTCTCGATGTCGATTTGACCTTCCGAAAGAAACATAACAAAGCCTTGTACATCTCGTGGAATGCAAGGGTACTACCTTATCTCATGTGTTGTTGACACGGTTCGCCTCAATATCCTATCAAGATCGCTTTGATCGACTTGATGTCAAGGGTTGGTTCCGAGACCCAAAGGACATTATCGTGAGAGCTTTTGATGGTTCTAAGCGCACAAGATTGGAGAGCTCATCTCATAAAGTCGGTTCCTGCACTTTTGATTCCACTTTGTCATGGACATCCGCCCGCCTTATTCTTGCCTACTTGGACGCCTTGATACATGAGGCAAAGGTCATACTCTACCTTGCATCGAAACCGAGGTACCCGCGAAGGGAAGGTTGTTGATGTGAAGAAGAGTATATGGTCACCATCTACCATTCCGCTATCTCGAGATGGAAGGAGAATTCTTCGAGACTCGCAAGCTTTTGAAGAATACCAGAGTCGTGCTGTTGACTCTACCGCTACTCCCTGAAGTTACACAAGCTCCACCTAGAATGGCCTGAAAGATGCTCAAGCCATCGTTGAACAAGGAGGTAGTGTATTGGGGACAGCCCTCGATCTTCCCTTCAACCGACAAGATGGTTTAGGCTTCACCATCAAGGGTCGAAGATGATACGCCGCGAACGTGCCGCCAACTTCCTTCCGCATCACGAATGGAATCCATGCTATGAAGACGACGACAAAGGCTTCGACATCAAGAAGTGGATCTTCCCAACCTGCATCATGGGCTCAAGAATTGAAGATCAAGATGTCATACCAATCTCCTTTAGCCGTGAGTAATTGCTTTTGTTTTATTCTCTTTCGTATTTCTTATGTTTAACAATAAACTTTGAAAGCTGTGCCTTGCCCGGGCCATGGCTCGCTCATGAGGGTTTTTATCGTCGCTTATGATTTTCATTCAATAAATTCTGGACTTTGCATTCAATTGTTTGTTTTCTTTACTTTATCACCCCTTCAAAAGCTATGTGTTCTTACACACCCCACGTGATAATCGCAAAATCACTCCGCATCTCGTTAATAACAAATATGCTAGTGCTAAATATGACTTCGATAATCCGATCCGCCAAGTCAAGACGAAAGTGAGGAAAATTGTGAGGTGCCGTGAGAACTTGCGATGCTACAACAAGAAGAGCGAATTATACACCACAAAGAGCAAGTCGAGGTTGTGAATTTGGGTATCGACGAAGATAGAAAAGAGATCAAGATAGGAGCGGGTCTTGAGAACAATGTTAAAGAGCGATTGGTTCAGATGCTACGAGATTATGTTGAGGTTTTTGCTTGGTCATACGAAGACATGTCGGGTTTGGACATTGATATTGTGGTACACCGATTGCGACAAAAGAAGGTTTTCCTGAAATGAAGGTTCCGCATGCGCCCCGAGATGTCGAGAAAATCCAAGCCGGGTTATGAAGCGCCAACGCTGGTTTCCTAGCCTACTTCCTATCCCGGTTGCGATGTGGTACCCGTACCAAGAAGGATGGCAAGGTACGAATGTGTGGATTACGGAGATCGAACAAAGCGAGTCCGAAGACGATTTCCCACTTCCTCATATTGATGTTCGTTGACAATACCGCCAAGATAAGGTTTTCTCCTTCATGGATGGTTTCTCCTACAATCAAATCAAATGGCTCTCAAGACATGGAAAAGACTACATGGGGGCACTTTCGCTACAAGGTTATGCCGCTCGATCGAAGAACGCGGCGCCACTTATCGCTATGGTAACATTATTTCATGACATGATTCATCACGAGATAGGTCTACGCC
The DNA here is from genome assembly GCA_021764765.1 of Vicia sativa. Taxonomy (NCBI): domain Eukaryota; kingdom Viridiplantae; phylum Streptophyta; class Magnoliopsida; order Fabales; family Fabaceae; genus Vicia; species Vicia sativa. The sequence goes on from CM038797.1 coordinate 130,604,048, forward strand.
GACGACATGATAGCTCATCGAAGAAGAACATCTTGATCATTTGCGTAAACTATTTGACAGATCAAGAAGTACAGTCGAGACTCAATCCTAACAAGTGCACCTTTGGAGTCGATCCGAAAACCCTAGGGTTTGTTGTCGCGGAAAAGGTATTGAGGTTGACCCCGCCAAGGTTAGAGCTATTCAAGAGATGCCAGCCCCGACCGAGAAGGAAGTCGAGGTTTCTTGGCCGGTTGAATACATTGCGATCATTGCACACCTAATCGCACCGTGAGCCAATCTTCAAGTTGCTAAAGAAAGATCAAGTAGTGGAATGGAACAACGATTGCGATCGCTTTTGACAAAATCAAGGAGTACCCTGTAATCCTCATTCGATGCCACCGGAAGACCTCTTATCATGTACTGATGTTAGAGAACTCAATGGGTGTGTTGGGGCAACATGACGAGTCCGGTCGAAAAGAGCATGCAATATACTACCTTAGCAAAAGTTTACCGATCGTGAAACAAGATACTCACAAGAGAAAACTTGCAACGCTTTGGGCTGCTCGCCGACTTAGAAGATATGTTGACTCACACTACCTTATTGATTTCAAGATGGATCCGATAAAATACATCTTTGTGAAACCACTCTCTCCTGAAGAATAGCAAGATGGCAAATGATCTTGACCGAATATGACATCCAAGACACTTTCGTAAAGCGATCAAAGGAAGTGGTAGCCGATCATTTGGCTCATCAGCCAGATGACTATCACCATGCATCAATTTGCATTTAAGATGTTTTACTAGTTACAGATTAGAAGAACCAGGCCCATTTAAGGACCGAACAAGGATCCCGATGGACCATGGTCTTTGATGGAGCCTCAAACGACTTGGCAATGGCATTGGCGCCATCATTACATCCCTACAAAGGACATACTCCTTTCACCGCCAGATTATGTTTCAGATTGCACGAACAACATGGCGAACACGGCTGCATCATGGGTCTTAAAGTGCTATTGACTTAAGAATCAAGTTCTTACAAGTGTATGGAGACTCAACTTTAGTGATCACGATTAGGGCGAGTGGGATAGCATCCGAATCTCATTCCATATCGAGAGCATGTTCCGAGTTTGATTCCTTACTCAAGAGATTACTTTCAATCATATCCCGCGAGAAGAGAATCAGCCATGACGATTGGCTACTATGTCGCCTATGTTCAAGGTTAGATGGGATAACGAGGCCCCAGATCATTATTGAGAGGTTCGACGAACCAACAGATTGTTATGAGCTCGATACGTAAGAGAAACCTTGGTACTATGACGTGAAGAGGTATCTTGAGACTCGTGAATATCCCGCAGGGGCATCCTAATGATAAGAAGTTCATGAGGAGATTTGCTTCCAAATTCTTCCTCAAGAACGACATCTTATACAAGCGTTAACCACGACTTGTGCTTACTCTAGTAGACCAAAAAGAATGCGATCATGGAAGAGTTACACGGCGCATTTGGTACCCACTCCAATGACACACCATGGCTAAGAAGATTTTGAGAACAGTTACTATTGGTCCACCATGGAAGCCGATTGTCACCGCTTATGCTCGATCTTGTCAAGCGCCGATTTATGCCGACAAAGTACACGTACATTCAAGAGACTAATGTTCTAACCTCCTTGGCCTTTGCAATGGGCATTGACATGATTGGAGAGATTAAGCCCACAGCTTCCAATGGACATCGCTTCATCCTTGTGGCAATTGACTATTTCACCAAGTGGGTAGGCAGCCTCGTCGATCTGCTACCAAGAATGTCAGGGCTCGATTTATCAAACATAATCTTATCTCGCTTCGATGGCACGCCCGAAAGGATTATCACGTATAACGGTTCCAATCTCAACAACAAGATGATCGCCGAACTCGCACGCAGTTCAAGATCAAGCATCACAACTCTTCTCCTTATCGGCCAAGATGAATGGCGGAAGCCGCCAACAAGAACATTAAGAAGATTATACGTAAGATGACGCCACTTACAAAGATTGGCATGAGATGTTACCATTTGCTCTTCATGGTTATCGACTACAACACGAACATCCACAGGGCAACCCCTTCTCTTGTATACTGGATGGAAGCCCTTACCCATCGAGGTTCGGATACCCTCAACCAGAGTCCTCCAGAGGCAGAGTTAGCGAAGACGATTGGGTCCGATCCTTGACCGCATTAACTTGATTGATGAGAACGACTCGATCCATCCGCCATGGATGATTTATCGTAAACGAATAATCGAGCATTTAACAAGAAGGTCAAACACCGAGTCTACCAAGTCGGTGATCTAGTAGTCGATCATTCTTCCACAAGGTGATCCCAGGGCAAATGGACTCCCACTTATGAGGGACCGCTTTGTAGTCAAGATAGTATTTTTCACGGAGCTATGATACTTAGCACCATGGATGGTGAAGACTTCCCACACCCTCGTGAACGCAGATATAGTCAAAAATACTACGATGAGAGACCCGCTAGGTCGACCGCCTAGGCAAATAATATCCTCCCGAACCAAAAGGTTCGGCAAAAGTTAAGGATATATACAAAACATGTACACCCGCAAGTCGAAAACCCGAAAAGGCGGTTGGGCAAAAGGGTATCCCAGAGACCTAAAACCCGAAGGGCGGTCTAGGCAAAAGTTAGATTTAAGCGCACGACTATGTCTCTTCCAGATCATCCGCTTGACTACTATCAAAGATTCAAGATTCAAATGGCGAAGATCACCACTCACTTTCTACCGACAAGAAGGAGATGAGATAGTTGAAATATATGGGTACTAGCATAGTTGGAACCTAACAAGATTGTTTCAAGATAGCTTTTACCTTCTCAGGTACAAACCACTTGGCCATACGCCACCTTTCAAAAAAATACAACTTCTTTCTTTACAATTTCGTTGTTGTTATTTGCAATAAGTCCAACGCTTGCTTTGAATGACTATACGATTTGACAATAAGAATCGATCACAAACATAAAAGTGAATATGCAAAAGTACTTACTACAGTTCCGTGAATCGATGACGGCTAAAGTCAACGAATAGTTCCCCAGAGCATAAAGGTGTCACCCACAACACACCTTCCCAATGGAGTATAAGGGAATCCACGAGCAAGAATTCCACTCAATCGAGCAATGTTACATCGCCCTAAGAAGTAACACTTCATCCTCAAATGGACATTTCTCAATCCTCCCTTCTCCAGATCCTGACTAAACTTGGTCGATAGTGCATCTGAGGAAGCATACATCTTTATTCCCCACCAGAGATTACAACGACTGCACTCTTCTAGCCCGGTCTCTCAAGAACCATCAAATGCTCTCCAATGAGATCTACACTGAAATCCCAAGAGAGCACCTCCTAAATTTCCCGCAGGATCTACATACAAGGTCCTCAATGATCGCCTCCACTCTCCTCAATGTGGTCTATATATGAGATCTCCGACAACGAGCCTCTCAAATCTCTACCTTCCTCAACAATGTCTAGGCCCAAAACTTGGTCGATAGTGCATGAGGAATCCAAGATATCTTTCTTCTCCTTCAAAAGGTGGTTCTCACCTACTCAATTCCCTGTGCAAGTCGAAATCTTCAAATGTAATATCCGATCTTCTTCAAGATGGATATGTTTTGAAATATCACAACATTCATCATTCATACATTACTCATAAAGTCATAACTCATGCATATGTCATTCATACATCGCCATGCATCATACTTTGCATAAAACTAACCAATATTCTATCAAAGTTTTTCTTGTTTTCTCCAAACAGTAATACCATTCCCGACGCAAAAGTCCAGATTAAGCCCCGAGCCGACGGAAAACTATCCAAAGACCGCTCCGACGATCGGGTCCAGATTAAGCCCGAACCGACGGAAAACTATCCGAAGACCACCGTTATCCTCCGATAACAGTAATGGATCAACACCGATGCACAACAGGAAGCTATCCACGCTCGCCAACTACAACTTCCCCCAGAGTGATCGACTTCCGAAGATTTATTCGACCTCCTTCCTATTATCAACCCATCTCCGACTACTTATCAATAAGTGCTTCACCTCGCATGCATATATGGTTAAAAATCAATACGCACCAATAACTTCATTTAAAGTGAACACGAAGTCTAACGCGACCCCCTCGGATGGCATCTAAGCCCATCTCTCTCCATCCCAGAACATCTACGTAGTCTAACGACGACTCACCCTCCAAAGATCGACCTTCTAGATGGCATCTTAAGCCCATCTCTCGCAGCCTCCTATTAACAACCTCGAGTCTAGCGACGATCGTCCCCCAAATAAGTCTCCAACTTCTCCAAATGGCATCAGAAGCCCATTCCCCGCATCATCCACCAACAAATGAAAGCAAATTTCAGTAGTGTTCAATCATCTTCTAAAGTCACGAAGACAAGCATGTCAATCTAACCTTCCAAGACAAGAAGATTGAACAGGGGCACCGTCATACCCCAAAATTTGCCCTCCATACTCAAGGATTCTCAAGAGTCGATTAGACAAACTCTCGCCTAGACAATCAACCCAAACTAGGTTTTGTATCTCTCAAGTCAAGATGGATTTCCAACATCTCCAATGGCCTTCATGCCTCCTCATATGCTTCAAAGATTCTCCATGTCAAGTTTCAAGCTTCACAAGTCAAGTTTCCTCGCATAATTGCTCGATGGTCAAAATCGAGTGTATGGACAAAAGTCAATGTGGTCAACATATACCAAAACTTCGATTTTTGGTCAACATCCTCATTTTGAAGTTACATTCATCATTTGATCAAGGGTTGATCATGATTCATCAAGAAAACTCAAGATTTGCCCAAAAGTCAAACTTTCTAAATTAGGGTTTCTAGATGAAAAGTCAATCGAACTTTGACCGATCATAACTTTTCATACTTTCTAAATTTTCCACCACCTCTTGTTTTGAAGGAAATTCAATTTCTACAACTTCATGTCTCACAAGAATGTCCAAAAAATGCTTCATTTGAGAGGTATAGCTCAAAACATTGTGTCATTTTCAAAGTCAACAAAAGTCAACTTTTGTTTTGAAGATATTTTGAGCATGGTAACTCCAATTGAGATGAGACCAAAGACATTGGTTAGAGGACTCTTAGAGCTTTCCAAAAGTCCAAGAACACTCAAAATGTGGAAAATTGAGCAAGTTACACCATCTACAAGTTGGGCAATTTTGGAAGAATGCACAAAGAGAGATACTTAAAAATCAAAACTTTGCAAATGGGCCTACTTTTTCTTCATCCAAACTTGTTCCTCATACAATTTGGAACATCAAAGCCCAAAGCCACGAATTTTTATTTTATTTTTCTATTTAATTTGGAATTTATTCATTTAAATACAAATTAAATTCAAAAATAAAGTATAAAATCAAAAATTAATTGCAAATTGATTTTTCTCTTCCTGGCATCCAAGTAACTCAACAAAGCCACAAATTTCGAAAATTGGATTGATATGGCAAGATTGGATTGAAAATTAATCAATTTGAAAATTTGATTTTGTACAAAATCAAATTTGATTTGCATTGATTGATGATGATTTCTTCCTCAAATCACCCAATTCCATCCAATATAAATACACAATGCATACCTATCAAGAAAGGATGTAAGAATTGCTCCAACCCTAGTTTCAAACTCAAAAATTCGTGACCTTCAAGCAACCGCGCATTGATTCAAATTTGTTTCAAGTGGTTTGAGCCCAAATACATTCCTTGCCATCCACCAATCGATCCGCCTTTACATTCAAAACCATCCAATTGCCAAACCAAATTGGTTTGTTCTTGAAATTTCAAAATTCAATTCTATCATTCATGCATTATTAACTTGATTTGTGTTTGTTTTTGTGATTAGTGATGAGTTTGCAAGTCGGTGCTTTAATCGAATTTCCATGGCCGGAACACGACCATTATTAGGGTTTCCTGTATGCTTTAGGGTTTCAAAATAGGAAAATTGACTCGAGACTAGTACCATTGTTCGGAATGATGTTTCCAATCGAACCATGGCTTTAGAATGTATTTATATTATGTGTGTTGCATTTTGATATTAGCTGTGACGAAGGCCAAGAAATCGACGCTAGCTTCGTAAATTCAAAATGAAGAAGATTTATGAATTGGCGAATGAGGAAATGATTTACGCGACGCTGTTATTTTCTAAACCATCCTGCTTCCAAACAATGGCGTGCTGGCTCGCTTGGTCAGTGGTTTTTGTTTGAAAGGGATGTCCCCACTCGATTCCCTGTTCGTATAACCTTTTACACTTTTCCAAAACTCATATTTTCTATATTTTTCACATTATTTCAATATTTTGCATTATTTTAATTTCTTTTCATAATTTTATTTCTGCATTAAAAAATTACCAAAAACATTTTTTCTTTTTACATTATTTTTCTAAAAACCTTTATTTAATTTAATAAATTAAAAAATATCTTTTTGCATGCATTTTTTATTTTTATTTTTATTTTAGCATTTAAATCATTATAAATTGCATTTTAATTATTAAACTTTTCCAAAAATCCCAAAAATTATTTTAATATATTTATCTTATTTCAATATATTAATTTTTCATATTTAAAATTGCATTTTTCTAACATTTTCTTATTTCAATTTCATCATATTTCCGATTTTCTTATTCTTTCACGTGTTGTCTGATTCGGACGCTTTTTATCGCTTTATTTTTCCAATAATGTAATCGCCATGGGTTGTAATAGTTTAATTTAGGACTTTACTTTCCGCACTCCTAATTATGTATCCCCAAAGCCATGTAATAGCGTAGGTTTACCTTTCCGCATTTTACATTCCGATTTTACTTTCCGCACCCTTATCAATTGCTAGTAATTAGGCGTATGGCAAGATAATAATTGGACATAGCTCACACTAATTTCAAGATAAAATATCCTGAATTTGACACACTTCTCTCACACACGCACCCCTTAGGTAATTCTCTCGATGCCTTCGATTTCAAAATGGTCATGTCCTCGAACGAGAGGTATTCTAGCACCGTTGTCTTCCAAACAAATCATCATAGTCCTTCGATACAAAGATCATAAGACCCACGATGTCGCCTCCGAATACATGATCTTGACCTCGATTGTCGCCACGAAAATGATGATAGTCCCTTCGAACGTGCTAGGATACTTCCTACAAGTTGCTTCATGACCATCCGATGTCCCTCTCGAATGTCCCGCTTACATCCAACGAATGGAGCTACCTACTAACTAATGGTATGGCTAGCGCCATTCTAAAGGAACGAGAAGTACAACAAAACGACCAATTCGAAAGTGGGTAAATAAGTCTTTAGTTGCTTGCTCTAAACAAATGCTTTTCACACCACACACTTTTTTTCAAAGTTCAAACTCTTTTCAAAATAAAACATTCCTAACACTTTGTATACACTTACATGAGTCATTACAAAGTCAAAGCGAATGCCTTTTTCAAAACATCTTTGTCAAACACATGTAAAGCAATTTTAAAAGTTATCTAAGAGCAACTAAGAGCCGTGAGAATAAATCATGGATGGAAAGGGTGCTAACACCTTCCTTTTCATAACCATTCCCGAACTCGTAATCTAACGAAGGTCTTTTTTCGTTACTTTACCTTCCCTTAATTGATAAAAATAAAAGTCGGTGGCTACTCGCTATCCGCACATTTGATACAAAAATCCTACAAAGCCGGGCTTCACCGATCACACCGGGAGACCGGCTAGAAGAGTCCTGAGTCCGCTGTAATCTCCGCCGGGAATAAAGGTGTATGTTTCTCCGAGCACCATCTCGACCAAGTTTCAGTCTGGATCGCCGGGGAGAAGGGGAGATTGAGAAATATCCGCTGGGATGAAGTGTTACCGCTGAGACCGATGTAACGTTGCTCGTTGAGTGGAATCACCGCTGGGACTAACGATATTCCGTTGGGGAAGGTATGTCAGAGTGACACTTGTGGGGATCATGCTCTGGGGGAATGCATTGGACTTTCGCCATCTCAATTCCCTGAGCCTCGTGTAAGTATTTTGCATGTCCACTTTTCGTATGTTTGCAAAGAGATTTTATTGTCAAATGCGATAATCATTCAAAGTAAACGTTGGACTTTATGCAAACCACAATAGAAAATTGTAAAGAGAAAGAACTTGTATTTATTTGAAAGGTGGCGATGGCCAAGTAGTTTGTACACAAGAAAAGTAAAAGCCATGCGGAAACAATCGTTAAGTTCCAACTATGCCAAGATTCAGATATTTCAACTATCTCATCTCCTTGTTGTCGTAAGAGAAAGTAAGTAGACCGATCTCCGCCATTTGAATCTTGAATGCTGATAGTAGTTTGGGAAGTGTGATCCGGAAGAGACATAGTCGACGCTTAAATCCCTAACTTTGCCTAGACCGCCTTTCAAGTTTTCACCACCGATACTTTTTTGCCCAAGCCGCCTTTTCGTGTTTTCACTTGTCGGTGTACATGTTTTGTATATATCCTTTATTTTTGCCCGAACCTTTGGTTCGCCAGATGCCCTTATTTTGCCTAGGTTCGGCGACCAGCGGTCTATTTCATGCGTAGTATTTTGACTATGTCTCGCTCACAGGTGCGGGAAGTCTTCACCATCCATGGTGCTAAGCATCATAGTCTACCGGAAAATGCCTTGACTACAAACGGTCCCTCAAGTGGGAGTCCATTTGCCCCGGGATCACCTTTGGAAGAATGATGCGCTGACTACTAGATCACCGACTTGGTAGACTCGATGCTTGACCTTCTTGTTAAATGCTCGATCATTCGCTTCGATAATCCCATGGCGTATGGACGCGAGTCGCTTCTCATCAATTAATCTGGTCAAGGTAGTCTCGACCCAATCGCCTTCGCCTAACTCCCTCCCGAGGACTCGCCGAGGTATCGAACTCGATGGGTAAGACGGCTTCCATACTGTGACACAAGAGAAGGGTTGCCCCTCGATGTTCGCACCAGTAAAGCGATAACCATGAAGAGAAAATGGTAACATCTCATGCCAATCTTTGTAAGTCACCGCCATCTTCTCAGATAATCTTCTTAATGTTCTTGTTGCTTCCATCGCCCATTCATTTAGGCCGATAAGGAGAAGAGTTGTGATGCTTGATCTTGAATCGCAGTAGTTCTTGTGATCATCTTATTGTTGAGATTAGAGCGTTATCCGTGATAATCCTTTCAGAATGCCATATGCTGATAAGGTTATGCTTGATGAAACGAGCCACAACATTCTTAGGATGATGAACGAGGCCGCTTCACCCACTGTGAAATAGTCAATTGCCACAAGGATGAAACGATGTCCATTGAAGTCAGGATTTCTCCAATCATGTCAATGCCCCACATTGCAAAAGGCCAAGGAGAAGTTAAACATTCTGTGAGGTAATCAGGTACGCACTTTGTCGGCATAACCGCACTTGTGACAAGAACGAGCATACGGTGACAATCGCCCATGGTGGACCAATAGTAGCTGCTCAAAATATTCTTAGCCATGGTGTCCACGGAGTGGTACCAAATGCCCCTTCGTAACTCTTCCATGATACGATTGTTTTGCTCGTCTACAATGAGTAAGCACAAGTCGGGTTGCGCTTTGTATAAGATGCTGCCGTTTAGAAGAATTTGAAGCGAATCTTCTCATGAACCTCTTATCATTGATGCCCCTCGTGGATATTCCCGAGTCTCAAGATACCTCTTCACGCCATAGTACCAAGGTTTCTCTTCGATCAAGCTCATAGCAATACCGGGTTCACAAACTTCTAATGATGATCCTGGGAGCCTCGCTGTCCCATCTAACCTTGAACATAGATGACATAGTAGCCAATGCGTCTCTTAACCGATTCTCCTCTCGTGGAATGTGATTGAAAGTAATTCTTCAAAGTAGGGATCAAACCTAACATGCCTCGACACGGAATGAGATCTGGATGCTTCAGATCCCACTCGCCTTAACTCAATCGATGACTAAAAGTCTCCATACACTTGTAAGAACTTGATTCTTAAGTCAATAGCATTTTAAGACCCATGATGCACGCCTCAGATCGCCATGTTGTTAGTGCAATCGAAACACAACTGCGGTGAAAGGAGTATGTCCTACTGTAGGGATGTGGATGATGGCACCAATGCCATTGCTAAGTGCTGAGGCTCCATCAAAACCATAGTCCATCGATCCCGTTCAGTCCTTCGTCCGGGCCTCGGTTCTTCGCAATCAGAATCAGTAACATCTTCATCCTGAAATTGAACGCATAGACCGATAGTCATCTACGGCTGATGAGTAAATGATCGCTACCATACCTTTTGATCGCTTAAGTTGTACGGATGTCATATTCGGTCAAGATCATTTGCCATCTTGCTATTCTTCCCGAGAGAGTCGGTTTCTCAAATATGTATTTTATCGATCCATCTTGGAAATCAACAAGGTAGTGTGAGTCAACATATACCGCCTTAGTCGGCGAAATTTAAGCCAAAAGCTGCAAGTTTTCTCGAGCAGTGAGTATCTTGTTTCACAACGTAAACTTTTTGCTAAGGTAGTATATTGCATGCTCTTTTCACCAAACTCGCTCATGTTGCCCCAACACACACCCCATTGAGTTCTCTAACACCGCCAAGTACATGATAAGAGGTCTTCCTTCATGCGGTGTGCATCAGATGGGAGGATCGTAGGTACTCCTTGATTTGTAGCGTCCGCAATCGCCGCTCCATTCCACTACTTGATCTTTCTTCAAGAACTTGAAGATTGGCTCAAGTAGCAGCTAGATGTGCAATGAATCGCAATGTAATTTAAACGGCCCAAGAAACCTCCCACTTCTTCTCGGTGCGGGAGTTGGCATCTCTGAATAGCTTTAACCTCATGGATCAACTCAATACCTTTACCATCGACAACAAACCCTAGGAGTTTTCCTGATCCGACCCAAAGGTGCACTTGTTGGGATTAAGTCTCACTATACTTCTTCAATCACAACCAGTTTTAAATGATCAAGATGTTCTTCACCGTGATCGAGCTATCATGTCGCCAACGAGACCTCTATCTCGTGATGAATCATGTCATGAAATAATGTCACCATACTGACAGTGGCGCCTGCGTTTCATCCGAACGCATAACCTTGTAGCGTAGTGCCCCAATCGTAACAAAGTAGTCTTCCATGTCTTCGAGCCATTTTAATTTGATTGTAACCGAGAAACCATCCATGAAGGAGAAAACCTTTTAGCCGATGTTGTCAACCGTAACATCAATGAGGAAGTGGAAATCGCCTTCTGACTCGCTTTTCTGTCTCAGAATCCACACACATTCACTTTACCATCCTTCTAGGCACGGTACCACATTAGCAACCCATCGGGATAAGAGGTGATAAATAAGAAACCAAATATTGAACTGCTTCATAACTTCTCGCTTTGATTTTTCCGACATCTCGTGACGCATGCGACGAACCTTCCGCATCGAGAAAACTCTTTGTCGGCAATCGATGAACCACAATATCAATGTCTAAACCCGATGTCTTCGTATGACCAAGCAAAACCTCAATATAGTCTCTCGTAGCATCCGAATCAACCTTTTAACACCTGCTCAAGACCCCCCTATCTTGATCTCTTTCGTCTTCACGCACCAAATTCACAACCTCAACTTGCTCTTCGTGGTGGCAGATAACTCGCCTTCTTGCCGTAGAGTCCGCAAGTTCTCCGGCACTTCACAATCTTCCTCACTCGCCTTTCGCTTGGTAGATCGGATTATCAAAGTCATTATACCAGCATAGTCGCAGTATTAACGATTCGAGTGATTCGGCAGTATCACGGGTGTGTGTAAGAAACACATAGCTTTTTGAAGGGTGATAGTAAAAGAAAGAAAACAAACAATTGAATGCAAAAGTCCAACGAATTTATTGAATGAAAATACGCAAACGACAGATAATAACCCTCAAACGAGCCATGATGCCCCAATAAAGCACTAGGTCAAAGTTTATTGTTCAAAACATAAAGAAATACGAAAGCAAAACAAAACAAGAGCAATTACTCGACTAAAGGAGATTGGTATGACGCCTCGGGCCTTCCAATTGCCGAGCCCATGATCCGAGTTGGAAGATCCACTTGCCGGCGTCGTCGCTGCCGCCTTCTATAGCATGGATTCCACTGGCCGCGGAAAGGAAGTGGGCTCAAGACGTCGGGCGATCATCGAATTCTTGATGGGAAGCCTAAACCGCCTTGTCAAATTTGAAAGGAAGATCGTGGGAGTCACCCCAAATAGTACTCTTCCTTCTTCAACAGAGCTTGAGCATCTTCAACAGGCCATCCTAGGCGGAACTTGAGCAACTTCAGAGGACTGGAGAGTCAACAGCACGACTGGTATTGTTTCAAAAGCTTGACAGTGGAGTCTCAAGAATTCACCTCCATCTCAAGGTATCGGAACGATCGAGATGATCACCATATACTCTTCTTCACCACATACCGTGACAACCTTCCTTTCACCGGTACTCAGCCTCGTAAGGTAGAGGTAACAGTACCGCCCCATGTATCCAAGGGCGCCCAAGTAGGCAAGAGTGTCGACGGATGTCCATGATAAAGAAAGTAGAATCAAAAGTCCGGGAACCGACTTAACAGCAGAGTGAGTTTCCAAGCATCGGCGCTAACCATCAAAAGCTCACGATAATGTCACCGGTCTCGTAACCAACCTTCGACATCAAGTCGATCAAAAGCAGCCTTCTAGGATATTCAGAGCGTAACCGCATCAACCAAAACATGAGACAATGTAACGCCTTGCACCAGATGTGGGCTTTAAGGTTTCTTTCCCAAGGAGTCAAATCAAGATCGTAGAAGCCTAGCTGCTGTTGCCGCTAGCACAAACTTCGAATTGATCGGGGTAGTGTCTGGCACATGAGCATTCTTCTAAACTTCACAAGGCATTAGTATGAGCCTTGAGCACAAGAGCAGCGTATGGATTTTGGACTGAGTTCGTTCCAACTGCTCCACAACATTGTAGTCACTTTTCTTGATAATCTTAACTCTCCATTTTTGTTTGGAGGTGTCTTCAAGAACTCCTTGGTACTTCGCGTGACGAGCCACCGTTCTTCCCTAGCCGGGATATTGATTGAGTAGCCGAATGCGAAATGGAGTCGCAAGTCTTTGGAGGAGAGATCTCGAGAGAATACCTTCCGGTCTCGTCACCCATCGATCCTGATGTTGTCGATGTCGTGAATAGAAGCCCAACAAGAAGATCTTCAATGTCGAGGTCTTGCTTGACGCCATGATAGTAAACATCATCCATAATTCCAAGGATAGCCTTGTCGAGGAATATGGAACTGTCTGAGAAGTGATATGAGAGGTGCCACTTAGGCAGGATCGCAGAGGAAACTCTTATCAGGTTAACATCAAGATAGTCTTCGAAATCACACCCCATCCGTCGCCTTAACATCTTCAATAGGAATCTTGTAATCGTGAATGTGTACTTCACCATGTAATCATATTTTCCACTTGGCTCCCAAGGTATCCCACATGATGGTACAGCTTGCTTGCATTGTCAATCTTCAACTTAGACATTTCTTCACACAACTTCTCGCATGTGTGGTTTCGTAATAGTATCTCACGGCTATCCATCATGCACGAACACGCCTCTCAACCAAGCACAACCATCAGTGCAGAGCACCAACGACAATCTGGCATCCCGGATCGACACCGCCGCAACAAATTCTTCTTAACCACATGAGGAATGGTCAAGTCATCTATGTTGAAAACATAAGTATCGTCACCAACAAGATGGAACTCTTGTATAGGTTAGGAAGCATTGATCACATTCGAGTCTCAACAGAGGATCAAACTCAACTTTAGCTTCAATCATATCTTGAATTTTGTTCTTCGAGCCCAACAATTGTCGCTGTCGTGTCTCGGCTATTGGAATAAGCACACTTAGCATTAGATTGATTTCTGGAGAGGAAGTGTTGACATTCCGAGGAGGATCCTCAAGGTTATCACCGCCAACACGTGTTGCAAGGTTGACAATGGGTATGTTGATTGAACCGCCTCGGGCGCTGCTCGTTACACGCGTTGTTCCGCGAGGTTGGCCGATGTAGGATCGAGATCACAACCGCCTACGCATTGAGCGCGTCGGTCTTGGCTCGGCTTTTTCCATACAAGATTGGCTTCTTTTCTTACCACCAAAAGATCTCTTCGCAGATTAAGATGACTCTACATGATCTTCCCACTCGATACCACCACGCGCTCGCCACATATCACTCTGAATCCGGATGAAGAATTTCCAATCGATGATTGAAGAATGGGTCACTGTTCCTATAAACATATCAACCAACTCCCTATCGAAGGGTGGTTGAATCACCGCTAGATCTCTCCACTTCGAGCATACCTTGAACTTCTCTCACGATCCATGACATGCTTTGTAGTTGCATGCGAGTGGGTGTCAATTCAAGATTGTACTCATATACTGTCTGAGAAAGCATCACCAAGTCACCCAAAACGGATACGGCCATTCTCTAGCCGATATACCATTCCAACTCGGTTCTGACAAACTCTTGAAAATAGTATCCACAACTCTCTCATCAAGTGGGATTGATCTTCCGGACATAGGACTTCAAATGAAGCTTTGGGCAAGACATGCCATCATACTTGGCAAAAGTTGAACTTTGAACTGGGAGGAATCACAACACCAGAACAAGACTCAGATCATCAAATTCATCCTGACATCTTCGTGTTTTCCACAAGATTCGAGACGGTCTTCAAGTTGTTTGTACTTGTCATCTCATCGTGAGTGTTGGCTATAACTGTGGTCCTCCTCCTTTCTTTGGCTCACACGATCACCTTCATCACCGTACTCCCCTGTATGGACACTTCTTCGAGAGCTCGATCCGACCGACCACTTTTGGACCCCTTACGCCTACCCATGTTGAGGAGACCAACAACCTTCTTCTTCTTGTTGATGAGCTTCAAATCTTCTTGGCCTGGACCAACCGTGAACATCTCATTAAACCGAGCATTCTCGAGCCTCGAGATCTTTGACATTCTGCTCAAGAGCCATTTCGCTAAAATAAATAATGAGCAAATGAGAAAACCAATCTCCAATGTAACCGTGATAATGTTATGCTATGCTATGCAATGTTTGCGCTAATGCAATGCAATGTTTTCAAGGACCTAGAGATTTAAATTTGTTAAACAAGCAATGAACAAACATTTATTAGTACTTTTTATTATTCTTTTTTTCTTTTAAGTACAAGAGATAGTTCAAACAATAAAAGAAAACATAAACATCCTAAAGCTCTAAGTCTCCATGCGCTTCCTCTGCCGATGTAGTATGATGTTTCGCCCTCGTGAAGTAGCTTTGTCAACTCTAACACTTTCTCGCTTGCATAGCATCGAGCTTCAAAGGTATCCTTTCTTCTTTAGTTGAATCCGGATCTCTTCAAGTCTTCAAAATCGTGAGGCATGTCGTGATGGAGAACAAAGATAGGTACGCCACCTATAGCAACAAAGTTCCATAATTCATAAAACAAAGTGAATGGCATCATGAGGTTTTGAGCCTGAGCTCGCACTCCATTTGAGGTAAGGTTCCCAAGGAATGGAGTTCGGTGCCCCAAAGTCTTGGTATCGCCTTTACCATGCCCCAAGCGTATAACTTCTTCCTTGAATTCTCGAGATCGTGATTGTAATCGAACACAACATCTTGGAGAAGCATATCATGTGGACCATCTCTTCGAAACAAACCGACGTGAGAGCTAGAGAAGGGTTGTAAGTAATACCTCCCTATACCAAGGAGGTACATTAGGAATTCTCCACAACGTCAATGAATGTGAAGTCCTTTTCGAGAGAAAAGATTCCAACGGATATCTGAATGAGAGAGTGACATCAACCTTGAGACCATCTCAACCTTTGTTGTCTTCAAATCGATGGAGGAAGGTGCGAAATAAACCACCTTGAAAGTAACGGATACAACATGAGAGTTCCTTGTCTCTTAGTAGTACGAGTGTGAGAGAATGTGATGTCTCCAAGTAAAGTAGGCACCGGATTACGGTAAGAAACAACTTGATGGCATTGATATCTATGAATTGATCCGAGTTAGGAATAGAACCAAACCATAAATTAGCAAGGCCACAATGTTCTCAAATGCATGGAAACTCATAACTTTGAGGAATTCTCAGCTTTAATAAGAACTTGAAAGTAAACCCTTAACTCCACTTCTAGTTTCCCAATTGGCTTCAATCTCCGAGCGCCATGTGGCATATGATGATGTCTTCAACTTAGGAACCTTTTCCAAACCGTGAATGGCATTTGGTCAAGAATAGGTATCCCAAGTAGCTAGAGAACTCTTCCAAGGTAGGAACCAACCATAATCGAAATGTAAAGCAATGGTGTTTCGATCAAAGAACTGAATAGACATGCATCATATCTTCAAAACCGAGATAACCAAATCAAGTAGATAACCATGTCTTTTGATGAACCGAGCATGGTCGGAATTTCAAACCAATTCTTTGAGTTGAGAAGGGATACCCATGAAGTTGATTCTGATAGTCTTTCTAGAAGCCATAATCCCTACAAAACAGAAAGCAAAGATAAACTTTAGGTCCTTGAAATAGTTAGAAATGATATGCAATGCGAATGATGTCATGATGTCATGTTTAGCACACACAAACAATTCACACAATGAGCCTAGGTTTAAGGCTTGTATGAGGTAGGTGATTACCCTACCAAAAGTTTGAGTTGGTTCATCCGCCCTATAATAGTAACCGGTTCTAGGAATCTCACATCATGATCTTTCAGAGGCGCTATTTCAATACGACCCGTGGTCGATCGAAATGTCCCAAAAGTCTAATCTCAATGAGCTTAGCATCGAGTATCAACCAACCTCGGTCTACACCAAAGCCGCCATCTCACTACCTCTAATGCCAAGATGGGTCAATTAAGGTTCTAAAAGTTTAGTTAGCTGATGACACACCACGCAGGCCAAATACTATCTTCAACTTGGGAATGAAGAGTATCGGACAACCAAAGTGTCACGCTAACGTAGCCATCATGTTGACCGTAGTTATACGCCCAGCGGTCGCGATGATCTAATGCTACTTACCTAAAAGGAAACCGGATCCGTGTAGGATCCCAACAATATAATACCCAAGCAACCTTAAAGATAAAGCATACAAGTCAAACAAAAAGCAATAAAGTTATCTAGAAATCTTAAGGCAATTCTCTTTAGGTGTGTTCAAGCAGTCGCCAGCCTGAATACGGTGAACTCGACTTTGTAGGATTTTTGTATCCAAATGTGCGGATAGCAAGAGTCGCCACCGACTTTTATTTTTATCCAATTAAGGGAAGGTAAAAGTACGTAAAAGACCTTCGTTAGATTCTCGAAGTTCGAGAATGGTTATGAAAAGGGAAGGTATTAGCACCCCTTTCCATCCGTAGTTATCTACGGCCTTAGTTGCTCTAGATCACTTTTTAAAATTGCTTTCGTGTGTTTGACAAAAATTTTGAAAAAGGCATTTCGCTTTGACTTTGTAATGACTCATGTAGAGTGTATACAAAGTGTTCTAAATGTTTTTGTTTTGAAAAGAATTGAACTTTAAAAAGAGTGGTGTGAAAAGTTGATTTAGAGCAAGCAACTAAAAGACTTATTTACCCACCTTAATTGGTCGCTTTATACTTACTCCTTTAGAATAGCGCTAGCTATACCATTAGTTAGTAGGTAGCTCCATCTGGATGTAAGCGACATCTGGGACATCTGATGGTCAGAAAGCAACTGTGGAAGTATCCCAGCACATTCAAGGACTATCATCATTTTTCGAGGCGACAATCGAGGGTCAAGATCATGTATTCGGAGGCTACATCGTGGGTCTTATGATCTTTGTATCAAGGGACTATGATGATTTGTTTGAAGGCAACGTATAGAATACCTCTACGCTCGAGGGACACATGACCATTTGAATCGAAAGGCATCGAGAGAATTACCTAGGGTGCGTGTGTGAGAAGTGTGTTGATTTTATATTTTATCTTAAGATTATGTTGATTATTATCTTGCCATACACTAATTACTAGCAAATATAGGGTGCGAAAGTAAAATGCGGAATGTAAAATGCGGAAAGGTAAATCCTACGCTTATTACATGGCTTTGGGGCGTATACATAATTTAAATTATGGAAAATAAAATCCTAGATTAAACTATTACAACCCATGACAATTACATTATTGAAAAATAAACGATAAAAGAAAACGTCCGAACTCGAGCAACTGCGGAAAGAATAAGAAAATCGAAATGCAATATGAATCGAACAAGAGAAAATGTTAGAAAATGCAAATTTTAATATGAGAAAATTAATATATGCTGGAAATAAGATAAATGTATTAAATAATTTTTGGGATTTTTGAAAAGATTTAATAATTAAATGCAATTTATAATGATTTAAATGCTAAAATAAATAAAATAAATATGCATGCAAAAAGATATTTTTAATTTATTAAATTAAATAAAGATTTTTATGAAAATAATGTAAAAGAAAAATAATTTTGATAATTTTTAAATGTAAATGAAATATGAAAAGAAATTAAAATGAATAAATATTAAAAAAATAGAAATATATGAAATGTGAAAATAATGCAAGTTTTGGAAAAGATGAAAACCGTGCTCATGTGGATCGAACCCATGACCCTCGAGCAACTCAAGTCCACAAGCTGACCAACTGAGCCGGAGTGTTCCACTGCTTGAAACGAATGAGTGGGCTAAGACACGCTGGCCGTCTCCTGGCTTCCTCCCACTCGCTTAAGCTTCATCTTCAACTTTCAAATATTTAAAATCCAATATTTACTATCGTCACGCATGTTCCTCGGCAAACAAAAATCAAGCACGATAATATAAATAAGTTCTAAGACCATGGTTCGATCCCCAGATCGTCGAACTATTGGCATAGGTCTCACAATTCAATTTTTCCATTTGAGAAAACCCAAAACGATTCGAAACCCTAACAATGGTATCATGCTTCCCTGCCATGGAAATTGGATCAAAGCACCCGTAGTTTGCAAACATCACTAAACACAAAACAACAACAAACATGTTAATAATGCATGAATAATGAAAATGATTTCAAAATTTCCAAGAACAAACCATTCGTGATTTCACTCGATGGTTTGAATGATAAGAGTTCTGATCGACTTAAAGACCTCAAGGAATGTAATGGACCTTGAATGGGTGAATCAAGCAAAACTAGGGTTGCCAGCTTCAAACACACGGATTTTTGAACTTGGAATAGGGTTTGTAGAGCAATTTTTTCGCTCTCTTGATAGGTATGCATCAAGTATATGCCGGATGGATTTGGGATCGAATTTGAGAATTGATCAACATTCAATGGAAATCAAATTTGATATTCTCATGAAATCAAATTTTCAAATTTTGTCCAATTTCAATCCAATCTTGCCAAATTTGATCTAATTTCAAATTGCCTTTATTTGATTGGATCACAAGAAAGCAATAAAATCAATCTTCCAATTAATTTGATTTTATAATTTATTTTAAGATTTAATTTGCATTTAAATAAATAAATTACAAATTAAATAGAAAATAAATCAAAATTGTGGCATTGGGCTTGACATCCTAATTGCATGAGGAATGTTAGGATGAAGAAAAGTAGGCCCATTTGCAAAAGATTTGATTTTTGAAGTATCTCTTCAGTGCATTCTTCCAAAATTGCCCAACTTGTGAATGGTGTAACTTGCTCAATTTTCCACATTTTGAGTGTTCTTGGACTTTTGGAAAGCTCTAAGAGTCCTCTAAGCAATGTTTTGGTCTCATCTCAATTGGAGTTACCATGCTCAATATATCTTCAAAACAAAAAGTTGACTTTTGTTGACTTTAATGATCTGTAATGTTTTGAGCTATACCTCTCAAATGAAGCATTTTTGACATTCTTGTGAGACATGAAGTTGTAGAGAATTGAATTTCCTTCAAAACAAGAGGTGGTGGAAAAATTTCGAGAAAGTATGAGAAAGTTATGATCACCAAAGTTCAGCTTGACTTTTCACCTAGAAACCCTAATTTAGAAAGTTTGACTTTGAGCAAATCTTGAGTTTCTTGATGAATCATGATCAACCCTTGATCAAATGATGAATGTAACTTCAAAATGAGGATGTTGACCAAAATCGAAGTTTTGATCGTATGTTGACCATGACTTTTTGTCCAATACACCGATTTTCAACCATCCGAGCAATCGCTCGAGGAAACTTGACTCAGGAGGCTTGAAACTTGACATGGAGAATCTTTGAAGCATGGCATGAAGGCCATTTGAGATGTTGGAACCTCATCTTGACTTGAGAGATACCAAACCCTAGTTTGGTTGATTGTCCAGAGAGAGTTTGTCCGATCAACTCGAGGAACTCGAGTATGGATGTATGAAATCTTTGAATATATGGAGGGAAAATGGGTATGACATCGCGTTTCAACCATATTCATGATGGTTCGATTCTTCCTTTATGTAGTCCTATTATGTTGTGGAGTGTATGGCACCACCTCAAGCACAATCCCTTCTTTCACATAACATGTCGAAGTCTTTTGACACATACTTCCACCATCAGCTCAAAATTTTGAGTCAGTCCACTTTGCCTTCAAACCATATATTTAAAGTTGGTAACAAGTCGATCACTTTCTTCTTGATCGTATGTCCATAATTTTCTATCAAAATCATCTGCTGAACGCAAAGCATTTATTACCCAAACGAATCCACTGTATTGGTCCAATATACATCGTAGTATATGATTTCGACAACCTCGACTTGCTTCCCGCATCCTTGTTGAAGTTATTCTGTGTTGCTTCGCTTTCACACATTATTCATTCGAATGTTAACTCTAGTAACTCGAAACCATATTATTCCTCTTTAAATCTCGATGACTCTTGTTGAAATGACCTAGTCGATAGTGCCATATCCATTCGCTCCATGCTAGCCGCAATGAAAGACACCGTGCTCCATCACATTAGTTAAATCTTGAAGGTTCTATTTGAGACATACATGAGCCTTCAAGATTAACCTATTCGCTGGCCAATGACTCTCATCATCTTGTCCTCGATCGCCACTTTGTATTTCTTTCACCAACTGCCCATGCTAAGCAAGTCGCTTCTTCATGTCTCGAAATGTAAATATATTTGAAATTACCGACCTTTTTCCATCTTTCCTCATGATCATAACATCTCCAAACCTTCAAAAGCAGTATTGTCATTTGCAAATTTTACCATGTTCTTCATTAAGGGCTTTAGATTGACAAACCAAATTTTCCTTCTAGACATATGTAACGAGCATCTTGAATCCAAGTACCATTGATCCTTGAATTTTTCTTCATCTCTTGTTGGACCATTAACAACATCTCTTCTTCTTCTTCTTCTTCTTCATAATTAGCTTAACTTTGCATCACTTTCGATTCTTTCGCTCGACAATCACTTGAATAATGACCATACTTTGACAATTATAATATTGAATGTGACTCTTCCGTGATTTCACCACCACCTCTTCCTCTATTTGTAACACCACCTCTTTGGTTGCCTTGGTATGGTTTTCTTGATCTGCCACGCTTCCTTCTTTGTTTCAGTACCGCCAATCGAATTGTTGAAGCCACCTCTACCTCGAAACACTTTCCTTTGCCTTTGGGTTCTTGTTGAATGTACTTGAAAAGCCACATCACTTTGACTTGCTCGCACTCTTTCATTCATCCTTTGTTCATGATATTCAAGCATTCCTGAACCTCTTCCTTTGTTAATTTCAATAAATCTTTCCCTCTTCTATAGCTACCACCATGTGGTCGTAACTTAGGGGTCAAAGATCTCAAAATCTGGAAACAACAACTCTTGTTGTTAATGCTTTCTCCATTGCCTTGATTTAATTCACTAGTTTTGTAACTATAATGAATAAACCGATATGCTTTCACCTGCCTTCCACCTAAAGTAATTCATACCTTCTTCTCGAGTTTGTAACCTCACCTTTCACCTTTTCAGACCTCCAAAATATTTCTCAAGAATCTCTCAAGCTTTAGTAGATTCTAAATCACTAACCTTTTCGGTTGTCCGACTCGACATTGATGAATTATAAAGAGAGATTTATAACTCTTTTCTCCGATTTTGTATGTTCTTTCCTTCTTTTCAGAAGGCCATCTTCAAGCTCTTTATGTCATCCCATAAAAGATCCCATAGACCTTGACAACAGGATAAAACCTTCATATGCTTGCACCAATTTCGCATAGTTATATACTTCTCGATTGGTAGACTTGCCGATAATTCGCATTCCATAACTCATCGCCATCATGAATTCTTCTTCCACGATCGTTTTGGTCGCCTTCCTTGAATCGATTAACCGGAGCTCTTGATACCATATGTTGGAAATCCATAATACTTATGATGAATTTCATCAATCTTAATGAAAAGATTGATATCACCACACAATGACAATGAGACATATCGAGAAAGAATAACAATAAAAAGAAGCAAGATAATATTTTCTACATAGTTTTTCTCTACCCACAAACCGTGGAAACTTTCTATTCACTTTGCAATTGCAAAATACTGTCTTGCTAGAAAACTATATTTATGATATTAAGGATCCAGAGGCTTGCGAGGTTACTTGGCCTCCAAGCTATGTGGGTCTAGCTTACCTGTAGCCGGAGCCCTTAGATAAGAGGTATGATGCCCTTCGTATGCGGTAGTGCAGAGAGAAGTAATGAGTGTATTAGAGAGAGCTCTGTCTGATCCTTTCCTTTGGCCATCGCCTCTACATATAACGCGAATCAGAATACAAAGGGGAGCAATCGACTTGTTTATTTTGCGATCATTAGTTTAGGTAACCCTATCCCGTTGATGAAGGGCAAACGAGGGTCATCGATGATTATTGAAGACAACATTGTAAGGATACCTAGCACCAGAGGGACGATCATCACTTATTCGAGGGCAAAAATCGTGGAACGAGATCATATTCAGAGACAACATCGAGGGTCATCGAGGGACCATATTTGTGATGACTTTGAATTGAGGGTCTTCACTAATGGTACTCCTATGTTCGAGGGACATGACCATTTTATTCGTAAGGCAACAAGAGAGATACTCTAAGGGTGCAAGTGTGCAAAGTGTGTTGATTTCAGATATTTATCTTGATATTAGGGTTATCTATGTTGTTTTTAGTCCTACATACAAACCCTAGTTACTAGCATTAAATATGTACAAAAAGTAGAGGTGCGGAAAGATAAGGTCCCACGTTATTACATGGCTTTGAGGCGGTTACATAATAGGAGGTGCGAAAGTAAATGCGGAAAATAAACCTAGTTTAAGCTATTACTTCCTATGAGCAGATACATATAATAAAAATGCAGGAAATAAAGATCTACGCCTCTACAAAATAATCTTCAAACCTATATATCGATTTCTAGTGTTTAAAATAAAAATAATAAATAAAGAGAAAATGTTTTAAGAGGTGTAAAATATTCTAATAACCTAAGTGTTAAAGAAAATATTTTTGATGTTTTAAGATTGATTTTTAAAATGAGAAAACAAATTAAAAGTATTTATTGATTAATTAAGAAAATAATTTAACTAATCTAAATAAATATTTTTGTGCCAAAAATTAATTTAACATGACCTAAATCTAAAAAGAAAATGTTTTAGAGTTTATTACATTAAAATAATTTTTAAAAGAATTAAAATAAGATAAAAAATTAAAAGAAAAAGAGAAAAAATATTTTAATAAAGGTAGAAATGTTCTAACAACCTAAATATCAAAACATATTTTAGTATTCTATGGAATTTTTAAGAGAAGAAATTGACCTATTACCACTAAAATGAAACAAATGTTAAATTTTGAACAGTAAAAAACTTACCAGATGTGTTGTAATGCGGAGCCTATATCACCATATCTCGCTTTTTATTTCTTTAAAATAAGACTCCGACGACGGCAATAACGAGGCCATGATGTATCAAAGCGAATCAGGATGTGGGCTGATGTAAAGAGGGACGCCAACGACGGCTTTTGGTCAGCTGATGCTACTCCTTGTGGTGTGAAACCAAAGCATCTGAGGACGACATAATCGTGGCTAATACATCATTGGTGCTAGATCCGAGCGGATCGAGCATGGTATTTGGTAGCGTGCAAATTGAAAGTACTTGTCGAGCAGGTCACTCTTTCTTTTCCCCGCACTAAAACAAACCAAAGAAAAAATTGTACAAAGAATATTATGATTTCCATGTTGTTTGTTTGTATTGGGCTTGTTATTGATTTTGCAAAGTTGGTGAGTTTTAAGTCCAATCAAAAGGTGCTATATTTTTACAAGTAATTAGTGTAGAATTGGCTTTTAGTGTATGGAAACTATGCATGTGGTTAACGGAAAAGGTGTAGAATTGTGTGAATGGAATTGTTGGCTCAACAAAAATTAAAATAAGGGTTTGTGTAGTGCACGTGAAGGTGGTACGAGAGAATGAGTGTGAAAATTGGTTCCTTAAACTCTAAAAATAGGGTCTATTTATAGAGTTATAAAATTAGTTTAAAGGGCAAAATGAAATAAAATTAATTTGATAACTCATATCTTCCTTGTCCAAAGAAGATGACCAATCAAGTTAAGCATGACTCATATTGACACCAATTGACCAACGAGGAACGCTTAACTTAAAAGGAAATATTTTTATATGTATTATGATTTTTGAACCAATTTTGGTAAAAGTGCAAAAATCAAATAAATAAATATTTTAAAATGCCATAATTAAAAATACGAAATAATATTTAAATAATAAAAAATACAATTTTATGATTTTTGAAAATAAATTTAAAAGGGAAAGAAAGTAAATAAATAACAAAAAGAATATATAAAGTGGAACTTGTAGATTCGAATCTTTAACCTCATACTAGCAAGCCTTACTCCTTACTAATTGTGCAATCTTGCTTATTCAAAATAGAAATGCAATTGAAAGTATATGGAGATTTAGTAAGTATTTGTCATATTTAAAATACAAATAATTTGAAATAAATTATTATATTTTAAATAGACCTTGAGAACGTAATATTTATGAAAAACCTGTATTAGTAATAAACCAAAAGAAATTTAAACCAAGTTTAAAAATAATTTTGACAGAAAGCACCGGGCATGCAAATTTTAGGGTAACAACCGCCTCGTTTCAATCTTCAAACCTGTTAGATTGGCGCACGCCATTTGTGACCAAGGTGGAAGAGGATTGAACACTTATGCTTTGAAATTTGCATCATCTGCACAGAGTAACGTTGTGGTTGGTAATATGTTGAAACTTAAAGATGCCATTCAGAGATGACGATATGTAGTCGGAGACGGGCTTAAAGATGCCATCCAAGTAGTTAATGATGTGAGTATCGAATGAGTCATATGCGATTTTATCAAGGATATGCCTAATGATGGAGACCAAGGCGGATGTCATGAATGGTGCTGGTAGATAGTCGCCTGCCTTGTTTTTAGAATTGATCTATAACCGCTTCATTGATAAGTCTTGTTTTGGGAATTCATACTATTGGTCGATAGATTTCCCCGCCTTATTTCGGAATTAATCTTTGACCTTTTCCTTGGAAGTTTGCGACACTGCTTGTGAATTTAACCCGAAAGGATAAGGTTAGTTTTATGCATGTCATGATGTATGCAATGTAATGATGCTCAGAATGATATATGCACATGTTGTGATTTTTATGAATGATGTATGAATATAAATGTTATTGTATTTCAAAACATATCCATCTTGAGGAAGATATGAACGTTGGTCAGATCTTTGGCTTCGCTAGATTGAAGCAATGACCATCGAGGATCCCGACTGGAATAAAAGAGGTAGATTCCTCCGCACTATGTGACCAAGTTTGGGCTCGATATCGATTTTGCTGTGGAATGATAATCCTTGGGATAACATTCAGCTGTGGATGAAGTTCAACTGAGGGATGAAAATTGTTTGGGGAATTAAATCATGTAAATCAGATTGAGGAATAACCCTTGGGGAATAATGTGATTTTGATTATCTTATTATTGCTCTGAGACCGATAATCACCGACACAAATTGTAGAAGCAACTTTATATAAGCCAAAGGCGATAAATATACAAGAGTTATGAGTAGAAATACATACAAAACCCAACAAAAGAGATTACAAAGAGAAGAGAAGAAGAGGAACCAAACATTTCTGGTTTGTCAACACCAATCGATTTAGGATTCGGACTGGATCATCAAAATGCAAGCTCCAATGTTGTTTTCCAAGAAAATCTATCAAAATATGATGTTTATGTGGACTCAAAAATACCCAACCCATAACCTAAAATGTGTTTTAGCCCCTTTAAAGAATTTGATGGCGCATATGCTGCTTGTATTTCGCTAAGCGCGGTCTCGTGATTTTCAAGATTTTATTTTTGCCATATCTTGAGAACCGTGAATCGAATTGCGTCGGCTTAAGTTGTTGGAAAACTTATTCAATGCTCTATATAACCATGAATGAATATCAAGCTTTATTGATGATTTTTATTCTTTGATTTTGAGCTTTATTCATTGTTGAGTTGCCCAACGATTAAGCCGCGTGGTCTTCTCGACACTTTATTACTCAATGCTCCAATTATGAATGAATACCTATAAAAGATATGAAAACTATCAAATGATACAATATTTACACAAAACTCAATTATTCTATTATGTACACATTTATACCAAAAGGAGGATTTATTCAAGAATATCAACAAAAGAACGGATAAGTGCCACAAAATATATATATACAAAATAACTACATTTTGGCACTTATCAACCGACATAATAAGTTAAAAGTTGATCTATTAACGTCAAGACCAATGTAATAAGAAGAAATGTAGACTATCATTACATGGGGATCGACGTGATAAGTTGAGGATGTAAATGATCATTGCGCTGGACCCGACGGATGAATTGAGAATATAGATGAACACGGGATTGCGTGGATGAATTTGAAAATATATCTCGATCAACGCCGGGGCTAACGCTATAAGTTGAGAGATAATTTATTACCGCCGGGACCAATGTAACAGTTGACGCTCATCGCTGGGACCGACGTGACAATGTAGATGATCACTGCTAGGTGACTAACAAGATGTTGAAATGTAGATGACCAACGCGCTGGACCGATATGATAAGTTTGAAAATATGTGATTACCGCTTCGGACCGGGACGTAATGTAGATGATCAACGTCGGACTAACATGATAAGTTGAAATTTGATCTCATCGCTGGGACCAATATGATAAGTTGAAATTTGATCACATCGCCGGGGACCAATGTAACAAGAAGAAACATAAATAATTGACCAACCATCTTCGAGGACTAATGTGATTTGATGAGAAGCAAACCCATTACCTGTGGACTAACGTAATAAGTTGAAACATGACTTGCTACCGCTGGACTAATGTAACAAGAATAGACATAGATAATCACCGCTCGGGACCAACGTGATAATGTTGAAGCTGACTTGCACCGCCGGGACCAACGTAACAAGAATAAACATAGATAATCACCGCCGGGGACCAACGTGATAAGTTGAAAATTGTCTATATCACCGGGACCAACGAAGAATAGATAGAGATAATCACCGAGGATTAACGTGATAAGTTGAAATTGTCTTGCTACTGACCAACGAATAAGAATAGACGAGATAATCACCGACGGGACTAACGTGATAAGTCGAAAATTGTCTTGCTACCGCTGGACTAACGTAACAAGAATAAGCGATAATCACCGCCGGGACTAAGGTGATAAGTGAAAGTTGATCTTGCATATTCTATCAACACCTATACGAGTTTGAAGTTTGAATGTGGAGTTTGGGATGATGAAGTAGGACAAACCCTTAGGGAAGAGGACATTGTCTGATTTGAGAAATAAATCGCTGAGGAATTAAAACTCAGACCGTGGTTGAGGAAGTCTTCATCAGAGGCCGGGGAAAGGATCAAGCCATTTTATTTGCTGGAGGCCCCACCGGTGATGATGATCATGTTAAAGGTATGACAAAGGTAGTAATTGTTGGGAGATCCTCTCACGAGGGAGATATTTCACGAGGATTATAAAGATTATTCTGTGGGAATATTTCATGTAAACTGAACTCTAAGGGAAAGACAGATTTTGACCTGACCTGATGAGTTACTAGATTGAAGATGATAACTCATTATGAGTTTACTATTTTTGTCCGCGCTTACAGCAGGGAAATTTTTGTTGTCCATGATAGTAAGTGTTGTAGCACCATCGGAAAATATTTTATTAACCATACATGACCTTGTATACGGGAGTTTATCTCCCAGATCAATATCCCGGTATACTTGACGCTTGTTACCGGGTCAACCAATCGACGAAACTTCGATGGTCTAGAGCTTTTAGGTAATTTTGTGAGGAAATTATGGGAGAATGATATCGACACCATCCTCGATACTACCGGCATAGATTAGTAACTCAATGGATCTTGCTGAAACTGGATCAATGTAACATACACCAAGTGATTCGTATGTACGCCGCTCGCTTATTCAACGCTTTGAGAGATCAATCTTGACCGATTGCCCCAAATGAATCGATGATAGCATGTCACGCCCTTGATTGGAAAGGCTTGTTACCGTAAGTGTCTTCGACGTAATATGGTAATTATGTCCATTGAGGATCTGTTCATTGAATATTCATCACGAGAATTTCTATCACAAACACTTAGTCATATGCAAACAATGGTATTTAAGTGTAAAGTTTATGTCCTTCCTGGTTTCTAAAATTTATTTTTAGTAAAACAAAAGTTGTAAGAATGTGATATCAACTCGGATTTATAGTAAGCCTTATAGAGTCGATACCTTTGGTACGTAGATGCTTCAACTAACTCATGCTTCACTATGACTTTAAGGGTTACAACTCGGCTTAGTTCACGTTTAAGAAACAAAAGATAAAGGGGCTCAAATTTTATCTCAGATCCAACCCATTCTCCATGATGTTCTTCACCATATACTCGCTAATTATGCATTTTTAGGTTCCAATATAATTGGAATTTCAACACTAATATTTGGTGATGGTTCAAAACCGTAAGTTTATTTGAAAAGGAAGTCATCATTTCGTAACATTTTTCTTTTGTTGAGGATTTGTAGTGACCTCTTTTTGACTTTTTATCCCTAACTTTTCCTGAACTATTTATTTTGAGATTACAACAATAGATGTCTCAATTTTTCTTAAGTCTCCTTCATAGGTTTTTGACTTAGAGAGCTTTTCTTTGATAAATAAGGACAATTCGGTTTAGTAGTTAGTGTGGAACTATCAATCGGGTCTTTAATTTAGAAGGATATCTTCGACTCTACTCTCGATTGTACTAAGGACCAGCTTATGATTGACTGCACATTTAAATTAACTCGAGAAAGTACCCGCCCTAGGTTATGATTAAGGATTTCAATTTGCAAAAAAACTTCTAATTTTAGGCTCAAAGGTCGACTAGGATTAACTCCCGATAACCCACCGCTTAATTGAATCTATCGTATGACACATTACAGAATTATCACTTAGTCAATATCACAAAAATAAGAAAGGCGTGTTTAAATATAGTGAAACTAATGGATTTTTTCAAGACAAATATGTGTGCAATGCAATGAAAAGACAAAGTTTGATATAAGGATAAATATTCAAGCAAACAAAATAAATTATAACTGAAAATTCAAATGAACAAAAGCTCCTCCCGAAATCATCACTTTAGATGTCACGCCTGTAGTTTTGATATTTGGTGGATGATAGAAAACTCAATCACTTGTTATGTGTGAACTTGAGAACCTTCGCCAATCGTGTCCCGAATCTTATTTTAAAAACCCAAAATTTTTCAACATCCTTACCAAGACTATTGGAGTGAAGTGCATATCTTTCATTGGGATTGTATCTAGGGGACGAAGTCTTGGGATTTGGACGAGGTTCTTCCAACTTCATTTTCAGCATATATCGCAAAGCTCGTAACATCGGAATGTTGATCTTGGCAAATTATCTTCTGGGTGTATCCTGCTTACACCAATTACTTTGTTGTTGTTGGCAAAGCAATGTCAACTTGTCTCTTTCCCCCTCTTATGAACAATTCAGCTTCTGTCTCATCGAAGGTTGGTTAATGATTGGATCCCTAACTCTAGCGGTTCATCCTATTCAGTTGTCTTCAAACTTGAGAAGCTCATTGGTGAAGACTCTCAACTCTTCTTGCCCCTGGGCTAAGTTTTGGATAAGAGCCATCCACCAATCATCCTGATTCTCA
>CM038797.1:130634319-131010313 GCA_021764765.1 Vicia sativa
CTGTTGACTCCCTTGGGAAAGAAACGTAACAAAGCCTTGTACATCTCTGTGGAATGCAAGGTACTACCTTATCTCATGTGTTGGTTGACACGGTTACGCTCTGAATATCCCTACGGTTGCTTTTGATCGACTTGATGTCGAAGGGTTGGTTCGAGACCGGTGACATTATCGTGAGAGCTTTTGATGGTTCTAAGCGCGCGATGCTTGGAAACTCACTCGCACTGTAAAAGTCGGTTCCCGACTTTTGATTCCACTTTCTTTGTCATGGACATCCGTCCGGCTTACTCTTGCCTACTTGGGCGCCCTTGGATACATGATGGGGCATTACCTCTACCTTGCATCGAGAAACTGAAGTACCGGTGAAAGGGAAGGTTGTTACGTTATGTGGTGAAGAAGAGTATATGGTCGGTCATCTACGGTCATTCCGCTATCTCGAGATGGAGGGAAATTCTTGAGACTCCTGTCAAGCTTTTGAAACAATACCCAGTCATGCTGACTCTCCGTCACTCTGAAGTTACACAAGCTCCACCTAGGATGGCCTCATTGAAAGATGCTCAAGCTCTTGTTGAACAAGGAGGTAGTGCTATTTGGGGACTCCTGATCTTCCTTTCAAATCGACAGGCGGTTTAGGCTTCACCATCAAGGGTCGAAGATGATACGCCGCGAGCGTCGGCCAACTTCCTTCCGCATCGGCCAGTGGAATCCATGCTATAGAAGGCGGCGACAACGGCTTCGACATCAGCAAGTGGATCTTCAACTCGGATCATGGGCTCAGCAATTGGAAGGCGAAGGCGTCATACCAATCTCCTTTAGCGGGAGTAATTGCTCTTGTTTTGTTTTGCTTTTCGTATTTCTTTATGTTTTGAACAATAAACTTTGAAAGCCTAGTGCCTTGCCGGGCATCATGGCTCGTTCGCGAGGGTTATTATCATCGTTTGCGTATTTTCATTCAATAAATTCGTTGGACTTTTGCATTCAATTGTTTGTTTTCTTTCTTTTACTTTATCACCCTTCAAAAGCTATGTGTTCTTACACACCCGTGATACAACTGCAATCACTCCGAATCTAGTTAATAACACTATGCTAGTGCTAAATATGACTTGATAATCCGATCTACCAAGCGAAGGCGAGTGAGGAAGATTGTGAAGTGCCGGAGAACTTGCGGGCGCTACAGCAAGAAGAAGCGAGTTATCTGACCACCACGAGCAAGTTGAGGTTGTGAATTTGGAGTCTTGACGAAGACAGAAAAGAGATCAAGATAGGAGCGGGTCTTGAGAACAATGTTAAAGAGATTGGTTCGGATGCTACGAGACTATATTGAGGTTTTGCTTGGTCATACGAAGACATGGGGTTTGGACATTGATATTGTGGTACACCGATTGAACAAAGAAGGTTTTCTCGGTGAAAGCAGAAGGTTAAATCATGCGTCTGAGATGTCGGAGAAAATCAAAGCCGAAGTTATGAAGCGGTTCAAGCTGGTTTCTTAGCCGTTACTTCCTATCCCGATGGGTTGCAAATGTGGTACCGTACCTAAGAAGGATGGCAAATACGAATGTGTGTGGATTACGGAGATCGAACAAAGCGAGTCCGAAGGCGATTTCCCACTTCCTCATATTGATGTTACGGTTGACAACACCGCTCGGCATAAGGTTTTCTCCTTCATGGATGGTTTCTCCGGTTACAATCAAATCAAAATGGCTCCAGAAGACATGGAAAGACTACTTTTTTACAGGTGGGGCACTTTACTACAAGGTTATGCCGTTCGGATTGAGCATGGCGCCACTTATCGATGCTATGGTGACATTATTTCATGACATGATTCATCACGAGATAGAGGTCTCGTCGGCGACATGATAGCTCGATCACGGTGAAGAAGAAGAACATCTTGATCATTTGCGAAACTATTTGATAGGTTGAAGAATGCAGTTGAGACTTAATCTAACAAGTGCACCTTTGAGTCGGATCAGGAAAACTCCTAGGGTTTGTTGTCGATGGAAAAGGTATTGAGTTGACCCGCCAAGGTTAAAGCTATTCAAGAGATGCCGACTCCCGCACGAGAAGGAAGTCGGAGGTTTCTTGGGCGATTGAACTACATTGCAGATTCATTGCACACCTAAGCGCTACGTGAGCCAATCTTCAAGTTACTAAAGAAAGATCAAGTAGTGGAATGGAACAGCGATTGCGGATCGCTTTTGACAAAATCAGGGTACCTACAGAATCCTCCTATCACATGCCACTGCAGAAGGAGACCTCTTATCATGTACTTGGCGGTGTTAGAGAACTCAATGGGGTGTGTGTTGGGGCAACATGGCCAGTGCAGTCGAAAAGAGCATGCAATATACTACCTTAGCAAAAGTTTACCGTGAAACAAGATACTCACTTCGAGAAAACTTGCAACGCTTTAACTTGGGCTGCTCGCCGACTAAGGCAGTATATGTTGACTCACACTACCTTGTTGATTTCAAAGATGGATCCGATAAAATACATCTTTGAGAAACCAGACTCTCTCGGAAGAATAGCAAGATGGCAAATGATCTTGACCGAATATGACATCCGGTACACTTCTCGAGCGATCAAAGGAAGTGTAGTAGCCGATCATTTGGCTCATCAAGCCGTGATGACTATCGATCTATCGGTTCAATTTCGAGACGAAGATGTTTTACTAGTTAGTTGCGAAGAACCAGGCCCAGACGAAGGACCGAACAAGGATCGATGGACTATGGTCTTTGATGGAGCCTCAAGCGCGCTTGGCAATGGCATTGGCGCCATCATTACATCTACAGTAGGACATACGCCTTTCACCGCCAGATTATGTTTCGATTGCACTAACAACATGGCGAATACGGCGTGCATCATGGGTCTTAAAGCTGCTATTGACTTAGAATCAAGTTCTTACAAGTGGAGACTCGACTTTGGTGATCGGTCAGTTAAGGCGAGTGGGATCGAAAGCATCAATCTCATTCCATATCGAGCATGTTACGAGTTTGATTCCCTACTTGAAGAGATTACTTTCAATCATATCCACGAGAAGAGAATCGGTTAGCGGACGCATTGCTACTATGTCGTCTATGTTCAAGGTTAGATGGGAAAGAGGCTCCCGGATCATCATTGAGAAGTTCGCGAACGGGTATTATGAGCTTGACGGAAGAAACCTTGGTACTATGGCGTGAAGAGGTATCTTGAGACTCGGGAATATCCAGAGGGCATCATTAATGATAAGAAGTTCATGAGAAGATTTGCATCAAATTCTTCCTCGACAGCGACATCTTATACGCCTTGACCACGACTTGTGCTTACTCATTGTGTGACCGAGAAAGCGACAATGCGTATCATGGAAGAGTTACACGAAGGCGCATTTGGTACCCACTCCGGTGGACACACCATGGCTAAGAAGATTTTGAGAACGGTTACTATTGGTCCACCATGGGCGTGTCACCGCTATGCTCGATCTTGTCACAAGTGCGGTTATGCCGACAAAGTACATTACCTCGATACCTCTGAATGTTCTAACTCTCCTTGGCCTTTTGCAATGTGGGGCATTGACATGATTGGAGAGATTAAGCCCACGACTTCCAATGGACATCGTTTCATCCTTGTGGCAATTGACTATTTCACCAAGTGGGTAGAAGCGACCTCGTTACATCTGTTACCAAGAATGTTGTGGCTCGATTCATCAAACATAATCTTATCGTCGGTATGGCACGCCGAAAGGATTATCACGATAACGGTTCCAATCTCAACAACAAGATGATCAGAACTCGCAGGTTCAAGATCAAGCATCACAACTCTTCTCTTATCGGCCTAAGATGAATGGCGCGTGGAAGCCGCCAACAAGAACATTAAGAAGATTATCGAAGATGAGTTACTTACAAAGATTGGCATGAGATGTTACCATTTGCTCTTCATGGTTATCGCACTACAACAGAACATCCACAGGGCAACCCTTCTCTCTTGTATACGGTATGGGAAGCCGCCTTACCCATCGGGTTGGATACCCTCAACGAGTCCTCGGAGGCGGAGTTAGGCGAAGGCGATTGGGTCGAGACTCGCCTTGACCGGTTAACTTGATTGATGAGAAGCGACTCGCATCCATCGCCATGGACGATTTATCGAAACGAATGATCGAGCATTTAACAAGAAGGTCAAGCACCGAGTCTACCAAGTCGGTGATCTAGTAGTCAAGCGCATCATTCTTCCACAAGGTGATCCAGGGCAAATGGACTCCCACTTATGAGGGACCGTTTGTAGTCAAGATAGTATTTTTCGGCGACTATGATTTAGCACCATGGATGGTGAAGACTTCCCACGTGAGCGGACATAGTCAAAAATACTACATGAAAGAGACCCGCTAGGTCGGTGGCCTAGGCAAAAATAAGGGCATCTGGCGAACCAAAGGTTCGGGCAAAAGTTAAGGATATATACAAAACATGTACACGGCAGTCGAAACACGAAAAGCGGCTTGGGCAAAAAGGTATCGATGGACGAAAACCGAAAGGCGGTCTAGGCAAAAGTTAGGGATTTAAGCGTACGACTATGTCTCTTCGGATCATCGCTTCCGGACTACTATCGGCATTCAAGATTCAAATGGCGAAGATCAGTCTACTCACTTTCTCTTGACAGGGAGATGAGATAGTTGAAATATATGGGTACTAGCATAGTTGGAACTTAACAAGATTGTTTCCATAGCTTTTTACCTTTCTTGTGTACAAACTACTTGGCCATCGCCACCTTTCAAAAAAATATGACTTCTTTCTCTTTACAATTTACATTGTTGTTATTTGCAATAAGTCCAACGTTTGCTTTGAATGACTATACGCATTTGACAATAAGAATCGATCACAAACATACGAAAAGTGAATATGCAAAAGTACTTACTACGAGTTCGAGAATTGGGATGACGAAAGTCACGAATAGTTCCCCACAGAGCATAAAGGTGTCACCCACACACCTTCCCAGCGGAGTATAAGGAATCCACGAGCAGCAATTCCACTCAATCGAGCAATGTTACATCGGTCTCAGAAGTAACACTTCATCCCGGCGGACATTTCTCAATCCTCCCCTTCTCCCGTGATATCCGGACTCGAAACTTGGTCGATAGTGCATCGGAGGAACATACATCTTTATTCCCGGCGAGATTACAACGGACTCAGACTCTTCTCCGGTCTCTCGCAACCATCAAATGCTCCGTGAGATCTACACTCGAAATCCCGATGAGGCACCTCCTAAATTTCCTCGGCGGGATCTACATACAAGGTCCTCAACGGATCGCCTCCAGACTCTCCTCAGGAGGTCTATATGAGATCTCCGACAACGAGCCTCTCAAATCTCTACCTTCCTCAACAATGTCTAGGCCCAAGACTTGGTGGATAGTGCATCGGAGGAATCAAGATATCTTTCTTCTCCTTCAAAGCGGGTTCTCACCTACTCGATTCCCAGGCAGGTCGAAATCTTCAAGCGAATATCCGCATCTTCTTCAAGATGGATATGTTTTGAAATATCACAACATTCATCATTCATACATTACTCATAAAGTCATAACTCATGCATATGTCATTCATATACCGTCATGCATCATACTTTGCATAAAACTAACCAATATTCTATCAAAGTTTTTCTTGTTTTCTCCAAAAGCAGTTGATCATTCTGACGCCAAAGCAGGTCGAGATTAAGCCCGAGCCGACGGAAAACTACGAAAGACCGCCTCCGCGGTGGTCGAGATTAAGCCCGAACCGGCGGAAAACTATCGAAGACCACCTCGGTTATCCTCCGATAACGAGGCAATGGATCAACACCGATGCTGCGGGGAAGCTATCCACGTTACGCCAACTAATCTCCCTCGGAGTGATCGACGAAGATTTATTCGACCTCTTCCTATTATCAGCGGCTTCTGAGTCTAGCGTGCGACTCGGTTGCCTTGGATGGCATCTTAAGCCCATCTCCGACTACTTATCAACAGTGCTTCACTTTCAATCTGCATATATGGTTAAAAATCAATACGGACCAATAACTTCATTCAAAGTGAACACGAAGTCTAACGTCGACTCCCTCGGATGGCATCTTAAGCCCATCTCCTCTCCGTCCCAGGAACATCTCAGAGTCTAACGTCGACTCACCCTCCGACATCGACCTTTCTAGATGGCATCTTAAGCCCATCTCATTCTCCTATTAACAACCTCGAGTCTAGCGTCGACTGTCCCAGTGAAAGTCTCCAACTTCTCCAAATGGCATCTGTAAGCCCATTCCGCATCATCCAGCAGCGAGTGCAAATTTTCAGGTGTACTCGGTGTTCAATCATCTTCTACCTCCAGGTCACGAAAGACAAGCATGTCAATCTAACCCTTCCAGTACAAGAAGATTGAACAGGGGCAGCTGTCATACCCCAAAATTTGCCCTCCATACTCAAGGATTCCTCAAGAGTTGATTAGACAAACTCTCGCCTAGACAATCAACCCAAACTAGGGTTTGGTATCTCTCAAGTCAAGATGGATTTCCAACATCTCCAATGGCCTTCATGCCTCCTCATATGCTTCAAAGATTCTCCATGTCAAGTTTCAAGCTTCACAAGTCAAGTTTCCTCAGACAATTGCTCAGATGGTTGAAAATCGAGTGTATTGGACAAAAAGTCAACTGTGGTCAACATACAGTCAAAACTTCTGATTTTTGGTCAACATCCTCATTTTGAAGTTACATTCATCATTTGATCAAGGGTTGATCATGATTCATCAAGAAAACTCAAGATTTGCCCAAAAGTCAAACTTTCTAAATTAGGGTTTCTAGATGAAAAGTCAATGAACTTTGTGATCATAACTTTCTCATACTTTCTCGAAATTTTCCACCACCTCTTGTTTTGAAGGAAATTCAATTCTCTACAACTTCATGTCTCACAAGAATGTCCAAAAATGCTTCATTTGAGAGGTATAGCTCAAAACATTATGGTCATTTTCAAAGTCAACAAAAGTCAACTTTTGTTTTGAAGATATTTTGAGCATGGTAACTCCAATTGAGATGAGACCAAAGACATTGGTTAGAGGACTCTTAGAGCTTTCCAAAAGTCCAAGAACACTCAAAAATGTGGAAAATTGAGCAAGTTACACCATCTACAAGTTGGGCAATTTTGGAAGAATGCACAAGAGATACTTCTAAAAATCAAAACTTTGCAAATGGGCCTACTTTTCTTCATCCAAACTTGTTCCTCATACAATTTGGAACATCAAAGCCCAAAGCCACGAATTTTTATTTTATTTTTCTATTTAATTTGGAATTTATTCATTTAAATACAAATTAAATTCAAAAATAAAGTATAAAATCAAAAATTAATTGCAAATTGATTTTTCTCTCTTCCTTGGCATCCAAGTAACTCAACAAAGCCAGCAAATTTCGAAAATTGGATTGATGGCAAGATTGGATTGAAAATTAATCAAAATTTGAAAATTTGATTTTGTACAAAATCAAATTTGATTTGCATTGATTGATGATGATTTCTTCCTCAAATCAGCTCCAATTCCATCCAATATAAATACACAATGCATACCTATCAAGAAAGGACAGAAGAATTGCTCCAGAACCCTAGTTTCAAACTCAAAAAATTCGTGACCTTCAAGCAACTGGCAGTCATTGATTCAGCTTGTTTCAAGTGGTTTTGAGCTTCCAAATACATTCCTTGCCATCCGAATCGATCCGGACCTTTACTTCATTCAAAACCATCCAGGTACCAAATAAATTGGTTTGTTCTTGAAATTTCAAAATTCGAATTCTATCATTCATGCATTATTAACTTGATTTGTGTTTGTTTTGTGATTAGTGATGAGTTTGCAAGCTTTAAGGTGCTTTAATCAATTTCCATGGCAGAACACGTATTGCCATTATTAGGGTTTCTGTGCGTTAGGGTTTCACGAAATAGGAAAAATTGGACCTCGAGACTAGTACCATTGCATTCGGAATGATGTTTCCAATCGAACCATGGCTTTAGAATGTATTTATATTATGTGTGTTGCATTTTTGATATTAGCCAGGGACGTAGCGTCGAAGAAACGACCGGCCAGCAATTCAAAATGAAGAAGGCGATGAATTGGCGGAAGCAGGAGCGGCGGCGTGTTATTTTCAAACCATCCCGTTTCCAAGCGATTGGCGTGCGTTGGCTCAGTTGGTCAGCGTGTGGTTTTTCAAGGTTTGAAAGGGATGTCCCCAGTTCGATTCCTGGTTCAGACAATCCCTTTTTACACTTTTCCAAAACTCATATTTTCTATATTTTTCACATTATTTCAATATTTTGCATTATTTTAATTTCTTTTCATAATTTTATTTCTGCATTAAAAAATTACCAAAAACATTTTTTCTTTTTACATTATTTTTCTAAAAACCTTTATTTAATTTAATAAATTAAAAAATATCTTTTTGCATGCATTTTAATTTTTATTTTAGCATTTAAATCATTATAAATTGCATTTTAATTATTAAACCTTTTCCAAAAAATCCCAAAAAAATTATTTTAATATATTTATCTTATTTCCAGTATATATTAATTTTCTCATATTTAAAATTGCATTTTTTCTAACATTTTCTCTTATTTCAATTTCATCATATTTCCCGATTTTCTTATTCTTTCACAGGTTGCTCCGATTCGGACGTTTTCTTTTCTTGTTTTATTTTCCAATAATGTAACTGCTCATGGGTTGTAATAGTTTAATTTAGGACTTTTACTTTCCGCTCCTAATTATGTATACGCCCCAAAGCCATGTAATAGCGTAGGTTTACCTTTCGCATTTACATTCCGCATTTTACTTTCCGCACCCTTATCAATTGCTAGTAATTAGGCGTGTGGCAAGATAATAATTGGACATAGCTCACACTAATTTCAAGATAAAATATGAATTTGACACACTTCTCTCACGCACCCTTAGGGTAATTCTCTCGATGCCTTTCGATTTCAAAATGGTCATGTCCCTCGAGCGTAGAGGTATTCTAGCACCGTTGTCTTCAAACAAATCATCATAGTCCCTTGATACAAAGATCATAAGACCCACGATGTCGCCTCCGAATACATGATCTTGACCCTCGATTGCCTACGAAAAATGATGATAGTCCTTGAATGTGCTAGGATACTTCCTACAAGTTGCTTTCGATGACCATCCGATGTCCCTTCGAATGTCCGCTTACATCCGAATGGAGCTACCTACTAACTAATGGTATGGCTAGCGCTATTCTAAAGGAATGAAGTACAACAAAGCGACCAATTACGGTGGGTAAATAAGTCTTTTAGTTGCTTGCTCTAAACAAATGCTTTTCACACCACACACTTTTTTTTTCAAAGTTCAAACTCTTTTCAAAATAAAACATTTCCGAACACTTTGTATACACTCCTACATGAGTCATTACAAAGTCAAAGCGAAATGCCTTTTTTCAAAACATCTTTGTCAAACACACAGAAAGCAATTTTAAAAAGTTATCTAAGAGCAACTAAGAGCCCGTAGAATAAGCTGCGGATGGAAAGGGTGCTAACACCTTCCTTTTCATAACCATTCTCCGAACTCGAGAATCTAACGAAGGTCTTTTTACATTACTTTTACCTTCCTTAATTGGATAAAAATAAAAGTCGGTGGCGACTCTTGCTATCCGCATTTGGATACAAAAATCCTACAAAGTCGGGTTCACCGTATCACACCGGGCTAGAAAGAGTGGAGTCGTTGTAATCTCGGCAGGGAATAAAGGTGTATGTTTCCTCCGATGCACTATCGACCAAGTTTGAGTCCGGATCGCCGGGAGAAGGGGAGGATTGAGAAATATCCGCTGGGGATGAAGTGTTACTGCTTGGAGACTGATGTAACGTTGCTCGGTTGAGTGGAATCACTGCTCGGGGACTAACGTATATTCCGTTGGGGAAGGCATGTTGTGAGTGACACCTTTGTGGGGATCATGCTCTGTGGGGAAATGCATTGGTGACTTTCGTCGTCATCTCAATTCCTGGAGCCTGTAGTAAGTATTTTTGCATGTCCACTTTTCGTATGTTTGCAAAGAGATTTTTATTGTCAAATGCGTATAATCATTCAAAGTAAACGTTGGACTTTATGCAAACCACAATAGTGAAAATTGTAAAGAGAAAGAACTTGTATTTATTTGAAAGGTGGCGTATGGCCAAGTAGTTTGTACACAAGAAAAGTAAAAAGCCATGCGGAAACAATCTCGTTAAGTTCCAACTATGCCAGTACTCGTATATTTCAACTATCTCATCTCCTTGTTGTCAGTAGAAAGTAAGTAGACTGATCTCCGCCATTTGAATCTTGAATGCTGATAGTAGTTTGGGAAGCAGGTGATCTGGAAGAGACATAGTCGTACGCTTAAATCCCTAACTTTTGCCTAGACCGCCCTTTCGGGTTTTCAGTCTACCGGGATACCTTTTTTGCCCAAGCCGCCTTTTCAGGTTTTCGACTTGTCGGGTGTACATGTTTTGTATATATCCTTTATTTTTGCCCGAACCTTTTGGTTCGCCAGGATGCCCTTATTTTTGCCTAGGTTCGTCGACCTAGCGGGTCTATTTCATGCGTAGTATTTTTTGACTATGTCTGCGTTCACAGGGTGTGGGAAGTCTTCACCATCCATGGTGCTAAGTATCATAGCTCCGCCGGAAAATACTGTCTTGACTACAAACGGTCCCTCATAAGTGGGAGTCCATTTGCCCCTGGGATCACCTTGTGGAAGAATGATGCGCTTGACTACTAGATCACCGACTTGGTAGACTCGGTGCTTGACCTTCTTGTTAAATGCTCTGATCATTCGTTTCTGATAAATCTGTCCATGGCAGATGGACGCGAGTCGTTTCTCATCAATCAAGTTAATCTGGTCAAGGCGAGTCTGGACCCAATCGTCTTCGCCTAACTCTGCCTCCTGGAGGACTCTGGTTGAGGGTATCTGAACCTCGATGGGTAAGACGGCTTCCATACCGTATACAAGAGAGAAGGGGGTTGCCCCTGTTGATGTTCGCGCTGTAGTGCGATAACCATGAAGAGAAAATGGTAACATCTCATGCCAATCTTTGTAAGTCACTGTCATCTTCTGTATAATCTTCTTAATGTTCTTGTTGGCGGCTTCCACTGCGCCATTCATTTTAGGCCGATAAGGAGAAGAGTTGTGATGCTTGATCTTGAACTGCGTGCAGAGTTCGGTGATCATCTTATTGTTGAGATTAGAGCCGTTATCTGTGATAATCCTTTCAGGAATGCCATACCGATAGATAAGGTTATGCTTGATGAACGAGCCACAACATTCTTAGTAATGATGCGAACGAGGTCGCTTCTACCCACTTGGTGAAATAGTCAATTGCCACAAGGATGAAACGATGTCCATTGGAAGTGTGGGCTTAATTTCTCCAATCATGTCAATGCCCCACATTGCAAAGGCCAAGGAGAAGTTAAAACATTCAGAGTCTGAGGTACGTGCACTTTGTCGGCATAACCGCACTTGTGACAAGAGCGAGCATAAGCGGTGACAATCGTTTCCATGGTGGACCAATAGTAGCCTGTTCTCAAAATATTCTTAGCATGGTGTGTCCATCGAGTGGGTACCAAATGCTTCGTGTAACTCTTCCATGATACGCATTCTTTTTCTCGTCTACACAATGAGTAAGCACAAGTCGTGGTTGCGCTTGTATAAGATGCCGTTGCTGAGAAAGAATTTGGAAGCGAATCTTCTCATGAACCTCTTATCATTGACAGATGCCCCTGTGGGATATTCCTGAGTCTCAAGATACCTCTTCACGTCATAGTACCAAGGTTTCTCTTCTGTATCAAGCTCATAGCAATACGCTGGTTCGTCAAACTTCTCAATGATGATCTGGGGAGCCTCGTTGTCCCATCTAACCTTGAACATAGATGACATAGTAGCCAATGCGTCTGCCAACTGATTCTCCTCTCGTGGAATGTGATTGAAAGTAATTTCTTCAAAGTAGGGGATCAAACTCAGAACATGCTCTCGATACGGAATGAGATTCGGATGCTTCGTATCCCACCCTTGTCGACCGATGACTAAAGCCGAGTCTCCATACACTTGTAAGAACTTGATTCTTAAGTCAATAGCGCTTTAAGACCCATGATGCACCGTACTCGGCCATGTTGTTAGTGCAAGCGAAACACAATCGGCGGTGAAAGGAGTATGTCGCTGCGGATGTGATGATGGCACCAATGCCATTGCCAAGTGCGTTTGAGGCTCCATCAAAACCATAGTCCATCGGGATCTGGTTCGGTCCTTCGTGCTGGCCGGTTCTTCAATCTGTAACTAGTAGAACATCTTCATCGGAAATTGAATGCATAGATCGATAGTCATCTTGATGAGCCAAATGATCTACTACACTTCCTTTGATCGCTTTCTAAGTGTCTGGATGTCATATTCGGTCAAGATCATTTGCCATCTTGCTATTCTTCCGGAGAGAGCTGGTTTCTCAAATATGTATTTTATCGGATCCATCTTGGAAATCAACAAGGTAGTGTGAGTCAACATATCTTGTCTTAGTCGTGACGACCCAAAGCGTTGCAAGTTTTCTCGAGCTGTGAGTATCTTGTTTCACAATCGGTAAACTTTTTGCTAAGGTAGTATATTGCATGCTCTTTTCGACCAAACTCGTCATGTTGCCCCAACACACACCCCATTGAGTTCTCTAACACTGTCAAGTACATGATAAGAGGTCTTCCTTCGGCGGGCGGCATCAGGATGGGAGGATTCTGTAGGTACTCCTTGATTTTGTCAAAAGCGATCTGGCAATCGTCGTTCCATTCCACTACTTGATCTTTCTTCAGTAACTTGAAGATTGGCTCACAAGTAGCAGTTAGATGTGCAATGAATCTGGCAATGTAATTTAAACGGCCCAAGAAACCTCTGACCTCTTTCTCGGTGCGGGGAGTTGGCATCTCTTGAATAGCTTTAACCTTGGCGGGATCAACTTCAATACCTTTACCACTGACAATAAACCCTAGGAGTTTTCCGGATCTGACTCCAAAGGCGCACTTGTTGGGATTAAGTCTCAGTCTATACTTCTTCAATCTGTCAACTAGTTTCTGCAAATGATCAAGATGCTCTTCTTCAGTCTGTGATCGAGCTATCATGTCGTCAACGTAGACCTCTATCTCGTGATGAATCATGTCATGAAATAATGTCACCATATACGCGATAAGTGGCGCTGCGTTCTTCATCCGAGCGCATAACCTTGTAGCGAAAGTACCCACCGTACGAAAGTAGTCTTCTCCATGTCTTGGGAGCCATTTTAATTTGATTGTAACGGAGAAACCGTCCATGAAGGAGAAAACCTTGTCTGGCGGTGTTGTCAACCGAACATCAATATGAGGAAGTGGAAATCGTCTTTCGGACTCGCTTTATTCGGTCTCGTAATCACATTCGTACCTTACCATCCTTCTTAGGCACGGGTACCACATTAGCAACCAGGGATAAGAGGTGTGACTAAGAAACCGTTGAGCTGCTTCATAACTTCGGCTTTGATTTTCTCGACATCTCGGGACGCATGCGACGAACCTTTTTCTTGGGAGAAAACCTTCTTTTCGGCAATCGATGAACCACAATATCAATGTCTAAACTGGCATGTCTTCGTATGACCAAGCAAAACCTCAATATAGTCTCGTAGCATCCGAATCAACCTTTCTTTAACACTTCTCAAGACCCTCCTATCTTGATCTCTTTTACATCTTCGTCGGTACCCAAATTCACAACCTCAACTTGCTCTTCGTGGTGTATAACTCTCTTCTTCTTTGTAGTAGTCCGGCAAGTTCTCCGGCACTTCACAATCTTCCTCACTTTCGTCTTGGCTTGGTAGATCGGATTATCAAAGTCATATTTAGCACTAGCATAGTTGTTATTAAGATTCGAGTGATTCGCGATTGTATCACGTGGGTGTGTGTAAAACACATAGCTTTTGAAGGGGTGATAAAGTAAAGAAAGAAAACAAACAATTGAATGCAAAAGTCCAACGAATTTATTGAATGAAAATATAAGCGACAGATAATAACCCTATAACGAGCCATGATGCCCCGGTCAAAGCACTAGGCTTTCAAAGTTTATTGTTCAAAACATAAAGAAATACGAAAAGCAAA
Source organism: Vicia sativa (assembly GCA_021764765.1). NCBI lineage: Eukaryota > Viridiplantae > Streptophyta > Magnoliopsida > Fabales > Fabaceae > Vicia > Vicia sativa. The sequence continues at coordinate 130,648,410 of CM038797.1, forward strand.
ACAAAACAAGAGCAATTACTCGACTAAAGGAGATTGGTATGACGTCTTGGTCTTCCAATTCTTGAGCCCATGATCGGAGTTGGGAAGATCCACTTGCGATGTCAAGTCGTTGTCGCGTCTTCTATAGCATGGATTCCACTCTGACTGATGCGGAAAGGAAGTTGGCCGGCACGTTCGCGGCGTATCATCTTCTGACCCTTGATGGTGAAGCCTAAACCAGTCTTGTCAAATTTGAAAGGAAGATTGGGGAGCTGTCCCCAAATAGTACTCTTTCCTTCTTCAACAGCAGCTTGAGCATCTTTTAGCGAGGCCATCCTAGGCGGAACTTGAGCAACTTCAGGAGTGACGGGAGAGTCAACAGGCACGACTCTGGGTATTGTTTCAAAAGCTTGACAGGGAGTCTCGAAGAATTCACCCTCCATCTCAAGGTATCGGAATGACTGGAGATGACTGACCATATACTCTTCTTCACCACATACTGTGACAACCTTCCCTTTCACCGGGTACTTCAGTTTCTGATGTAAGGTAGAGTACGCCGCCCATGTATCCAAGGGCGTCCAAGTAGGCAAGAGTAAGTGGACGGATGTCCATGATAAAGAAAGTAGAATCAAAAGTCGGGAACCGACTTTGACAGTGAGTGAGCTCTCAAGTCGCGCTTAGAACCATCAAAAGCTCTCACGATAATGTCACTGGGTCTCAGAACCAACCCTTCGACATCAAGCCGATCAAAAGCAGTCTTCGGTAGGATATTCAGAGCAGAACCGGTGTCAACCAAAACATGAGACAATGTAACGCCCTTGCATTCAACAGAGATGTGCAAGGCTTTGTTATGTTTCTTTCCGGAAGGAGTCAAATCAGCATCAGAGAAGCCTAGGCCGTTGTTGGCAGCCAGGCTAGCAATACAAACTTCGAATTGATCAGTGGTAGTGTCTTGCGGCACATGAGCATTCTTCAGAAACTTCACTAAGGCATTAGCATGAGCCTCAGAGCACAAGAGCAGAGCAAGCATGGAGATTTTGGACGGAGTTTGTCCTAACTGTTCCACAACATTGTAGTCACTTTTCTTGATAATCTTCAGAATTTCCTCCATTTCTTGTTTGAGGTGTCTTGATAACTTCCTTTGGTACTTCGGTTGAGCGGGATGAGCCACGATTCTTTCCCTCTAGCGGGATATTGATTGAGTAGCGGAATGCGAGTGAGTCGCAGTGTCTTTTGGAGGAGAGATCTCGAGAGAATACCCTTCCGGTCGTTACCTTACTTGGATCCGGTGATGTTGTCGATGTCGTGAATAGAAGCTCCAACAGTAAGATCTTCAATGGTCGAGGGTCTTGGACGCCATGATAGTAAACCTCAGATCCATAATTCCAAGGGATAGCCTTGTCAGAGGAATATGGAACTGGTCTTGGAGAAGTAATGATGAGAGGTGCCACTCTAGGCATAGGATCGGTAGAGGAAATCCTTATTGTGTTAACATCAGCATAGTCTTGAAATCGTCACCCCATCCGGTCGCCTTAACATCTTCAATAGGAATCTTGTAACTCTCAAACGTGTACTTCACCATGTAATCATACTTTCCACTTGCTGCCCCAAGGTATCCCACAGATGGTACAGTTTCGTTTGCATTGTCGATCTTCAACTTAGACATTTCTTCACACAACTTACGCACGGTGGTTTCGAAATAGTATCTCACGGTTGTCCATCATGCCGAACACGTCTTCTCAACCAAGCACAACCATCAGTGCGGATGGGCACCAACGACAATTCTGGGCATCTGGATTGACACCGCTTGCAACAAATTCTTCTTATCATCGGAGGAATGGTCAAGTCATCTATGTTGAAAACATAAGTATCGTCAACAACATTGGAACTCTTGTCATGGTTAGGCATAGGCGCATTGATCACATTGAGTCTCAGCGGAGGATCAAACTCAATGCTTAGCTTCAATCATATCTTGAATTTTGTTCTTGAGCCCAACAATTGTCGATGTCGTGCCCGAGCTATTGGAATGGTAAGCACACTTAGCATTAGGATTGTACTTGGAGAGGAAGTGTTGACATTCGAGGAGGATCCTCAAGGTTATCACTCTGCTTTCAACATGTGTTGCAAGGCTTGCGACAATGGCATGTTGATCTTCGTAAACTCTTGGGGCGTTCGGTTACAGCGTTGTCTCGCGGAGGTTGTCTGATGTAGGATTGGAGATCACAAGCGCCCCACAGATTGAGCGGTCGGTCTTGTCTCGGCTTTTCGACCATACAGATTGGTTTCTTTCTTACCACCAAAAGATCTCTTCGCAGCATTTGAAGATGACTACATGAATCTTCCCACTCTTGATACCGACTTCAATGCGCTGCTTTGTCAATATCACTCGGTGAATCCGGATGAAGAATTTCAATCGATGATTGAAGAATGGGCTGTCGGTGTTCCCATAAACATATCAACCAACTCCCTATTGGACAAGGGTGGTTGAACTCTGCTAGATCTCTCTTACGAGCATACTCCTTGAACTTCGTCACGACCCATAGACATACTTTGTAGTTGCATGCGAGTGGGTGTCAATTCACATTGTACTCATATGTCTAGAAGGCATCACCAAGTCACTCCACGGATCGTCATTCTCTGGTGATAGTACCATTCCAACGGGTTCGGACAAACTCTCTTGAAAATAGTGCATCCACAACTTTCATCATCGGTGTGGGGATTGATCTTGGACATAGGACTTGAGATGAAGCTTTGGGCAAGACATGCCATCATACTTGGCAAAAGTTGGAACTTTGAACTTGGGAGGAATCACAACACGAGGCAGACTCGGATCATCAAAATTCATCCGGACATCTTGAGTTTTCCACGCATTCGAGACGGTCTTCGAGTTGTTTGTACTTGTCATCTTCATCAGTGTTGGCTATAAAGTGGTCCTCTCCTCCTTTCTTTGGCTCACGCTGATCACCTTCATCACCCTTGGTACTCCCTCGGTATGGACACTTCCTTGAGAGCTCGATCCGATGACCACTTTTGGACCCCTTTGAAACGTCTACCCATGTTGAGGAGACCAACAACCTTCTTCTTCTTGTTGATGAGCTTCTTCAAATCTTCTTGGCCTTGGACCAATGGTGAACATCTGCTGGCCGAGCATTCGAGCACGGAGATCTTTGACATCTGTTCAAGAGCCATTTCGCTAAAATAAATAGCGAGCAAATGAGAAAACCAATCTCAATGTACCGTGATGCAATGTTATGATATGCTATGCTATGCAATGTTTATCGAATGCAATGCAATGTTTTCAAGGACCTAAGAGATTTAAATTTGTTAAACAAGCAATGAGCAAACATTTATTAGTACTTCTTTTATTATTCTTTTTCTTTTTAAGTACAAGAGATAATTCAAACAATAAAAGAAAACATAAACATCCTAAAGCTCTAAGTCTCCCATGGCGCTTCCTCTTGGTGCCGATGTAGGCATTGATGTTTCGCTCCTCATGAAGTAGCTTTGTCAACTCTAACACTTTCTTCTCGCTTGCATAGCACTGAGCTTCAAAGGTATCCCTTTCTTCTTTTAGTTGAATCTAGGATCTCTTCAAGTCTTCAAAATCAGTAGGCATGTCAGGATGGAGAACAGCATAGGTACGTCACCTATAGCAGGTTCCATAATTACCGTAAACAGCGTGAATGGCATCATGAGGTTTTGAGCTCGAGCTCGCACCCATTTGAGGTAAGGTTCCCAAGGAATGGAGTTCGGGTGCCCCAAAGTCTTGGTATCAGTCTTCTTTACCATGCCCCAAGCGTGTATAAACATTCGTCGGTAATTCTGGAGATCGTGATTGTAATCGAACACAATATCTTGGAGAAGCATATCATGTGGACCATCTCTTCGAGCAAAACCAAACTGACGTAGAGCTAGAGAAGGATTGTAAGTAACACCTCCCCTTATACCAAGGAGTGGTACATTAGGGAACTCTCCACAACGCTCGATGAATGTGAAGTCCTTTTGAGAGAAAATATTCCAACGGATATCGGAATGAGAGAGTGACATTAACCTTTGAGACCATCTCAACCTTTGTTCGTTCTTCAAAGCTGATGGAGGAAGGTGCGAAATAAACCACCTTGAAAGTAACGGTATACAACACATGAGAGTTCCTTGTCTCTTAGTAGTACGAGTGTGGAGAGAATGCAGGACATCTCCAAGTAAAGTAGGCACTGGATTACGGGTAAGAAACAACTTGATGGCATTGACATCTATGAATTGATCCGAGTTAGGGAATAGAACCAAACCATAAATTAGCAAGGCCACAATGTTCTCAAATGCATGGAAACTCATAACTTTGAGGAATTCTCGGGCTTTCTTGATTAAGAACTTGGAAAGTAAACCCTTAACTCCACTTCTAGTTTCCCAATTGGCTTCAATATCGGCGCTTAAGGTGTAGGCGGATGCGATGTCTTCGTTTAGGAACCTTTTCCAAACCGTGAATGGCATTTGGTCAAGAATAGGTATCCCAAGTAGCTTAGAGAACTCTTCAAGGTAGGAACCAACCGATAATCGGAAATGTGAGGCAATGGTGTTTGGATCAAAGAACTGGAATAGGACATGCATCATATCTTCTTCAAAAGCGGAGATAACCAAATCAAGTAGATAACCATGTCTTTGATGAACCGAGCATGGTCGGGAATTTCAAACCAATTCTTTGAGTTGAGAAGGATACCCATGAAGTTGATTCGGATAGTCTTCCTAGAAGCCATAATCCCTACAAAAGCAGAGCAAAGATAAATCCCTAGGTCCTTGAAATAGTTAGAAATGATATGCAATGCAAATGATGTCATGATGTCATGTTTGGCACACACAAACAATTCACACAATGAGCCTAGGTTTAAGGCTTGCATGAGGTATAGGTGATTACCCTACCAAAAGTTTGAGTTGGTTCATCCTGTCCTATAATAGTAACCGGGTTCTAGGAATCTCATATCATAGATCTTTCTCGTAGGCGCTTATTTCAATACGACGGCAAAGTGGTCGATCGAAAATGTCCCAAAAGTCTAATCTCAATGAGCGTAGCATCGAGTATCAACCAACCTCGGTCTACACCAAAGCCGGCCATCTCACTACCTTCTAATGGCTAAGATGGGTCAATTAAGGTTCTAAAAGTTTAGTTAGCGCTTGATGACACCACGCAGAAGCCAAATACTATCTTCAACTTGGGAATGAAGAGTATCGGGACAACCAAAGTGTCACGCTAACGTAGCCATCATGTTGACCGTGTAGTTATACGTCTAGCGGTCGCAATGATCTAATGCTACTTACCTAAAAGGAAACCCGGATCCGGGTGTAGGATCCCCCAACAATATAATACCCAAGCAACCCTTAAAGATAAAGCATACAAGTCAAACAAAAAGCAATAAAAGTTATCTAGAAATCCCTAAGGCAATTCTCTCTTTTAGGGTGTGTCCCCAGCGGAGTCGCCAGTTCTGTAATACAGTGAACTGACTTTGTAGGATTTTTGTATCCAAATGTGCGGATAGCAAGAGTCGCCACCGACTTTTATTTTTATCCAATTAAGGAAGGTAAAAGTAACAAAAGACCTTCGTTAGATTCGAGTTCGGAGAATGGTTATGAAAAGGGAAGGTATTAGCACCCCTTTCCATCCGTAGTTATCTACGGGCTCTTAGTTGCTCTAGATCACTTTTTAAAATTGCTTTCTGTGTGTTTGACAAAAATGTTTTGAAAAGGCATTTCGCTTTGACTTTGTAATGACTCATGTAGGAGTGTATACAAAGTGTTCGGAAATGTTTTTGTTTTTGGAAAGAAATTGAACTTTGAAAAAAGAGTGTGTGGTGTGAAAAACGTTTGATTTAGAGCAAGCAACTAAGAGACTTATTCACCCACTCAGAATTGGTCGTTTTCATACTTCTACGTTCCTTTAGAATAGCGCTAGCCGTACCATTAGTTAGTAGGTAGCTCCATTCGTTGGATGTAAGCGGGACATTCGAAGGGACATCGTATGGTCATAGAAAGCAACTTGTAGGAAGTATCCTAGCACATTCGAAGGGACTATCATCATTTTTCGTAGGCGACAATCGAGGGTCAAGATCATGTATTCGGAGGCGACATCGTGGGTCTTATGATCTTTGTATCGAAGGGACTATGATGATTTGTTTTGAAGGCAACGGTGCTAGAATACCTCTACGTTCGAGGGACATGACCATTTGAATCGAAAAGGCATCGAGAGAGAATTACCCTAAGGGGTGCGTGTGTGAAAGAAGTGTGTTGATTTCAGATATTTTATCTTGAAGTTAGTGAGCTATGTTGATTATTAGCTTGCCATACACGCCTAATTACTAGCAGTTTATAGGGTGCGGAAAGTAAAATGCGGAATGTAAAATGCGGAAAGGTAAATCCTACGCTATTACATGGCTTTGGGGCAGATACATAATTTAAACTTGCGGAAAATAAAACCCTAGATTAAACTATTACAACCCATGGACAATTACATTATTGGAAAAATAAAACGATAAAAGAAAAACGTCCGAATCGGAGCAACCTGTGAAAGAATAAGAAAATCGGAAAATGCAATATGAATCGAACAAGAGAAAAATGTTAGAAAAATGCAAATTTTAACATGAGAAAATTAATATATGCTGGAAATAAGATAAATGTATTAAAATAATTTTTTGGGATTTTTTGGAAAAGATTTAATAATTAAAATGCAATTTATAATGATTTAAATGCTAAAATAAAAATAAAAATAAATATGCATGAAAAAAAGATATTTTTTAATTTATTAAATTAAATAAAGATTTTTATGAAAATAATGTAAAAAGAAAAATAATTTTTGATAATTTTTAAATGCAGAAATGAAATATAGAAAAGAAATTAAAATGAATAGAAATATTAAAATAAAATAGAAAATATATGAAAATGTGAAAATAATGCAAGTTTTGGAAAAAAGATGAAAACCGGTGCCCATAGGGATCGAACCCATGACCCTGGAGCGAAATCTCAAGTCCACAAGCCTTGACCAACTGAGCTGGAGTGTTCTACTGTTTGGAAACGGAATGAGTGGGCTAAGACACGCGTCGTCCCCTGGCTTCCTCCCACTCGCGCCAAGCTTCATCTTCAACCTTTCAAATATTTGAAAATCCAGCGTCGGCCATTGCTCGACGCTATGTTCCTGGCAAAAACTGAAAATCAAGCACGCATAATATAAATAAGTTCTAAGACCATGGTTCGATTCCTGAGATCGTTCCGAGTTCATTGGCATAGGTCTCACAGTCCAATTTTTCCATTTGAGAAAAACCCCAAAACGTATTCAGAAACCCTAACAATGGTATCATGCGTTCCCGGCCATGGAAATTCGATTAAAGCACCCAGAAAGTTTGCAAACACATCACTAAACACAAAAACAACAACAAAACATGTTAATAATGCATGAATAATGAAACACGATTTCAAAATTTCCAAGAACAAACCGATTCGTGATTTCTCAATTCTGGATGGTTTTGAATGATATAAGAGTCTGGATCGACTCTAAAGACCTCAAGGAATGTAATGGACGGCTTGGAATGGGTTGAATCGAAGCAAAACTAGGGTTACCAGTTGCTTCAAACACACGGATTTTTGAACTTTGGAATAGGGTTTGTAGAGCAATTTTTTCGTCCTCTCTTGATAGGTATGCATCAAGTATATATGCTGGATGGATTTGGGATTGAATTTGGAAAGAATTGATCAACATTCAATGGAAATCAAATTTGATATTCTCATGAAATCAAATTTTCAAATTTTGTCCAATTTCAATCCAATCTTGCCAAATTTGATCTAATTTCGAAATTGCTGGCATTTATGGGTTGATTGGATCACAAGAAAGCAATAAAAATCAATCTTCCAATTAATTTTGATTTTATAATTTATTTTAAGATTTAATTTGCATTTAAATAAATAAATTACAAATTAAATAGAAAAATAAATCAAAAATTCGTGGCATTGGGCTTGGACATTCCTAATTGCATGAGGAACAAGTTAGGATGAAGAAAAAGTAGGCCCATTTGCAAAAGATTTGATTTTTTGAAGTATCTCTTTGTGCATTCTTCCAAAATTGCCCAACTTGTGAATGGTGTAACTTGCTCAATTTTCCACATTTTGAGTGTTCTTGGACTTTTGGAAAGCTCTAAGAGTCCTCTAAGCAATGTCTTTGGTCTCATCTCAATTGGAGTTACCATGCTCAATATATATTCAAAACAAAAGTTGACTTTTGTTGACTTTGAAAATGACCGTAATGTTTTGAGCTATACCTCTCAAATGAAGCATTTTTGGACATTCTTGTGAGACATGAAGTTGTAGAGAATTGAATTTCCTTCAAAATAATCTTTGGTGGGAAAATTTCTGAGAAAGTATGAGAAAGTTATGATCAGTCAAAGTTCAGTTGACTTTTCACCTAGAAACCCTAATTTAGAAAGTTTGACTTTTGAGCAAATCTTGAGTTTTCTTGATGAATGATGATCAACCCTTGATCAAATGATGAATGTAACTTCAAAATGAGGATGTTGACCAAAAATCAGAAGTTTTGACTGTATGTTGACCACAGTTGACTTTTTGTCCAATACACCCGATTTTCAACCATCTGAGCAATTGCCTGAGGAAACTTGACTTGTGAGGCTTGAAACTTGACATGGAGAATCTCTGAAGCATATGAGGAGGCATGAAGGCCATTTGAGATGTTGGAACCTCATCTTGACTTGAGAGATACCAAACCCTAGTTTGGGTTGATTGTCTAGGAGAGAGTTTGTCTGATCAACTCTTGAGGAATCCTTGAGTATGGATGTATGAAATCTTTTGAATATATGGAGGGAAAATTTTGGGGTATGACAACGTGCTTCGAACCATATTCATGATGGTTCGATTCTTCCTTTATGTAGTCCTATTATGTTGTGGAGTGTATGGTGGCACCACCTCATGCACAATCCCTTCTTTTTCACATAACATGTCGAAGTCTTTTGACACATACTCTCCACCATCAGTTCTCAAAATTTTGAGCTTTCGTCCACTTTGCCTTTCAACCATATATTTAAAGTTGGTAAATAAGTCGATCACTTCACTTTTCTTCTTGATCAGGTATGTCCATAATTTTCGACTAAAATCATCTATGAACGTGACAAAGTATTTATTACCTCCAAACGAATCCACCTGTATTGGTCCACATACATCAGAGTATATGATTTCGAGAACAACCTTTGACTTGCTTCCTGCATCCTTGTTGAAGCTATTCTTGTGTTGCTTCGCTTTCACACATTATTCATTTGGAATGTTAACTTCTAGTAATCCTGAAACCATATTATTCCTCTTTAAATCTCAGATGACTCTTAAGTTGAAATGACCTAGTCGATAGTGCCATATCCATTCGTCTATGCTAGCTGCAGTCGAAAGACACTGGTGCTCCATCACATTAAGTTAAATCTTGAAGGTTCTATTTTGAGACATATGAGCCTTCAAGATTAACCTTCTATTCGCGTCAATGACTCTCATCATCTTGTCCTCGACTGTCACTTTGTATTTCTTTTCGACCAACTGCCCTATGCTAAGCAAGCTGCTCTTCATGTCTGAAATGTATAACATATTTGAAATTACTGACCTTTTTCCATCTTTCCTCATGATCATAACATCTCCAATACCTTCAGGTGCTAGAGTATTGTCATTTGCAAATTTTACCATGTTCTTCATTAAGGGCTTTAGATTGACAAACCAAATTTTCCTTCTAGACATATGTAATGAGCATCTTGAATCCAAGTACCATTGATCCTTGAATTTTTCTTCATCTCTTGTTGTGACCATTAACAACATCTCTTCTTCTTCTTCTTCTTCTTCATAATTAGCGAACTTTGCATCACTTTCTTGATTCTTTCGCTTTTCTGGACAATCACTTGAATAATGACCATACTTTTGACAATTATAATATTGAATGTGACTCTTTCCAGGATTTCGACCACCACCTCTTCCTCTATTTGTAACACCACCTCTTTGGTTGCCTTGGTATGGTTTTCTTTGATTCGTCACGTTTCCTTCTTTTGGTTTCAGCTGCCAATCGAATTGTTGAAGCCACCTCTACCTCTGTCGAAACACTTTCCTTTGCCTTTGGGTTCTTTGTTGAATGTACTTGAAAAGCCACATCACTCTTTGACTTGCCTGCAACTCTTTCATTCATCCTTTGTTCATGATATTCAAGCATTCCTTGAACCTCTTCCTTTGTTAATTTCAATAAATCTTTCCCCTCTTCTATAGCTACCACCATGTGGTCGAACTTAGGGGTCAAAGATCTCAAAATCTTGGAAACAACAACTCTTGTTGTTAATGCTTCTCCACCTGTCTTGATTTAATTCACTAGTTTTGTAACTATAATGAATAAATCAGATATGCTTTCACTGTCTTCCACCTAAAGTAATTCATACCTTCTTCTGTGAGTTTGTAACCTCACCTCTTTCACCTTTTCAGCACCTCCAAAATATTTCTCAAGAATCTCTCAAGCTTCTTTAGTAGATTCTAAATCACTAACCTTTTCGAAGTTGTCTGGACTCAGACATTGATGAATTATAAAGAGAGATTTATAACTCTTTTTCTCCGATTTTGTATGTTCTTTCCTTTCTTTTTCTGTAGCGTCATCTTCAAGCTCTTTTATGTCATCCTATAAAAGATCCCATAGACCTTGACAACAGGATAAAACCTTCATATGCTTGCACCAATTCTCATAGTTATATACTTTCTGAATTGGTAGACTTGCTGGATAATTCGCATTCCCATAACTCACTGCCATCATGAATTCTTCTTCCACGATCGTTCTTGGTCGCTTCTTCCCTTGAATCGATTAACCGGAGCTCTTGATACCATATGTTGGAAATCCATAATACTTATGATGAATTTCTATCAATCTTAATGAAAAAGATTGATATCACCACACAATGACAATGAGACATATCGAGAAAGAAATAACAATAAAAAGAAGCAAGATAATATTTTCTACATAGTTTTTCTCTACCCACAAACTGTGGAAACTTTCTATTCACTTTGCAATTGCAAAATACCGCTGTTCTTGCTAGAAAACTATATTTATGATATTAAGGGATTCAGAGGCTTAAGCGAGGTTACTTGGCCTCCAAGCTATGGGTCTAGCTTACCCCGTAGCCGGGAGCCCTTAGATAAGAGGTATGATGCCTCTTTCGTGCGTGTAGCAGAGAGAGAAGTAATGAGTGTATTAGAGAGAGCTCTTGGGTTCGATCCTTTCCCTTTGGCCATCAGGCCTCTACATATAACGCAACTGTAACACAGTGGGAGCACTGACTTGTTTATTTTGCGTATCATTAGTTGGTAGGTAACCCTATCCGTTGGATGTGAAGGGGCAAACGTAGGGTCATCGTATGATTATTGAAGACAACATTGTAAGGATACCTTAGCAATTCGTAGGGACGATCATCACTTATTCGTAGGCAAAAATCGTGGAACGAGATCATATATTCGTAGACAACATCGAGGGTCATCGAGGGACTATGATATTTGTGATGACTTTTGAATTGAGGGTCTTCACTAATGGTACTCCTATGTTCGAGGGACATGACCATTTTATTCGTAAGGCAACAAGAGAGGATACTCTAAGGGTGCAAGTGTGCAAAGTGTGTTGATTTCAGATATTTATCTTGATATTAGGGTTATCTATGTTGTTTTTAGTCTTGCCATACAAACCCTAGTTACTAGCAGTTAAATATGTACAAAAAGTAGAGGTGCGGAAAGATAAGGTCCTACGTTATTACATGGCTTTGAGGCGGTTACATAATAGGAGGTGCAGAAAGTAAATGCGGAAAATAAACCTAGTTTAAGCTATTACTTCCTATGAGCAGATACATAATAATAAAAATGCGAGGAAATAAAGATCTACGCTCTTACAAAAATAATCTTGCAACCTATATATCGATTTCTAGTGTTTAAAATAAAAATAATAAATAAAGAGAAAATGTTTTAAGAGGTGTAAAATATTCTAATAACCTAAGTGTTAAAGAAAAATATTTTTTGATGTTTTTAAGATTGATTTTTTAAAATGAGAAAACAAATTAAAAGTATTTATTGATTAATTAAGAAAATAATTTTTAACTAATCTAAATAAAATATTTTTTTGTGCCAAAAATTAATTTAACATGACCTAAATCTAAAAAGAAAATGTTTTTAGAGTTTATTAAGTATTAAAAATAATTTTTAAAAAGAATTAAAATAAGATAAAAAATTAAAAGAAAAAGAGAAAAAAATATTTTAATAAAGGTAGAAATGTTCTAACAACCTAAATATCAAAAACATATTTTAGTATTCTATGTGGAATTTTTAAGAGAAGAAAATTGACCTATTACCACTAAAAATGAAACAAATGTTAAATTTTGAACAGAAAAAAACTTACCAGATGTGTTGTACGTGAGCCTATATCACCATATTCCCGTTTTTTATTTCTTTAAAATAAGACTCCGACGACGGCAATAACGAGGCCATGACAGATCAAAGCGAAATCTGATGATGTGGGCGGTGATGTAAAGAGGGACGTCAACGACGGTTTTTGGCTGCGCGATGCTACTCCTTGTGGTGTGAAACTAAAGCACGTCGGAGGGACGACATAATCGTGGGCGAATACATCATTGGTGCTAGATCTGAGCGCGGTGACTGAGCATGGTATTTGGTAGCGGCAAATTGAAAGTACTTGTCGTAGCTTGTGGGTCACCTTCTTTCTTTTCCTGCACTAAAAACAAACCAAAGAAAAAAAATTGTACAAAGAATATTATGAATTTCCACAGTGTTTGTTTGTATTGGGCTTGTTATTGATTTTGCAGGTTGGTGAGTTTTAAGTCTGAAATCTGAAAAGGTGCTATATTTTTACAAGTAATTAGTGTAGAATTGGCTTTTAGTGTATGGAAACTATGTACAGGGTTAACGGAAAAGGTGTAGAATTGTGTGAATGGAATTGTTGGCTCAACAAAAAAATTAAAATAAGGGTTTGTGTAGTGCACGTGAAGGTGGTACGAGAGAATGAGTGTGAAAAATTGGCCTCCTTAAACTCTAAAAATAGGGTCTATTTATAGAGTTATAAAATTAGTTTAAAGGGCAAAAATGAAATAAAAATTAATTTGACAACTCATATCTTCCTTGTCCAGCAAGATGACCAATCAGAAGCTAAGCATGACTCATATTGACACCAATTGACCAATGAGGAACAGTTAACCAGAAAAGGAAATATTTTTTATATGTATTATGATTTTTGAACTCAATTTTGGTAAAAAGTGCAAAAAATCAAATAAATAAATATTTTTAAAAATGCCATAATTAAAAATACGAAATAATATTTAAATAATAAAAAAAATACAATTTTATGATTTTTGAAAATAAATTTAAAAGGGAAAGAAAGTTAGTAACAAATAACAAAAAGAATATATAAAGTGGAACTTGTGAGATTCGAATCTTTAACCTCATACTAGCAAGCCTTACTCCTTACTAATTGTGCAATCTTGCTTATTCAAAATAGAAATGCAATTGAAAGTATATGGAGACGAGTAAGTATTTGTCATATTTAAAATACAAATAATTTGAAATAAATTATTATATTTTTAAATAGACCTTGAGAACGAATATTTATGAAAAACTCCAGAATATTAGTGTAATAAACCAAAAGAAATTTAAAACCAAGTTTAAAAATAATTTTGACTGTAGCACCGGGCGGGCAAATTTTAGGGTGCAACAACTGCCTCTGTTCAATCTTCTTAAACCCAGGGGGTTAGATTGGCGTGCACGCCATTTGTGACCTGAAGGTGGAAGAGGATTGAACACTTAAGTGCCTTGAAATTTGCACTCATCGGTGCACAGAGTAACGTTGTTGGTTGGTAATATGTTGGAATGGGCTTAAAGATGCCATTCAGAGAGATGACGATATGTAGTCGGAGATGGGCTTAAAGATGCCATCCGAAGTAGTTAATGATGTGAGTATCAGAATGAGTCATATGCTAGATTTTATCTGAAGGATATGCCTATCAGGATGGAGACCTGAAGGCGATGCTCGTCAGAATGGTGCTTTTGTAGATAGTCGCCCCGTCTTGTTTTTAGAATTGATCTATAAATCTGCTTCATTGATAAGCTTGTCTTGTTTTGGGAATTCATACCAGATTGGTCGTATAGATAGCTTCCCCGTCTTATTTCGGGAATTAATCTTTGACCTTTTCCTTGGAAGTTTATGGATAACTTTCGCCTGTTTGTGAATTTAACCTGAAAGGATAAGGTTAGTTTTATGCATGTCATGATGTATGCAATGTGTAATGATGCTCGAGAATGATATATGCACATGTTGTGATTTTTTATGAATGATGTATGAATATAAATGTTATTGTATTTCAAAACATATCCATCTTGAGGAAGATATGAACGTTTTGCTGGGGATCTTTGGCTTCTGCTTAGGGATGAAGCAATGACCATTGAGGATCCTGACTGGGAATAAAAGAGGTGTAGATTCCTCCGACGCACTATGTGACCAAGTTTTGGGCCTGGATACTGATTTTGCCAGGGAATGATAATCCTTGGGATAACATTCAGCTAGGGATGAAGTTCAACTGAGGGATGAAAATTGTTTGGGGAATTAAATCATGTAAATCGTATTGAGGGAATAACCCTTTGCTGGGGAATAATGTGATTTTGATTATCTTATTATTGCTCGGAGACTGATAATCACCGACACAAATTCGTAAAGCAAACTTTATATAAGCCAAAGGCGATAAATATACAAGAGTTATGAGTAGAAATACATACAAAACCCAACAAAAGAGATTACAAAGAGAAGAGAAGAAGAGGAACCAAACATTTCTTGGTTTGTCAACACCAATCGACGAGGGATTCGACTCCGGATCATCAAAATGCAAGCTCCAATGTTGTTTTCCAAGAAAATCTATCAAAAATATGATGTTGATGGTGTTGGGACTCAAAAATACCCAACCCATAACCTAAAAATGTGTTTTTAGCCCCTTTTAAAGAATTCTGATGTCGCAAGGCGCGCTAAGCGCGGTATTCGCGCTAAGCGCGGTCTGTGATTTTCAGCATTTTATTTTTGCCATATCTTGAGAACCGTAACTCGGAATTGCGCCCGGTTTGAAGCGTTGGAAAACTTATTCAATGCTCTATATAACCATGAATGAATATCAAGCTTTATTGATGATTTTTATTCTTTGATTTTGAGCTTTATTCATTGTTGAGTTGCCCAAATTGCGCATTTGAAGCCGTGTCTTCGACACTTTATTACTCAATGCTCCAATTATGAATGAATACCTATAAAAGATATGAAAAACTATCAAATGATACAATATTTACACAAAAACTCAATTATTCTATTATGTACACATTTATACCAAAAGCGGAGGATTTATTCGAAGAATATCAACAAAAGAACGGATAAGTGCCACAAAATATATATACAAAATAACTACATTTTGGCACTTATCAACTGACATAATAAGTTAAAAGTTGATCTATTACTGCTCGAAGACCAATGTAACAAGAAGAAATGTAGACGATCATTACATGGGGATTGACGTGATAAGTTGAGGATGTAAATGATCATTGCGCTGGGACTGACGTGATGAATTGAGAATATAGATGAATACTGCGTGGGGATTGCCGTGATGAATTTGAAAATATATCTGATCACTGCTCGGGGGCTAACGTCATAAGTTGAGAGATAATTTATTACTGCTCGGGGACCAATGTAACAAAGTTGACGTTCACTGCGTGGGGACTGACGTGACAATGTAGATGATCACTGCTAGGTGACTAACAAGATAAGTTGAAAATGTAGATGACCACTGCGCGGGGACTGACATGATAAGTTTGAAAAAATATGTGATTACTGCTCGGGGACTGACGTGACAATGTAGATGATCACTGCTCGGGGACTAACATGATAAGTTGAAATTTGATCTGTTACTGCTCGGGGACTAACATGATAAGTTGAAATTTGACTGTTACTGCTCGGGGACCAATGTAACAAGAAGAAACATAAATAATTGACCAACCATCGCTCGAGGACTAATGTGATTTGATGAGAAGCAACCCATTACTGCTCAGGGGACTAACGTAATAAGTTGAAACATGACTTGCTACTGCTCGGGGACTAATGTAACAAGAATAAACATAGATAATCACTGCTCGGGGACTAACGTGATAAGTTGAAAATTGTCTTGCTATCACTCGGGGACTAACGTAACAAGAATAGACGTAGATAATCACTGATCGGGGACTAACGTGATAAGTTGAAAATTGTCTTGCTACCGCTCGGGGACTAACGTAACAAGAATAAGCGTAGATAATCACTGCTCGGGGACTAAGGTGATAAGCTGAAAGTTGATCTTGCATATTCTATCACGACCTATACGAGTTTGAAGTTTGAATGTGGAGTTTGGGATGATGAAGTAGGACAAAACTCGGCTAGGGAAGAGGACATTGTCGGATTTGGAGAAATAAATTCTGTTGAGGAATTAAAATCTGTAGACCGTGTTGAGGAAGTCTTCATCGTATGCTGGGGAAAGGATCAAGCCATTTTATTTGCTGGAGGCCCTACTGGTGATGATGATCATGTTAAAGGTATGACAGTGGTGTAGTAATTGTGTTGGGGAGATCCCTCTCTGTCGAGGGAGTGATGGCTCTACGAGGATTATAAAGATTATTCTGTGGGAATATTTCTGTAAAATTGACTCTGTGGGGATATATTGGTGACTTGAATCATCATCCCAACTCCTAGAACCTGTAGTAAGATTATTTCTTTCTGTCGGAAGAAAGTGACTGGAATGATTTGTACCATTTGAACTTGAAGCTGATAACAATGTGGTCTATAAGTAGATGATCTGAAGAAACATAGTCATATGCTTTAATCCCTAATTTTTTTCCTAGACCGCCCTTTCAGGTTTTCAGTCCACCGGGATACCCTTTTTTGTCCAAGCCGCCCTTTCAAGTTTTCGACTTGCCGGGTGTACAATTTTCTTTCGTATATCCCTAATTTTTGCCTGAACCTTTTTGGTTCGTCGGGATTCCCTTATTTTTGCCTAGGCCAGTCGACCTAGGGTCTCGTTTATGCGTAGTTTTTTTTACTATGTCTGCGCTCACATAGTGAGGGAAATCTTTGTTGTCCATGATAGTAAGTGTTGTAGCACTATCGGAAAATATTTTATTAACCATACATGACCCTTTGTATATGGGAGTTTATCTTCCCCTGAGATCAATATCCTGGTATACTTGACGCTTGAAGTTACTGGTCAACCACTGGATTTAGAACTTCTGATGGTCTAGAGCTTTTTAGGTAATTTTGTGAGGAATGTTATGGGAGAATGATACTGACACCATCTGATACTACTGGCATAGATTAGTAACTCAATGGATCTTGCTGAAACTTGTGATCAATGTAACATACACCAAGTGATTCAGATGTACGCTTGCCCCCTGTTTATTCAACGCTTTTGAGAGATTCTCTGAATCTTGACCTGATTGCCCCAAATGAATTGGATGATAGCATGTCACGCCCCTTGATTGGAAAGGCTTGTTACCAGAAGTGTCTTTCTCTTTGACGTATCATATGTAGTAATTATGTCCATTGGGAGGATCTTTGTTCATTGAATATTCATCACGAGAATTTCTCTACTGTCAAACACTTAGTCATATGCAAACAATGGTATTTAAGTGTAAAGCTTATGTCTGTCTTGAAGTTTCTAAAAATTTATTTTTTAGTAAAACAAAAGTTGTAAGAATGTGATATCAACTCAGGATTTATAGTAAGCCTTATAGGAGTCAGGATACCTTTTGGTAACAGTATGCTTCCGAACTAACCATGCTTCAGTTATGACTTTTAAGGGTTACAACCTGGCTTAGTTCACGGTTTAAGAAACAAAAGATAAAGGGGCTCAAATTTTATCTGTATCCAACCCATTCTCCATGATGTTCTTCAGTCATATACTCAGTTAATTATGCATTTTTAGGTTCCAATATAATTTGGAATTTCAACACTAATATTTGGTGATGGTTCAAAAACCAGAAGTTTATTTGAAAAGGAAGTCATCATTTTCGTAACATTTTTCTTTTGTTGAGGATTTGTAGTGACCTCTTTTTGACTTTTTTATCCCTAACTTTTTCCTGAACTATTTATTTTGAGATTACAGTCAGCGAGATGTCTCAATTTTTCTTAAGTCTCCTTCATAGGTTTTTTGACTTAGAGAGCTTTTCTTTTGATAAATAAGGACGACCTGGTTTAGTAGTTATGTGGAACCATCACTGGTCTTTAATTTAGAAGGATATCTTCGACTCTACTCGTATTGTACGAAGGACGAGCTTATGATTGACTGCACATTTAAATTAACTGAGAAAGTACCCTGCCCTAGGTTATGATTAAGGATTTCAATTTGCAAAAAAAAAAAAACTTCTAATTCTTAGGCTCAAAGGGGTTGACTAGGGATTAACTCCCTGATAACTCCACTGTTTAGGAATTGAAACTATGTATGTACATCGTCAACACAATCTGTTCAAAAGCATACTGTATGAAACTATGGTATCATCTTCATCATCCTCCCTCTAAAGTATTACAACTTTAACAAGAGTTGAATATCACAAAAAATAAGAAAGGCGGTTTAAATATAGTGAAACTAATGGATTTTTTCAAGACAAATATGTGCAATGCATTAATGTGAAAAGACAAAGTTTGATATAAGGATAAATATTCAAGCAAACAAAATAAATTATAACTGAAAATTCAAATGAACAAAAGCTTTTCCGCCTGAAATCATCACTTTAGATGTCACGCCTTGTAGTTTTGATATTTGGTGGATGATAGAAAAACTCAATCTGACCTTGTTGTGTGAACTTGAGAACTCCTTCGTCAATCAGGTCCTGAATCTTATTTTTTTAAAAACCCAAAATTTTTCAACATCCTTACCAAGACTATTGGAGTGAAGTGCATATCTTTCATTGGGATTGTATCTCGAAGTCTTGGGGACGACTTCCAAATCTTAATATATGCTTGGCATCAATGATCTTATGCAATTTCTCATGTTGGTTAATGATACTCTAGCGGTTCATCCTATTGTTGTCTTCAAGAAATTCTTCTTCTTGGCGATGAGCCTTTATCCTTTCAAGATTCTTCTTGAGAGCTCACGTCCTTGGACCAAGTTGGTGAACATATCTTGGAACTAAGTGTTCTGAGCTTGGAGATCTTTGACAGTTTGTTCGAGAGTCATTTCTCTGCTGAAATAAACAACGAGAAAATGAGATAGTCTATCTTTAGAGTACCTGTTATTAAATGATATGCTATGATATGCAATGTTTTCAAGGACCTTAGGAATTTAAAAATGGTAAACAACAAGAACAAACTTTTCATTAGTAAATTTAGTAAATACAAAATAAAGTTCAAGTATAAAGTAAACTCATATTGTTTAGGACTCCCATGCACGCTTCCTTTTGTGTTGACGTAGGTGTTAATACTCTGTTCCTCGTGAAGTAGTTTCGTTATCTCTAATACTCTTTTCTCCCTTGCATAACACTGAGCTTTGAATGTATCCCTTTCTTCTTTGAGTTGAATCCAGGATCTATTCAATTCTTCGAGATCGATGGGTATATTTGGATGAAGAATGGTATAAGGCTCATCGCCTTCGGCAA
This sequence comes from Vicia sativa, assembly GCA_021764765.1. Classification (NCBI taxonomy): domain Eukaryota; kingdom Viridiplantae; phylum Streptophyta; class Magnoliopsida; order Fabales; family Fabaceae; genus Vicia; species Vicia sativa. The sequence goes on from CM038797.1 coordinate 130,668,084, forward strand.
TAGGTTCCATAATTACTGGTAGAATAGCAGCATATGACATCATGATATTTTGAGCGCGAGGCCATACCCATTTGAGGTAAGGTTCCCAAGGAATGGAATTTTTATGCCCCAACGTCTTGGTATCAGTCTTCTTCACCATATCCCAAGCGTGCACAAATATTCGACGATAACCTTGGAGATCATCATCATAGTTAAATACAATTCCTTGGATAAGTATATCATGAGGACTATCTTTTCGAGCGTAACCAAATTGACGTAGCACTAGAGAAGGATTGTAAGTGATACCTCGCCTTATGCCAAGGAGTGGTACATTAGGGAATTATCCATAACGCTCAATGAAAGTGAAGTCCTTTTGAGAGTAGAGACACCAATGGATATCTGAATGAGAGAGTGACAGCTACCTTTGAGACCACTTTAGACCTTGTTTATTCTTCGTCACTAATCGAGGAAGGTACGAAATAAACCACCTGGATAATAACTGTATGCAACACATGAGAGTTCCTCGTCTTTTCATAGTATAAGTGTGGAGAGAATGCAGAATATCTCCGAGCAAGGTAGACACAAGATTATGAGTGAGGAATATTTTGATGGCGTTCACGTCTATGAACTGATATGGATTAGGGAATAACACTAAACCATATATTAGAAAATCCAAAATGTCTTCGAAAGTGTGGAAACTCATAGATTTTAAGAATTCTCCAGCTTTCTTCATAAGAAACTTAACAAGTAAACCCTTAACTCCACTTCTTGTTTCCCAATTAGCTTCAATGTCTAGCCGCTTTAGATGTAAAGTTGCTGCAATGTCTTCTAACCTCAGAACTTTTTCTAGACCGATGAAAGCTAACTGATCAAAGATGGGTATCCCAAGTAGTTTAGAGAATTCTTCCATTGTAGGTACCAACTGAAAGTCTGTGAAGGTAAAGCAATGATGTTTTGGATCAAAGAACTAGAATACGACGCTATATCTTCTTCAAAACCGGAGGTAACCAAGTCGAGTAGATAACCATGTCTCTTGATGAACTGAGCGTGGTCAAGAACTTTTGAGACTAACTCCTTGAGTTGAGAAGATATACCCACAAAGTTGATTCGAATAGTCTTCTTGGAAGTCATAGCCCTACAACAAAGAGCAAAGATAAATCTCTAGGTCCTTGAAATGGTTAGAAATATTATGATGATATGATGTTATGATGTTATGATATCATGTTTAAATAGCAAGCACAAGCAATTCACACAACAACCCTAGGTTTAAGGCTTGCATGAGGTATAGGTGTCTACTCTTCCGGAGTTTAAGTTGGTCCAACCTGTCCTATAATAGTAACCGGGTTCTAGGAATATCATATCATAGATCTTTCTCGCAGGCTTTATTTCAGTACGGCTACCAAATGGTCGACCGAAACATCCTGAAAGTCGGATCTCAATGAGCGTAGCATTAAGTATCAACCAACCTCATTCTGCACCGAAGCCGACTATCTCACTACCTTCTAATGGCTAAGATGAGTCAATTAGGGTTCTAAAATTTTAGTTAGTGCTTGATGACACCACACAGACGCCAAATACTTCCTCAATTGAAAATGAGGAACATTAGGACATCCATAGTGTCGCACTAACCTTAGCCATCATTTTAACTATTTCGGTCTATGCCAGACAGTCGCGATGATCTAATGCTACTTACCTAAGGAAACCTGGATCCGGGTGTAGGATCCCCCACAAATATAATAGCCAAACAACCCTTAAAAGTCAAGCATACAAAGCTAATGTTAAGGACCAAATTGTAGCTATTTTGTACATGATTTTGTGGTCCTTAACAATGTCTTTTTAATTAATTAGTAGTATTTATTCTAGTATTTTGGTTTAATTACGTTTTTATTTAGTTTTTGTTTATAATATATTATTTAACTTAGTTTACTTTTAATTGTAGGTTTTTATTGATTAATTATCTCAAGCTTGGATTCAAGGACACTTGAAGAGCTCTTGGGATGATTCTTTTTGAAGAAATTTTTGGGTGAAGAAGCATGCTTCAGGTCGCGCTCAGCGCAGTTTCAGCATGAGCGCGCTCAGCGCGAATAACCGGGCTTAGCACGGTCTGTGAAAATTAGAAAAAGGACAGACCCATGCTTTCACCTTTTTGGCCACCAACTCCATCATTTCCAGCTGGCTTTTGGTGTGAAAAGTGGTGGAACATCACTTCTTCATCATTATCATCATTGTTGTAAAAATTAGGCATAGATTTTGTAAGAAAAACATAGTTTTTCCTCTTGATTCTTCTTTGTTCATCATCTCCTCCAACAATCTTGTGAGCAAAGCAACCATGGAAATGTGTGGCTAAGTTCTGTTTGTGTCAAGATTAGAGGTAGTTGATCTAACTAGTATGTATTTCTTTTTATCCATTTGTGTATGAACATGGTTGATGATTAATATAGTTGAATATCTTTGTTCTTCATCTTTTTATGCTTTGAATCTTGTTTGAAAAAGGATGCTTCAAAGTAGACCTAGGATATTCATCCACTAATGAACAAATGCTATAAATAGATTTGTGTGTTAGTGTTTACAAGTATTGAGCTTAATGTTTATCATGTCAATAGTAGTGGTGAGAAATCATTCAAGGATTAACATGATAAAACTCACAATCTTGGTGAGAAATCAACAAGATTGAGAGGATATGTATTTATAGAAATCATCAAACTAGTTCATCACTTGATTAATAGAATGCTTATGAAATTAGGTCAATGAAACTAATCTTGACATGCTTCCATCAATTAAAACAAACTCCAACTCTCTTGGATCCAAACCATAACTCTCTTTTGAAAAGACTAATTTAGTTACTTGCTTGGAAATTCATGATACTAGTAGCTTAGGAAACAAACCCTTTGGTTACCTAAATCTTAAAATACACTTTGCTATTGAAAGACTACAATATACACCAATCCTTGTGGAATCAATAATTAAAAATACTTGTTCGCAGAATATTCCTACAACAGCTAACATAAAGCAATAAAAGTGATCTAAAGCCCTATGGTAACCTCTCTTTGGGTGTTGTCCCCAGCAGAGTCGCCATTTCTATAACATGGTGGGAGAACTGACTTGTTTGTTTTGCATTTTATCGCAAATGTTACGAATAGCAAGAGTCGCCACCGAATTTTCTTTTATCCAATAAAAGAAAGGTGAAAAGAACAGGAAAGACCTTTGTTAGATTCTGAGTACGGGAGGTAATTATGAAAAGGGAAGGTATTAGCACCCTTTCCATCCGTAGTTATCTACGGGCTCTTAATTGCTTTAGCTCACTTTTTGAAAACTCATTTTGTGTGTGTGTGTGTGTTTGAAAATATTTTGCTTTGACTTTATAATGATTCTTGTATCAGTCCTCAAGAATGTATACGGCGTGTTTAAAAATATTTGTTTGAAAAATGTAACTTTGTAATGATTCTGGTATGAATGTATACAAAATGTCTGTTTGAAAGTATTTTTGAAAAGAGTGTGAGGTATGAAAAGTATTTTTGATTGGAGCAAGCAATTAAGAGTATTACCCACTCAAAAGATCGTTTCTTGTTATTTTCCTTCTCCTTTAGGATAATGCTATCCATATCATTAGTTGGTATGTAACCCTATCTATTAGATGTGAAGGGACAAACGTAGGGTCATCGTATGGTCATTGAAGGCAACATTATAAAGATACCTTAGCAATTTGTAGGGACAATCATCACTTATTCATAGGCAACAATCGAGGGACGAGATCATATATTCGTAGGCAACATCGAGGATCATTGAGGGACTATGATCTTTATGATGATTTTTGAATCGAGGGTCTTTGCTAATGGTACCCCTATGTTCGAGGGACATGACCATTGTATTCGTAAGGAAACAAGAGGGGATACACTAAGGGTGCAAGTGTGCAAAGTGTGTTGATTTCAGATATTTATCTTGAGATTAGGGTTATCTATGTTGTTTTAGTCTTGCCATAGAAACCCTAGTTACTAGCAGTTAAATATGTACAGAAAGTAGAGGTGCGGAAAGATAAAGTCCTACGCTATTACATGGCTATGTGACAATTACATAAAAGGAGGTGCGGAAAGTAAATGCGGAAAATAAACCCTAGTTTAAGCTATTACATCCTCTGAGCAGATACATAATAATAAAAATGCGAGGAAATAAATATCTACGCTCTTACAAAAATAATCTTGCAACCTATACATCGATTTCTAGTATTTAAAATAAAAACAATAAATAAAGAAAAAATGTTTTAAGAGGTGTAAAATATTCTAATAACCTAAGTGTTAAAGAAAAATATTTTTTAATGTTTTTATGATTTTTTAAAATGAGAAAACAAATTAAAAGTATTTATTGATTAATTAAGAAATAATTTTTAACTACTAAATAAAATATTTTTTTGCCAAAAATTAATTTAACATTTTTGTGACCTAAATCTAAAAAGAAAATGTTTTTTAAGTTTTTCAAGTATTAAAAATAATTTTTAAAAAGAATTAAAATAAGATAGAAAATTAAAAGAAAAAGAGAATTTTTTTAAATAAAGGTAGAAATGTTCTAACAACCTAAATATCAAAAAAATATTTTTGTATTCTATGTAGAATTTGTAGGAGAAGAAAATTGACCTATTATCACTAAAAATGAAACAAATGTTAAATTTTGAACAGAAAAAAAACTTACCAGATGTGATGTACGTGAGCCTATATCACAATATTCCTTTTTTTTATTTCTTTAAAATAAGACCCCGACGATGGTAATAACGAGGCCATGGTAGAACGAAGCGAAATCCGATGATGTGGGCGGTGATGCAAAGAGGGACGTCAGCGACGGTTGTTGGCTGCGCGATGCTACTTCTTGTGGTGTGAAACTAAAGCACGTCGGAGGGACGAAAAAATCGTAGGCGAATTGTCATACCCCAAAATTTGCCCTCCATCTTCTCAAGATATTCCATACATCCATGCTCAAGGATTCTTCAAGGGTTGATCAGACAAACCCTCTCCTAGACAATCAACCCAAACTAGGGTTTGGTATTTCTCAGATCAAGATGGGCTTCCAACATCTCCAATGGTCTTCATGCCTCCTCATATGCTTCAAAGATTCTCCATGTCAAGTTTTAAGCCTCACAAGTCAAGTTTCCTCAGACAATTGCTCAGATGGTTGAAAATCAGTTGTATTGGACAAAAAGTCAACTGTGGTCAACATACAGTCAAACTTCATAATTTTTGGTCAACATCCTCATTTTGAAGTTATATTCATCATTTGATCAAGGGTTGATCATGATTCATCAAGAAAGCTCAAGATTTGCTCAAAAGTCAAACTTTCTAAATTAGGGTTTCTTAGTGAAAAGTCAACCAAACTTTGACTGAGCATAACTTCTTCATACTTTCTCATAAATTTTTCCACCACCTCTTGTTTTGAAGGAAATTCAATTCTCTACAACTTCATGTCTCACAAGAATGTTCAAAAAATGCTTCATTTGGAAGGTATGGATCAAAACATTACAGGTCCTTTTCAAAGTCAACAAAAAGTCAACATTTTGTTTTGAAGATATATTGAGCATGGAAACTCCAATCGATATGAAACCAAAGATGTTGGTTAGAGGACTCTTAGATCTTTCTAAAAAGTCCAAGAACACTCAAAAATGTGGAAAATTGAGTGAGATACACCATCCACAAGTTGGGCAATTTTGAAGAGATGCACAAAGAGAGATACTTCTAAAAATCAAAATTTTTGCAAATGGGCTTACTTTTTCTTCATCCAAACTTGTTCCTTATACAATTAGGAATATCCAAGCCCAATGCCACGAATTTTTATTTTATTTTTCTATTTAATTTGTATTTTATTAATTTAAATACAAATTAAATTCAAAAATAAAGTATAAAATCAAAATTAATTGCAAATTTGATTTTTCTCTCTTCCTTGAGATCCAAGCAACTCAATAAAGCCAGCAAATTTCGAAATTTGATTGGATATGGCAAGAATTGATTGAAAATTGATCAAAGAAGAGAAAATTTGATTTGGTACAAAATCAAATATATTTTGCATTGATTGATGATTGATTCTTTCTCAAATCAGCTCTAATTCCATCTACTATATATATACAATACATGCCACACGAATTAGGGTAGAAAAATTGGCTGGAGAAACCCTATTCAAGCTCAAAAAATCCGTGCTATACAACCAACTGGCAGCCACAGTTCTAGGTCGATTCAATTGATTCCAAGCACTCAAACACATTCCTTGATACCTCCTGAATCGATCCAGACCCTTACATTTTCCAAAAGCATCAAGAATCACGAAATCCGAATTTGGTCTGTTCATGTTTTTCTCAAAATCGATTTCCATTATTCATGCATTTTTAACATGGTTTGTTGTTGTTTTTGTGATTAGACCGAAGTTTACAAGCTTTCTGGGCAGTTTGATTGAGTTTCTATGGCCTGGAACATGAATCACCATAGCTAGGGTTTCTGGTCACGATTTAGGGTTTCTCTTAATAGGATAAATTGGAACAAACTGATGCCCTCAGAGTGATCAGTGGACCAAGACGAATCGAACCATGGCTTTAGATTTCATTTATATTATCTGTACGTGATTTTTGATTTAGTAGGGGTTATAGCGTCGAACCAAAGCCGACGCAAAGTTCCCAGAATTTGAATTGAAGAAGACGAAGTTTGGCGCGGGGACGAGGCAATCAGGGAGCGACACTTGTTTATAAACCACTCGCTTCGTTTCAATGACACGCGTGCACTCCAGCTCAGATGGCAAAGGCGTGGGGTTGTGAAAGGAATGTCTCCAGTTCGATCCCTGGCCATGGCATTTGATTTTCACATGTTTGCAAATTTTTTCCTATTTTTCCTTATTTTCTCAATATTTTACATACATTTTATTTTAGCATATTAATTTTATTTCCAGCATGAAATCTTTTTCTCATTTAAAAATTTGCATCTTTGCTAACATTTTTCTCTTATTCGATTTCCTCGTATTTTCCGATTTCTCATCTTTTCACAGGTTATCCCGTTTCGGACGATTTCTTCTTATCGTTTTCTTTTTTCCAATTATGTAATTGCTCATGGGATGTAATAGCTTAATTAGGGCTTTCCTTTTTTTTTTTTATCTTCCGCATTTTAAATTATGTATCTGCCCCAAAGCCATGTAATAGCGTAGGATTTATCTTTCCGCACTTTATACTTCCGCATTTTAATTTCCGCACCCTATGAACTGCTAGTAATTAGGCGTGTATGGCAAGACTAAAATCAACATAGCTCACTCTAATTTTCAAGATAACATGAATCTGAAATCAACACACTTTTACACACATGCACCCCTTAGGGTAATTCTCTCTCGATGCCTTACGAATACAAATGGTCATGTCCCTCGAACGTAGAGGTATTCTAGCACCGTTGCCTTCAAAACAAATCATCATAGTCCCTTCGATACAAAGATCATAAGACCCACGATGTCGTCTCCGAATACATGATCTTGACCCTCGATTGTCGCCTACGAAAAATGATGATAGTCCCTTCGAATGTGCTAGGATACTTCCTACAAGTTGCTTTCTATGACCATCCGACGTCCCTTCGAATGTCCCGCTCACATCCAACAAATAGAGTTACCTACCAACTAATGGTATGGATAACACTATTCTAAAGGAACGTAAAATAACACGAAAACGACCAATTCTGAGTAGGTAATAAGACTTTTAGTTGCTTGCTCAATCAAATATTTTTCACACCACACACTTTTGTCAAAGTTCAAACTCTTTTCAAAAACTAAACTTTTCAGAACACTTTGTATACATTCCTACATGAATCATTACAAAGTCAAAGCGAAATGCCTTCTCAAAACGTTTTTTTTGTCAAACACACAGAAAGCAATTTTTAAAGTGATCTAAGAGCAACTAAGAGCTCGTAGATAACTACGGATGGAAAGGGGTGCTAATACCTTCCCTTTTCATAACCTTCTCCCTTACTCAGAATCTAACGAAGGTCTTTTTCTGTACTTTTTACCTTCCCTTAATTGGATAAAAGAAAAGTCGGTGGCGACTCTTGCTATCCGCACATTTGCGATACAAAAAACTCAAAGTCAGTTCACCGTATTACACGAATACATCATTGGTGCCAAATCTCAGCGCGATGACTGAGTGGGGTGTGTTGTAGCGGCAAATTGAAAGTACTTGTTGTAGCTTGTGGGTCACCTTCTTTCTTTTCCTGCACTAAAAACAAACCAAAGAAAAACAAATTGTACAAAGAATATTATGAATTTCTACAGTGTTTGTTTGTATTGGGCTTGTTATTGATTTTGCAGGTTGGTGAGTTTTGAGTTTGAAATCTGAAAAGGTGCTATATTTTTACAGGTAATTAGTGTAGAATTGACTTTTAGTGTGTGGAAACTATGTACAGGGTTGACGGAAAAGTGTAGAATTGTGTGAATGGAATTGTTGCCTCAATAAAAACAATAAAATAAGGGTTTGTTTAGTGCACGTGAAGGTGGTACGAGAGAATGGGTGTGGAAAAATTAGCCTCCTTAAACTCTGAAAATAGGGTCTTTTTATATAGTTATAAAATTAGGTCAAAGGGTAAAAATGAAATAAAAATTAATTTGACAACTCATATCTTCCTTGGTCAGCAAGCTAACCAATTAGAAGCTAAGTATGACTCATATTGACACCAATAGACCAATGAGGAACAGTTAGCCAGAAAAGGAAATATTTTTTATATTTATTATGATTTTTGCACTCAATTATGGTAAAAAGTGCAAAAAATCAAATAAATAAATATTTTTAAAAATGCCATAATTAAAAATACGAAAATAATATTTAAATAATAAAAAAAATACAATTTTATGATTTTTGAAAATAAATTTAAAAGAAAAAGAAAGTTAGTAACAAATAACAAAAAAATATCTAGAGTGGAACTTATGAGATTTGAACCCATAACCTCATAATTGCAAGCCTTACTCCTTACCTATTGTGCTATCTTGCTTATTCAAAATATAAATGCAATTGAAAGTATATGGAGACGAGCAAGTATTTGTCATATTTAAAATACAAATAATTTGAAATAAATTATTATATTTTTAAATAGACCTTGAGAACGAATATTTATGAAAAATCTTGGAATATTAGTATAATAAACCAAAAGAAATTTAAAACCAAGTTTGTAAATAATTTTGACCGTATCACAGGGCGGGAAAATTTTAGGGTGCAACAGTAGCCATGTTAATGACCATGATGATGTAACCGTCCATTAATACTCGTAATGCTTGTAACCACCTTTTAATGACTCGTAATGTTAGTAACTGTTACATAAGTAATATAAAGTTTGTAATCGTTCTTTAATGGTTTCCGTAACTGCGACCAACCCGGCCTGGCACTACCCGGCCAACACAGTTAGGGTGCGGTCATATATCTAGTGTGTCCGCTTTATAATACACGATTTTGATCCAGGGATTCCACCGAGATATAGCTCGGTTAACATCTATTAAACCCATCTCGGTTTCTTTTTATCGCTTCTAGCCCGGGAAGTAGATTTTATGCACGAACATAAGCCCCTCGAGCATTGGCTTCTAGACTCGAAGCCCTATGGTCGATTTAATAAAGCATGAATCTTTGCCCCGAGCCATATTTCCAATACCGAGTTTATAGCTTGACACTAATTTAGCTTGAATCTGGTGGTTACCATTTTTTATCTTTTAGGACAGGCATTAATTCATTTGGATTTTTTAAATGACTACAGTTTTTGTTCTGGACTTTCCGAATGGCTGTCGGGCAAGCTATCTCTTCGAGCCTAGAAGCGAGTCGAACAGACCGAAAGGCCTCCAAAGGGAATCATCTTCTCGCTCTGCACATGGCCAGAACCCGTCTGCTCGACGGGTGTCGAGCAGATCAGACCAACTCTCCCCATCAAGGGCTATGCCCGTTATGTCCCTATCTGGTCGACATAACGGCTAGTTCCGAGCACTCTCGCTCGGTTTGACTAGGTCAGTTCGAATAGCTATATCCATGGCTCCACATATCTAGGCTTAAATATAACAACCAATGAGAGCGGTCCTAAGATCCCTATATAAACCCTCACATCTTTGAGGGCAAGATATCACATTCTTACCCTAACAACCCTAATATTCTCTTACCTTCATCTTGATCATTTGCTTACTTTAGCATCAGAGTGCCTTGCAGGTACACCACCGCCTCCTCAACATCAACTTGCTCGAAGGACCATCTATCGTTTCGGCCGTCTCCGATTCTAATCACTTGTTCAGATCAGTGGCGCCGTTTGTGGGAAACTATCTTCCCCGTCTTCATTCCTCATCAAGAATCCAGAAGACCAAAGATACCTCAACACCTCCAAGAAGATGGATGAAAGAAATGACCTGTTCGTTTTGGGCAAGACCGTTCTTTCTCCTGTCCGCAAGACAGACAGGAACGATGCCTTTCCTCATCTTGATGATTTCATTCATAACAGGGATGGGAGGACCACCTCCCCTGATTCTGACGAAGCTGGCGACCAAGATTCTCCCTTGGATAATCAAAAATCCAGGAACCTGGTTGACGACCTCGTTATCCCTCAACCCTCGATACCATTGCAGACCAACAATGGTCCAGCATTAACTGCAATCTTATCCGCCCTTAATCACACTAACAACCTCCTCCTCCATCAAGGTAAACGTATCGAGGCTCTGGAAAATAATTGTCCTTCATCTCCACCTCAAAGACGTAAGACAGCCATATCCTACAGCCCCTCGCCAAGAAGACTTGCTCGAAGCGAAGCTCACCCCGATCATCCGAGCATCAAGAGCTCGACACAAAGCGCACACCCCGATACCAACGATGCGCCACAAACACGCCATTAAGGGATCCTCACTCCACATATATAATGATCCAAATCCTCGCCTTGACACGGGGGACTCAAACGAGCCCCGTTGTCGAAGTACCTCGCCTGGAAGAACACCCAGCTCGCGATGAGACGTTCACGCCACCGATCTCAGGTCTTTAATAAAGACTTGAGTTCCAGATTAAGCCCATTAAACAAATTGGAACCCTTCGACTAGTCACCCCACACTAGTGAAGACATAAACGAGCAAACCCCCCGAACACTTAGCAAAAACGAACTTGTAAGGTAGCTCAAAACTATGAGCATACAAACGAATAAATAACGTACGATCACGTCCTCGTAAAAATCACAAAACATCTCTAGCGCTGATGACAAACGCCATTAAACGCACTTTCCCCCTTAATGATCAGGCTGGCTTTAAGTTGTCACTTTTGGGCCTAGAAACAACGACTTGGAGGGCTACTGTTCTGGACTTCTCGAATGGATGTCGGGAAAGCCATCTCTTCAAGCCTAGCAGCGAGTTGAATAGACCGAAAGGCCTCCAAAGGGCATCATCTGCCCGCTCTACACATGGCCAGAACCCGTCTGCTCGACGGGTGTCGAGCAGATCAGACAAACTCTCCCCATCAAGGGCTATGCCCGTTATGTCCCCATCTGGTCGACATAACAGCTAGTTCCAAGCACTCTCACTCGGTTTGACCAGGTCAGTTTGAATAGCTATATCCATGGGTCTGCATATCTAGGCTTAAATATAGCAACCAATGAGGGCGCTCCTAAGATCCCTATATCAACCCTTACATCTTTGAGGGAAAGGTATCACATTCTTACCCTAACAACCCTAATATTCTCTTACCTTCATCTTGATCATTTTCTTACTTTAGCATAGGAGTGCCTTGTAGGTACACCACCCCTTCCTCAACATCAACTTGCTCGAAGGACCATCTATCGTTTCGGCCGTCTCCGATTCTGATCACTTGTTCAGATCAATTTTTATTTAACTTGAGCGAGCTCAAGGCATGTAGATTATAGCCGAGGTTTTTATGGTACTTGTCTCTTTTAGTGGTTCAGTTCATTCGAAGGTGGTAGTTGACCAGTTAGGTCTTGATTCCGCTCTGATCAAGCACTCAACTTGTTTTTGATGAGGAGTTTTTGCTTATACGGGATGTACGCGACCGATCATGCAGTGTCGGGCATTTATAAAAAGCCCTCAGCGTTTTACATGTCTATTTTTCATCATAATTTCACTGGAGTTTTTAAGAAGTTTTATTACTATGGCGTCGACTTTTACCCCGTGAAAGTATTACCGCATAGGCACTATCTACGAGTCCTCGACTTTTGCCTACCAAAGACTTTATTTGTGAATAGTTCAGATATAATCCTGAACACTGAGGGGCGAGTTATTCCCTGAATTCTTTAATGTTGGCAGCTTTTTGGGATTTGAACCATGGTGTAAAGCTTTCGAGAATACCTTTAGATATGTTCTGGTGAAATCTGATTATGGTTTTGCGCCTGGGAGCTTTGAACCGAGGAAGTTTTGAATTTTAAATAGTCATGTAGGCTTTATGAAGGCCGACGACGATGGGGACGAGCCCCCCGACCGTTTGGTGAACCGAGCACCGATCGAGATAGCCAAGTGTTTTTCTTGGGTATTTCTCATTTAGTTGGGTGAATTTTTTAATAATGTTTGAACATGCTTGTTGAAAATTGCCCTATGGGCCCTTTTTAATATCGTACTTTTAAATATCGTACTACATTTTTACGTAATCTGTTTATATTTTGAATTTCGTACATATGGAAAGGGTTTGTGTTATAGTAGCCCCCCAATAGAGTGGTTCCTTAAGACCACGAAGACTTTATATGAGGGGCACTAACCCTTGAAATTAAAATGCTTTATCCGTTTTCATAAACCTCCTCGGCCTACAACTTCAGCCCCCGGTCCCTTGAAAATAACTATAAGTCGATTGAGGCGAGGGTGCTTTATGCCTTGAAGCGTTGCTTTGAGGCATAGAGCGGATGAGGCTGACTGTGGCGGAAAGCTAGGCTTTACCTGAGTGGATTCATGAAAACAAACCGAGGCATTGAGCCGGGTTAAAGCTCCAAGCTATACCTTGCAGGTCCGTTAAAATGAATCGAGGAGTTAAGCCAAATTGGGGATGAATCGATGTGCAGAGCCCGTGGCATAGAGCCAAGTTATGGAGAAACTTCGGGCTATGCCTGAGGAGGCCCATTAAAATGAACCTAGACAGTGAGCCAAGTTATAGCGAAACGTCGGGCTATGCCTAAGGAGGCCCATTAAAATGAACCTCGGCAGTGAGCCTAGTTGTGGCGAAACGACGGGCTATGCCTGAAGAGGCGCATTAAAATGAACATCGACAGAGAGCCTAGTTGTGGCGAAACGCTGGACTATGCCTAAGGAGGCCCATTAAAATGAACCTCTGCAGTGAGCCTAGTTGTGGTGAAACGTCGGGCTATGCCTAAGGGGGCCCGTTAAAATGAACCTCGACAATGAGCCTAGTTGTGGCGAAACACCGGGTTATGCCTAAGGAGACCCATTAAAATGAACCTCGACAATGAGCCTAGTTGTGACGAAACGTCGGACTATACCTAAAGAGGCTCATTAAAATGAACCTCGATAGTGAGCCTAGTGTGGCACAACGTTGGGCTATGCCTAAGGAGGCCCATTAAATTGAACCTCGACAGTGAGCCTAGTTGTGGCGAAACGTCGGGCTATGCCTAAGGAGGCCCATTAAAATGAACCTCGACAGTGAGCCTAGTTGTGGCGATACGTCGGGCTATGCCTAAGGATGCCCATTAAAATGAACCTTGGCAGTGAGCCAAGTTGGGGATGCATCAGAGTGCAGAGCCCGTGGCATAGAGCCGTGGCATGAAGCCAATGAGGATACATCCGAAACCAGTACCTTAAAATGCCCAGCTGAGGTGCAGTGTGCTCAATTGGTTACATCCTATTTGATCTTTACATAAACTGAACTCTTTATAGGATGCCTCTTTACCCGCGCAGGGAAGAAGGACGACACCTTTTAATTCTTTTAGTAAATGTAAACGAGATTCTTTACAACCGGCAGAGACATTTGCTCGCCTAATACAATAGCTTTGTAAGCAATTTAGAGCATAAACTCGGCTTGACGTTGTCTTCTATGATTTGATGATGCCTATTATTTAACCGAGATGCCTTATATGATCCTCCAAACGTGAGGTTTTGTTGAAATAAGATGAAGCGTTTTGACACAGAGCCATCTCGATCAAGGAGGACTCTATTTCTTGTTGCTTATCGAGTGCTTAAGCTGAGTACTTGTTACTTTTTACACATTATCTGGATCCCTCTTAATTTCGACACTAATAAAAGTAGGGGGTGTTCCCCGCCCACGCAGGGGACAAGGATGACACATTTATTTCTAAGATATTTTACAAACGGCAGAGACATTAACTCGCCTTATACAACAATATTTAAACAGTTTCTTCGTCTTTGATGATCCCAAATTTCTAAAGATTATGCTTGTCTATTTGTAGACGACTGGAGTAACGACCTGAATGATCAATTCTTTTTCTCATCATGCAATGCACTACTGCTTTAGTCGGTTCATACCTTGCTATTCATGATACTCTGTTGACAAATATCGCCTATTTTTGTGTGACTTATTTATCAAATTAGTTGATAGAGTCACGATAAACATTGATCTAGAATTTTACGATCAATTTGAAGCAGTTATTGGTAAGGCCATGCTCAAATTGTTAACATATATGTATTTGAATATGTCTTATAGACATGTAAATACTGGAGGTGTCTCTATTATAGAGAGTTATCAATGGTTCGTTCATTTCCATTACCACCATATCAATTATAGTTTCAAGAGCTACTCCTTTATGTATTTTCCTTAAATGCAATATCAGTAGCAAACCCAACAATATAATAAGTTGTCACCAAAGGAATTTAACAAGCTCTATGTTATACAATGATTGTAGCTGCAACATTTACACACGGCTTCGGGATAAATTGCTCCCGTAATAAGGAAAAGAAACAAGTTGATGAGAATCATAGAGACATTAATTAAATAAACATATAGTTAGTTATTTTTGTATGTATACTACTATATGTTACAATATTATTATGCGACTATTTTATTTTATTTCTTTTGGACAAACTTCAGTTACTATATTATCAATATAATGTACGGAAATATTTAGTAGTAGTACTAGTTTTTCCAAGAAATATGCAAATGGAAGAAGTAGAAGTAGATCACTTATCTTTCGTTGTCCGCGGAAAGCTTCCATTATGCTTTAGATTTGGAATCAACCTGTTATTGATGTCCGACACATCTGTTGTTTCCTCATCACGGTGGCCACATTATGTTCACACGCTAAATGTTCAACTGTTGGCATGAGACCGGTAGCTCTCGTCATGACAGTGCATCTCTTTGACGGTGCATAACTTAGCAATTCGCACATTATGTTGTCGAGCTCGTCATAGTCGTTGAGTTTTAATGTAATTACTAAGGAACCTCACGACAAATGACAGCGTCCCTTCTTTTATTCACTTTTCAAATACGTTCATATGCCATAGAAACAAACAGACTTATTATGAGTAAAAGGATAAATACTGAAGATATACAAGCAACATTGTATCATGACTCAACATCTATACATTGTACTGGTATTACTAATAAGATATTACATGCAACAAGTTCTAAATCACCTCGAATAATTATCGTAATAGTAACGGGATCCTATGCTCAAATAGATATCTACATTGATACAGTGTTGCACGTTTAAGCTGACCATGAGAATTACAGATCATTTTGCAAGACATGCTAGTAACTAATAAAAATCAATAATGACTTCGCAACATTTGTGCCGGTAATAACCACATAACAGGAAAAACATATATACTCCGATTAATGGATTGTGCCGGTCAATTACAATTGGATAGTGAAATATGCAAGAACCACTTATCTTTAAGCGTCTGTCGACGGTGTGAAGCTGATATTTTTAGGCTCCGACGAGGTCATCGACGTGAAGTGCTTTATGCCTGGGTTAAGACCGTTATGAAGTTCGAAGATGCGAATCGGAAACAGTCGACTGCAACAGCCAACGCATACAGGAATACTTTATTAGCAAAAGAGAGCGCGAGTTTGACGTTTCCGACCCCTGATTCCTGTTTGATGTCAGTGTTATCGATGCGACCCCTCTTTTCTCATGCGTGATTCTGCCTAGGCTGGGGATCCTCGTCCAGATGACGACAGTGACTTTGAACCGAGACCTGTTGCCTTGAACATGCCTTTTGCTTCCGCTTTCATCAAGACTACGTCAAAGGAATGGACGATGAAAGTCTCTTCTAATAATAGGTTGTGTGGCCTAGGAATGTTGTAAACAGTGCACTTGATCACCAAATGATGATATCCCCATTTGTAACACCCATATTTAATTAAATATTTTAATTAAATATTATCGAGTATTTTTCTGATTAATTATGGATTATGACGAATTTGTAGTTTGAGTCGTTAAATTGATAGTCGGATAAAATTAGTCGGGAGAAAAATAATATTAGAATTCATTATTAATTTTAGAATTATTAATTAAATAAGATTGAGGTAATTATAGAGGTGAAATAACAATTTGAAGTGTATTAATTAGTAGATCCAATAAGAGTTTAGTGACCCATTATTATTTTTAGTGGCTTAAGTAATATTATTTAAAAACAAGTAGCATATTTGAAAAACAAAAGAAACACCACGTAGCAGTAGAGGAAAATTGGGAATAAGGGTCTGCTAGCAGTGAGGAGAAAAGCTCAATTGCAGTCCGATAGTTGTCATTTTTCGATCGATTTTCAAGCTCTTCAATCCAAAGGTAAACTTATATAATCGATTATACGATGATTTTATGTGGGATTTAGGGTTGTATAATCAATTCTTGTTTTGTGATGTCGATCGATCGTGTTGAAACTATTTTGTCTGCCATGGATGTTGTTGCACTGTGTTGTTATATTATTCATATTTGAATTTATGCTGGTAGAAATAAGTTGTTTTTTGGAAAAAATAAACGTTCTGGATAAAATATAAGGAACAAGTATATTATGGTGATAAAGGCAAGACATAGTTTTTGACAATTGTTTATGTGATTAGAAACCTCTTAGGATAATGAACACATACCACTATTGTCTAATTAGAATTGATGGGGTGAAATATAATAATTATATTAGTTGATCTATCCATGTAGCAGTGTAGCAAAACAAATAGCCATAGCAGAACAAAATAGTAGAACGAGTAATATTAGTAGTAGACTAGCTTTGTTGAGAATAATTCATATCGGAAGTTACGATGGTCGAGCGAGAAGTTCGATGAATGACGAAGTTCGATGGTCGGCGAAGTTACGATATTGCCTCAAGAAGGAGTTGAACTTCTGGAGGATAACTTAGTATTTGCTATGTTAGAGTTAACTTAGCATGTGAAGTTATCTTAGCGGTGTTGTTATTTTGTTTGTGAATTCTCAGAGAAGTGTATTATTATTGTATGTTGTTGATTTATGCGAAGTTGCAGGATGTTTCGGTAACGATGTTTACCTCTATTTGTTGGTAAAGAATTGTGATATAGGTTTATGCTGGGCGACGTGGTTTTATTTTTTATGTTGTGTGTCGTGCATTATCGAGTTGCATTACATTGCATATTTTAGCGGCGGCCTGGATTGGAAAAATTTAGCGACGGAGGCTTATGCCTTGTTTGATGCCTCTATTAATTGGCAATTGGCGACGAGGGATGAAGCTCTGATTGGTACCACATGCATGTGAATTATTAAGAGTCGCATTATAAATGAATTCGTTGTTGGTGATGTTGTTGTGATAATGTTGGTGATCGTGATGATGATTTTGTTGCAATATGTTGTGGATGACTTAATGTGAGTTATGTTAACATTGTGTTGTGACAGGTATTGTTGGGAAGCTGCGAAAATAGTAATTATAACTGTTATTACAATTGTTGTTATTTACAATGTTGTTTTGTTGATTGTTATGTTGTAGTTGGTTGAAGCGATGAATATTGTATGATTCTAGATCTAATATGTTAGTTATCATACTTTTGCTTATATTTTTCGATATCTTACCCTTTCTATTTGTTTGTCGTTGCCTTTATTTTGGTAGCGTTCAAGTATCCAAGAATGAAGAATTAGTCGTTGTGAGTTCAAGTTGGTGTCTTGCTCTGATACGTAGCACTCAGGAGGGATGTTCTGTCTATATCGTTCATATTGTTGATTCTCGTTGGTATTAGTATAATTGTTGAACCTTATGCAATGTTGTGAAATAAAAGTTGTTCAGTATTTTGGAAGTTGAACATGATGTTTCTAGTTATTTTGAGTGAATAAAGATGTTTAGTTGTTTTAAGCTGTATGACTCATGAATTTCTGCTGCGTAATAAATAAAAGATTGTTTTGTGTTCAAAGATGATGTAAGTTATTATATGACCCTCTGGTTACTAAAAGTGTTATGTATCTGTTATAATAAGTTTTATATGTTGTTTTAAAGTTGAAAATGTGGCATCCCATGTTTTTTTGAAAATTTTAATTACTCTTATTTTTTATATATTTTTCAGGTAGAATTTTGGGTGTTACACCATTGATAGTCCGAAATTGTGACGTTGTTTGTACTACGTATTCTGAAGCAAGTTATGCAGTAGATGAAACATCACATATATCTTTTCCATCACATATATCCCTTACGATATGCCTAAATTTTTACATTTAAAGATATTTCAAGACTAAGCTCTAACCAGCTATTGAAATGTGTTAAAATTACTTATCTTTCGAAATTGGTATTGAACCAGTCCCTCCTTCATCGAAAACTCCGTTGTCATACATGGCAGCGAGTACGCAATCATTTGCTACGTCAGACAGTAACTTTGTTTCAATACCACATCGGTGTATGTAGACAGGGTACTTGGCCTAGCCAGTTACTCGGGTTTAGAGGCGTCAAATGTATCCCAACGTAACCCAATTTCCACTGTTGCCGAAATTAACTGGACGGGTAAGAGCATGTTTAGTACCTGCACATATATCATACATTATCCGTTTTTATCACAACATATGTGATACATGTATTGACTGACGGTATAAGTTATAATCGGTATTAACTTTCTTAATGGACAGTTACAATAATACTAACAACATCCTCAAAGATAGTTATGGGCATTAAAACAATAATTATAAAGCCATTTGTAACTGCCGCCACAATGCAAAAACTGGAAATTGGATCATATAGACCAACCATCAAAGATATTCCCAAACCAACTGTAGCTAGTTAGAAGAATAAGTAAGAACCACTTATCTTTGTGGGTGATGATCATGTGAACCTTTCAACGAGTTGTGTCTGAGACCATTTACTAGCCGATAATGGCGTTAAAAGAATGAAGTCTATGATCAGCTTCGAACATTGCCATTTTTTTTAACAACACTCACTTGAATCCCTTTCTCATACAGAACTTTGTTGCCGTTGCAGGATGTATGAACAAATATCAACTAAAATCCTCAATGGTTCAACTCGGACCTGTTTCTCCATGGGTATTTGAGGCGGTGTCATCAGCAGATTCGATGCCATTGAAGAACCTGAAATCCATTACTTATCGAATCGGGCTCGTTCACCACCATTGCAGTTGCCGTAAACTGCATGCGCCGGGATCTTGCAATCCCGATAAGGAACCCTTTCTAAGATGTCGGCCCCTCCATATGATGAACACAAACATAGATTCCGAGAGCATCGTCACAAACATCTTGGTCGTTGGGCATGTCTTCACTAATGTCATTAGAACTGATGAGAGATGCTAGAACTTTGTTTAAGGTGGAAGACATGAGACTCAGATCGACACTGAATTCAGAGGGATCCACTCCGAGTCTTTAGAGCCTTATGGCGTGGTAGCTTGATTTGAGAGCCAACCTTAGTGTGAAATTGTTACGTGGAGGTGTTAGCTCTAAAGTAACAATTTCGTATTGGGATCTTTTGAGTTGTTAATAACTATTATGAAGTCTCCGACAGGATCGCACAAGACTGATAGTGTGGTCTAGGAAAATTTTATCGGACTCCACGGTGGACGCTAAATGTTCTTGCTAGAAAAATTATATTTAGGATATTAAGGGATTCAGAGGCTCAAATAAGGTTATTTGGCCTCCAATCTATGGGTCTAGCTTACCCCGAAGTCGAGAGCCCTTAGATATATGTATGGTGCCTCTCCCGTGCGTGTAGCAGAGAGAGAAGTGATTGTATAAGAGAGAGTTCTTGGGTTCGATCCTTTCCCTTTAGCCATCATGCCTCTATATATAACGTAGACATATTTAATGACCATGATGATGTAACCGTCTATTAATACTCGTAACGCTTGTAACCACCTTTTAATGACTCGTAATGTTAGTAATCGTCACATAAGTACTATAACTTTTGTAATCATTCTTTAATGGTTTCCGTAACTGCGACCAACCCGGCCTGGCACTACCTGGCCAGCATAGGTAGGTCGCGGTCATATATCTAACGTGTCCAGTTTATAGTAGGTCACAGTCATATATCTAGCGTGTCCAATTTATAATACCCGACTTTGTTCTTTAATGGTTTCCGTAACTGCGACAAACCCGACCTGACACTACCCGGCCAACATAGCTAGGCCGCGGTCATATATCTAGTGTGTTCGGTTTATAATAGGCCGCGATCATATATCTAGCGTGTCTGACTCTAATCTAGGGGTTCCACCGAGGTATAGCTCATTTAACATCTAGTAAACCCATCTCGGTTTCGTTTTATCGCTTCTAGCCCGAGCAGTAGATTTTATGCACAAACAACTGTGAATAAATTCTTGATTACAAAAATAGGGGTTACTCCCTCTATTTATAGATTTAGGTTAGCTTACTCCCTAAGTTAAAGCCCAAAACTATAAAAACCAAAAATATCTATTTGGAACTAAATCAAATCTATTCTATTCTAGACTTAAATCAAATCTATTTAACTCTAAAACAAATCTAATTTGTCGAACCACAATTTCGACTAGGCACCCACCCTTCGACACACTATTTTAAGTTGAAGGCTTTTGCCTTGTTGAATGCGTCAATAACCTGACATGATTTAAAGTTGGGAGTTTTACTTCGAATGGTACCACATGCATTTGCATAGTTGAGTCACATTCAATTTGCATGTTTAAGTTGTTGCTGTTGTTGTTGATGTTTAAGTTGTCGTTGTGGTTGATGATGTTGAAGTTGATGCTTAATAAGTTGTTGTATGATGAGTTGTTGTATGATGAGTTGATGTTTGAATAAGTTGTTATTTGATAAGTTGATGCTTGACAAGTTGCTGTTTAATACATGTTGTTGTTGCTATTAAGTTGTTCCTAGTAGTTATTGTATGATTTGTTGTGTGAAGCAGTGAAATTGTATGATGCTAGTCTAATATATTAATTATCATACTTTTGTTTATATTTTTCGAGATCTCACCCCTTCTGCTGATATTTCCCCTACCATGGGAAATGGGCAGGTACTCAAGCATATCTATGGATGTTGGAGTTAATTCTTGAAGTCTGTATGTCGCTTTATGATAAGTCAAAGGGTCTTGCTCTGATACGTACCACTCGGGGGGGATGTTTATGTTGTTGTGATTATAAGATGATGAATAGTTGTTATTACCTGTTGTTGGAATTGCTTCTAATTGTTGTCATTACAATAATTCTCGAATAGTTATAAATTAAAGTTTTGATTTAGTTGAATAAAATTGTATATGACGTATAAGATGTGAACGCCGAATGCTATGTATCTATATTAAATGAAATACAAGTGTTTGATAATAAGTTGAAACGTGACACCTGTTTTATGTTTTGAAATTTTGGCACTCTGATTCTATTATAAATGTTGGGTAGAAAATGGGTGTTACATTAGTGGTATCAGAGCAGGTCGGTCTGTCCGGCCAGTGTTGTCTAATATTGTTTACTTCCTTTGTACGCGACAAGTGTGTGGAACACTGTCGGTACTTGTTTTTTGATTGTTGTTGCATGAGTTAGTTGAAGCTAAGTGGGGGAGAAGCTTCGCTTCTCGGATGTGTTCGGTCGTGAGATGTTAGTTTAGTATGCTACTGATGGACACAGTGAAAACGTTGTAGGAGCTTGTTGCTTCTCGAATTCGAAGGTAATACCGACTTAAGATTTTGGTTGTTTGACAAGTGGAATGTCTTGGAAAAGAATAGTTGCTATGATATAGAATTTAGTAAGTTGTTTAAGTAGGCCATGCTGTAGAATTATTGAGATTGATTTAAAAGTTGTAGAAGTCGTTGGAATCTTTGAACCGAGGGTACGAGTTGGAAAAAGAATACTATTAATGTTATTGGCGACGGTTTAATCTCTATTATGGTTGTCGACTATCTATTGGCAAATTGAGGAACTGATCACCCTTAATCTCTTGTTGATAGTAGACGGGATTATATTGGATGATATAGTATTGTTTTGCTATCTTAATGGTAAGTAAGTGGTGGATGTTATGACGAGAATGTTGTTAGGGAGAGGGTACCATGGTGTACAAGAAAGTAAACGAACAGTAGTTGCTACTATGTTGTAAGGTGGTTGTCTCAAAGTATTGCTAAAATGGTTAGCAAGACAGTAACGATTATGTTGCAAGAGTAATTGGAAGAATGGAGTATAAGGTTTGGATTTAAACTATGATTGAGTTGTTGAATCGAAGGATTAACGCGAATGCGATGTTAGGATGGATATGTCAGATAGATTTTCGAGGACGAAAATATCCTAAGTAGGGGAGAGTTGTAACACCCCAAATTTAATTAATTAGTTAATTAAATTATTGAAGGATTTAATTATTGAATTTGGACGAAGTTGAGAATTATTAGATTTTGTCGGTACTATTTTAATAAGCGTGTTTGGATTATTAAGTTTAAAGTCGGGTTATTTAGTCGGTTTAATCGGAGGAATGATATTAAGAATAATATTATTTAATTATTGGACTATTTGATTTAATTAAGTTGGTTTAGGTTGTTGCGTGGTATATAGAAATATTGGAGGTGCAAATAAGTGGCCCAATAAGATAATATAGAAAAGTATCATTATTTGATTTACTGGATTAAAAAGAAAATATAAGGAATTAGGTTGGGAAAGAAAGAAAAAGAAGGAGGTTGTTGTACGTGGGAAAAAGAAGAGGAACGAGGTTTGAGAATTAGTCGCTGAAGAAGATTGTAGACCGAAAAGCCGAATCGAAATGCGACCGAAAATTAGGATACGATAGGGGAATTCGAACTGCCGTTAAATCCAGGTAAGGGTGGGGTTCGAATTATATAACTGGGAATATGATGATTAATATGTGGGATTCAGGATTTATGAATTTAACTGTTACATGTTGATTTATGGTAATTGATTCAGATAAATACTGGTTACTGTTGGTGAAATCATGTTGAAAATAATTTGTGTGTTTTGTCGTTGAGACGATGATGTTGTAGAATTTAAGAACAATATGATTTAAGACTATGTTGATTAATATATGGTTGTGAGAATTGGAACTGGAAATAATAGTAGAAACCACGAACACGGGTGAAGATGAAGAACTGGGACGGACCCCTAAATAACTAGGGCGAATGCCCTATTAGTAGAAAATGAATAAAATATGTATACATGAAAAATGAAGGGAGGACGCCTCATTGATGAGAGTGGGCGTCCCACTTTGTATTTATTTCCTTTCCCTGTACGCATGTGGGACCTTTACTTTGTTTCTGGCAAGTTGTAGTCTTAAGAAAATAAATGTAGCCTCAATCTTAGCAAGTGGAACAAAGATGGAAATCAAATAAATATATGTGGCTACAGGGGATGGACGCCCCATGGGATGAGGTGGGCGCCCCACCCATTCACATGTGCCTCCTAATTTTAATTGGAATACTGTTTTCGGTTTGGCAGGTTTTTAGAAACTTTAGCTAAGCATTAATAGATCCTATGCTTAATTGTAAAAAGTAGTAGAAGTTGTGTTGGTCAGAAGTAGAAGTTGTGTTGGTCAGAAGTTCTGTTGGATAGAAGTGATGGTCAAAAGTTTGCCTCCATAAGGATTTCCTAGTGCTATAGAGAGGGAGACAAACGTCTCCAGTGCCAATTAAGGGTGAGACGACCACCCTAGACATGTGGGACCATGGTTATTTCATCTTTGTTTTCTTGAAACGTGGAGAAAGTCACTTGCAATATATAATTCATTCTTGCACTTTAGTTCAGTATAACCTAATGTTAGTTAGCACATATAATCTTTTAGTTTAGTAACATGGAGAACCAAATAAGTAGCAGATAATTAAGAGATGTGTTGAAGTTAGCAGAACTATAGAAGGAAGAAATAAAAGTGCCTTGATGTCTAGTATTATAGCGATATGCAGTGGAATGGAAGTAGCCACATGGTACTCTGATTAATTTTTAAGGCGAGGGTCACTTATCTAATAGTAAATCTTAGTTTCTCTTAGTACTAACATAATAACAATATGGTTAATAATAATAATAATAATAATTCATTATAATAATAATGTATTATTGTAAGTAAAAAAATAATTACGTAGAAGTGGATTAAATGTTACATTGTAGTTTATCAGAAAAACACAGAAACATGGTTAAGTAGAAGGTTTGTAGCAGATAGTAATATGCCAACAGAAAAGCCGGAATTTTGATAACAGTGTAATTTTAGATACAAGAAAATAATTATATTAGCAATATAATTAGACAGGAACACTGTAATAATTGATGATAATAATAGTGCTTAAAACAGTACCGAATTAGCCGAAGTAGTAAATTAAGCGGTATAATTAGTTGTCTGGGATTAATTGAAATTGTCAGAGTAGTCTATAATTATTAGTAGGTAATCTTGGTTGGTTTGTTTCGTCGAGACAATGTTGAATATGTTGATTTGTAGGTACAACCAAGTAAGTCGGATTATCCCGATATACGTACATGTTTGCGTTATAGGTCGTATGACCAATGTTGATTTAAGTTGATGCAATTAATGCATGTTTAAGTTGTTGTTGTTTAAGTTGTTGATGAAGTTGATGTTGTCGTATTTTGTCGTGGTTTGTTGCATTGAATAAGTTGATGTTGTGGTTGTTGTCACATACATAGCATTTGCATGATTAAGTTGGCCTTGATGGCACCACGTTGAAAGTTGAAGGCTTATGCCTTGGCCTTGATGGCACCACGTTGAAGGCTTTTGCCTTGTTGAATACCTCAATAACCTGGCATGATTTTAAGTTGGGAGTTTTACTCCGAATGGTATCACATGCATTTGCATAGTTGAGTCACATTCGATTTGCATGTTTAAGTTGTTGTTGCTGTTGTTGATGTTTAAGTTGTCGTTGTGGTTGATGATGTTGAAGTTGATGCTTAATAAGTTGTTGTATGATGAGTTGATGTTTAAATAAGTTGTTATTTGATAAGTTGATGCTTGACAAGTTGTTGTTTAATACATGTTGTTGTTGCTATTAAGTTGCTCCTAGTAGTTGTTGTATGATTTGTTGTGTGAAGCAGTGAAATTGTATGATTCTAGTCTAATTTATTAATTATCATACTTTTGTTTATATTTTTCGAGATCTCACCCCTTCTGCTGATATTTCCCCTACCATTGGAAATGGGCAGGTACTCAAGCATAGCTGTGGATGTTGGAGTTAATTCTTGAAGTATGTATGTCGCTTTATGATAAGTCAAAGGGTCTTGCTCTGATACGTAGCACTCGGGGGGGTGTTTATGTTGTTGTGATTATAAGATGATGAATAGTTGTTATTACCTGTTGTTGGAATTGCTTCTAATTGTTGTCGTTACAATAATTCTCAAATAATTATAAGTTAAAGTTTTGATTTAGTTGAATAAAATTGTATATGACGTATAAGACGTGAACGCCGAATGCTATGTATCTATATTAAATGAAATACAAGTGTTTGATAATAAGTTGAAATGGGACACCTGTTTTATGTTTTGAAATTTTGGCACTCTGATTCTATTATAAATGTTGGATAGAAAATGAGTGTTACACCATGGGTCTCGTTGCGCTGGACCAAGACTGGCCCTGAGATCAGATATATTAAGTATTTAATAAATATAAAAGAGTTAGTATCATTTTAGTCACTGTTATATAAACGATTTTTAATTTATTTTCTGTAATTTTTTTATTTTAATCAACCTCGTCATTTAAAGATTCTATCATTTTAATCCTTATAAAAAATTTGTTTTTAAGACCAACCTTGCCATCGGAAAATTGTGTCATTTTAAACCTTATAAATATTTTTTATATATAAAATCAATCATTTCTAGTCAAATTCCAAAGAATTTAAAACCAAAAAATCTTCAAGTTCAAAAGGTTTAATATGACAGAATATTCGAGTGATAGAGTTGATTTTAAATATAAAAAATTGACACGATTTAAAATGACATAATCTTCAAGTAACAAAATTATTTTTATAAATTATTTAAGCTATAACAACATATTTATTGTACTATGAAAATTCTAAAAAACTTCAGGAAGAAGGTCAAAGTCTAGTTGATGTCACACAAGGTCATAAGTCACCTATCTCAAATATGAGTTTCATAGTACTAGGAAAGGAGAAATGAAAATGGAAGACTACTTAACCAAGATGAAGAATTTTGGGGACAGGCTCAAGCTTGTAAGCAATCCAGTCTCAAATTCTAACATAATAATTCAAACTCTCAATGGTTTGGATGTTGAGTACAATCTTGTAGTGGTCAAGTTGTCTAATCAAACTACACTCACCTAGGTTTATCTGCAAATTCCATTGGTAACCTTTGAAAATACGATTGAGCAATTAAATAACTTCACCAACCTAACTCTTAATTGAACATAGGTTTTGAATGACTACTGACCCTAGCTTTTGAAACTTGACATAATTTAATTATTTAGAATTAGTAATTGCTTTAAGAATAAAAAATTATAATTATGTGATTTAGGAATCAACGCACATTATTGCCTATTTTGATTTCAATTTATCTCAAATAATTAACGAGGTACAGATAAAAGAGAGTTTTATACGCCAAGAAATTTGGTATAACGATTATATTAAATTTTTGTGAAGCTAGAAGATCATCTTAAGAGACCAGACACAATTATTAAACATTTATAATTAATGAATTTGAGAAAGACCTAATCGTTTAAATCTCTGATAAATTTTAATCTATTTTAATTTCTTTCCTGTTAACCAACTTTTTATGAGGCCCCTTCCCAATTAATAATTTTAGTAATGTAGATTTGTGGTGTTGAAATTACACAATTCATGCGGATAGAAACCTGGATTTTTTAACTTGATGACGTTTTAGTTCACTTGCTAAAATAATCTATAAAAATTTTGGCGTCATTGTTGAAGATTGTGGATTAATTTCAACAAGGAAATTTATTTGTGCTTTCAATTTAATTTTATTTTTAACTTTCACTTTTTTTAATTTTTTTTCCTTTTAATTATTTTCATTTAATTATTTTAGTTTTTATTATTAATTTTGTGTTGAACGATGCTAATGAGGTATTTCTTTTTCCAATCTTTGTATGCGGGTTGACAATGCCAGATTTCTAAAGGTAAGTATTGTTTGTAACGTCTCCACATGGATTAGTGTGATATCATTGTCGTTCAACAACTAATATAGTTTTAAGAAAAGGATCACAAGAGATTTGATTATGGAAAGTAATGAGATGTAACAACGGTAGATGTTAAGAAAATAACATGTAGAGAAACTTGTCAGGATTAGATTCCATTAACCTATGTCACATATATTCAACTGACCTAGCATGTGACCCTAGTTATTTCTCACTATTATCACGTATCACTCTTCGACATCATTTATGTCTAAACGATGACATGGGTTTTACCGTATTGTTTAATCGATGATCTTTCTACCTATTAAGCAGTTACTCACGCTCAGCCCAACTATGCTGCGTTGAGCACGACTATCTTCCAAATGACTTAAATGCCATAAATGGCACTTAACACAGGAATGTGGTGCCCATCGCCCTTGTGGTTCCAACCCGCGCTTAGCACAAAACTCTATGCTTTTGTTCTTCAATTGGCGCTTCAACCTGCACTGAGCCCAGACTTCCAAGCTTGCTTTGTTCCAAAAGTGCATGGATAAAGATTAATATGAGGGACTTGAATCACAACTAACAATCTGTCTAACATCTTTATTAACTTATGCACTCATCTAAACAAATCACATTGAAATCATAAAATCACAATTCACAAAGGACTATCAGGGTTATATTGTGGTATGATTAACAAACAAAGGTCATATCAAGAGGTATTTGAAACAAAGTTGCCAAAATCTAGAAGAGCATTCACTTCTATAACTTTTTACCACTCACAAATTCATTTAACACTTTTCTTTGATTGAATGTTACACCCTTGATTCAAATTGGTTGGCACAAATTATGTTTGCCACTTTTTCCTTCAAACTTTTTCATCTTTCTTTTTGTAGTTTTTTTTCTTCTTTTTTTATTTTTTTCTTTCTCATTTTTCTTTATTTTTTCAAATTTCTAAGCAACCCACCTTTCTCTCCCTAACTTGAATATAACCAACATTGTAACATGAATGCTCCCCTACTTTCAAAGGCAATGGACAAAATTTCAACAAACAAAAGAAGGTTTAAGATTAATGCCTAGCAAATATATAAAAGCCAGCAGAAAATTATGGTTCTTGTGTCCTTTTTTATTTTTTTCACAGATATATAGTACAAGCATTACAAACACTGATTTCCATATCTTTTAAATTTTTTCAGAGGCTGTACTATTCAATTAAACATCACATATATGCATTTGAAATGAAAATTAACAGAGTTTCCATGTAGTGGATATGCAAAATCAATAGCATCCAGTTTACATATGTAGTGGATAATATTCAAAAGTATTATGTAAAAGTATTATGTGAAATAGATATCTCCTGGCTGCATACTGGTCAACTTTTGTTTTCATATAATTGTTAATTTTTTACATGTATTATCCATGTCATCTATGATATCTGATGTTTTGCTTATTTATCCTTTGAGGTAAATATTTTCACCTGATGACCTTATTGTTCATATCAAACTACTTAGGACATGTATAAAAAGCGAATTTTGGGGAATTACGAGTAGAATTGTTGTCTAGTGCCTTCCTAAATGATAAACCTAACACTAGCCACTATGGCGATTGTCTTGGCAAGCCACCAAGTATTAATATATAGTTGGTACTGCGAATCTCTATTTTGATGTGTCACTTGTCTTTTACTAAATATGTTCTTAACTCTGTAGCGTTTCTTTAGACACATGTGTATATCGCTAAAGTCCACACATACGACTTGCAAAGCAAGCATTAGTTGATGAAAACGTGTACCTGACCTTTTCCATTTTGTGCTTTAGCTGCATATGTTATGAATCCATTTTTCCAAATATCTATATCCAAGACCCATCTATCTATGTTGGGTCACCTAAACTGAACATTGAAGCTACTGCTATGTTTCAAATGTCAAGAGTTCAGAAAAAAAACTATTTAGATGGGAACTTTCTTTTTGTTTAATTATATATTTTTAGTCTCCATCTTGCTTTTAACCCACGAACTACCATTGCTTCCATGATTCATTCTAGAAAAAGTAGTTAGTATCGTGGTCCTCGCACTTCAATTTCACCTCATAACATTAATAACTCTATTGCTGAGTTTATCTTCCAAATAATTAAGCCTTAACACACCAGTACCATCCTAGCCACCAAATTTACTTAGATGGGTGGCCAATAACAAAAAAAAAACAATAATGAAGCCTTATCTATCACACTTTGGTTCCCAATGATTAAAAACAATAATGAAGCCTTACATGTCTTACAAATTAGTTCTTGTACTAAATATAATAACAAGCATACTAGGATTGAAAACCTAACAAGAAAAAACATAAATGACAAGGCCTATTATGTATTGAAATAAGTGTTTCTTGTTTCGGTGGTAATGTTAACTTAAATGTTTTACGCCATTATTTTTATTAGGAGGAAAACAAGATATACTTCCATTTATACTATAATTAATTAATTAATTTGCAATGGTACGATACGGTTTATAACCACAGGCGGATTTATGAGTTTGACAACTTTGAGGACTATATTGTATGCACAAATGCATGATTTGACACACTTTCTACTTCATAATGTATTAGCATTTATTTACTCGTCTTGGCTTGCTATCTTGATAGATAGTAAAGAATGCAAATTAATTACTTTTTGTAAATAATTGTTTATTCTATGGAAAAAGTGATAACGAATTTTTAACTTCAATGATCAATTTGTTGTTACGTCATTTATTAGGATGAGACAATGACCAAAACCGAACTTAAGTTGACATTAGAAATGACAAAATACAACACATGACACAATCATAATGCAATTATACAATCAAATGCAAAACCAATCTATCATAAGAAACCTAATGACTATTCATTTTAGAAACAGAATTAGACAGATTTAGAGTATTACTGTGTCCAAAATAAGTAATGACTTCTACTAGCTTTCTTAAAAGTATGTGTAGATGCAAAACCCTATCAATCAGAAGAAACCTAATGATTCTGTATTCATCCTAGAAACAAAATTAGATAGATTGTGTAAAGTATTGTGATGTAGTACTCAATAAGATTCATCACAATGATGACTTCTAAACCAAATTGTGTTCTAGCTTTTTTAAAAATATGTGTGACATGCAAAACCCTATCAATCAGAAGAAAACTTATGACTTTGTATTTTCCTGTTGCATTGCTTCAATATCCAACCGAGCTTCTCATTCCAGCAAAGGGAACTGTGAGTGCTCTGCAACCAATTCAACACAAACAGCCAAATTAGTTGCACAATCAAAGAGCAGATGTTGGTGACCAAGTGAGCTCTCTATTCATACCAGATTTTGTTTTCCCTACTCTTGAACACATCAAATTTTCTTAACTATTCAAATTCCTATTATAAATACACATGGAGCATTTTCGGTCTTTCTACCGCCTAACTATGATATTAGCCATTGCTATGGTTATGGCTGCACCGGCCTACGCCAGATTACTACGTGTAACATATCAATGGTAACCGATTCGATAAGTCCTTGCATGAGCTTCCTCACAAATAGCGTGGCAATGGAACCTCGCCCTGCTGATTCTTCTGATTCCATCAAGTCCCTCACAAGTGGAAGCAAGGATTATCGTGTCTCCTTGTCACCGCAATGTTCCTTTTCAATTACCAATCAACAGAGCCTTAGCTATCTCTCTTCCTCGTGCTTGTAATTGCCCGGTGTTCCACTTCAATGCAAAAGTATTGTTTCCTCAATCATGATTCTTTCTTTTTTATGGAACAAATGTTTAAAGTTTATAGTGATTTTAAGTCATTAACACAACATATTAGAAACCCTAAAACAAGCACAAAAATCAGAAATAAAACCCTAAAATAACAAATTAGAAAACCTAACATCAATTCAATATATTCAAACTCAAAATCAATCATCACAAAGAGCTCAACCATAAGATTCAAGTGAATCTCCAATGCTGAAATCAATGGCGAGAATGAGAGAGATGAGAACAATGCAAAACTAACCGTGTTTGAAGAAATGAACGCAGATGAGCGGTTTGAAGAGATGAACGCAGATGAGCGGTTTGAAGAGATGAACACGATGGCGGTTTGATGTGCGTTTTGGTGTGAAGATGGATTCCTTTCGGTGTCAGGGGTTTGAACAGCATGAAGCGGGAGTAGAAAAAGTGGCAGGAGTACAAAGCGTGAATTGATGTTTTATGGCTTTTTTACTTTTATACGGCGACGGGTGTTTTACCGTCGTGCCCATGAGAATTTTTAAAGGTTTTGGGTGCGACGGTTGTTTTACCGTCGTGAAATGAATTTTAGGACGGATACTTTTACCGTCGTGAAAGGTTTAAGGGTGCGACGGTTGCTTTACCGTCGTGATATGCCTTTTAGGACGGTTAATTTTACCGTCGTGACTAGTTGTTGGTGAAAAACCAATGTTAAAAGTGTTAAATGGGGGCCGACGGTTGTTTTACCGTCGTAATAATAATATTATGATGGTTAATTATACCATCGCAAAATAAATATTAGGGACGGTTGGTGTCAACTGTCGTAAACACTGTCTCTATATGTCAATTACGACAGTTATCACATAACTGTCGCAATTTTTGTGTCGTTAAACACTAATTTTCTTGTAGTGTCAAGTGTTTAAAAAAAACAGAATCTATTAAAAAAATCAATGATTAAATATTCTTTAAATGCAAAGGGAAAATTTCACAGTTCAAAATTGATATAGATTCTATCACCAGGTCTAAAAGGGGTCAGCTAATTCTCTCTCACTCACAAGGTAGGTCACTTTTGGTTAAGTGGTTGTGCTCAATTTTAAACATTTCCTTGATCACTTTTATACTTTCACCAATTCAACACAATTGCAGGACTAAACATAAGTCAACCAAATTAAAATAAACAGTTCTTTGTCTCCTGTGCATATAATAAACAATGGAAACCTTCCTCACATTTAGGTTTTATTCTAAAGTGATTAAATCATGACTTATGTAGTGCAAGAGAATGAATGAACCGATGTTTGTACAAATTTCAAGTTTCATATTCATGTTATTGCCTAGAAAGCAATGAACATGTACCTTAACATTGTACCATTATTTCAAGCTTTTATCATTACCAAAGCATTTGCTTGTTGATACAATCAAACTTAAAATAATCACTCAATGCTTCTTCAAGCCATTCAAAGACAAGCTTTGAGAAAAAACTCAAAAAAAATTGCTAAAATTTAACAACTTGATATTAAACTAAGCTACTATACTATGCGCCCTCGAATCTATTCCCCATCTCTATCTCAGATCCCCGCCACATGGTAATTTTATCCTTTATTCCCGACCTCGCGGATCCACATGGATCCCCAAGGTTCATGCAAAGATTCATAAATATGATTTTTTATTTATAATTATAAAGCAAATTAATAGTAAAAATATAATAAACTAACCATAAGAAATTTAGAAATTATTCCTGTATGATAAATATATTATTTTAACAATATTTAATATATAACATTGAGTGTTACGACAACCAAATTTCAAACTTAAATTTTTTTAAAATAATCATATAGATCTCACTCTTTTACTAGCAATACATTTATACTTTAAATTTGTTTATAAGATATATTATATGAAATGGAAAACAAACCTACATAGAAATGTATAATTATATATAAATAAAGGATATTATGGTACTATAGGTGGCGTGAGGGATATTTACGCCACCCTGTCCCAAAAGCACCTTCGGGGAGACTTTGTTCCCCATCCTCGTCTCCACGCGAAGGGGGGGAGAGGGGGAATTCCCCGTCTTTGAAGCCCCAAACGGTGAATCCCCGCGGAGATCCTCACTAACGGAGGCAAGTTGACATCCCAAGTATCAATTGAATACCATGTGTATCGTCATTAATTTAATGTGTGATTGTTGTACATCGATTACATGTTTATGTGTATTAATTTCTATTCAAGTATAATTCACTCTATTTCGCTTTAAAACTCCCACGCGTATACTACGTAAAACCTATGATACTTCAGTTTCAAAGAATTGATTGATTCATTTTAAAAAGTCTATTCACCCCCCTCTAGGCTATTTTCTTACACCATGTTCTCGCCCAATAGTCATTACAATTGAATATGGAATTCAATTCTTTGTCATTTGCAAGAGCTTCATCATCTTCATCTTTATACCAATCAACTTCAGGCTTCAAACTTCTTGTATTATCTTAAGAAGTAATCACATGATGTTTCCTACCTTTAATCACGACCTTCCAAGTTTTGTTGTTTATAAATTTGAGAAAGGAAACTATCTTATTTTTCCGATAATCATAATTGGTGTCATCTAGAATAGGTTGTGTCTTGACAGACCCTCCATCCTTTGTGTTATCCATTTGATAATAAAATATCTTCCTTTGAGCTCACCCAAATAGAACAGGGTGTCTACTTTGATGCCAATTAAAATCATGTTCCTCAGGGTAGAAATATTAGACCAGATGTCTGGGAAAATCTGTCCAACATGTTATACTAGATAACACACAATATGACAATAACAATGATTCTAAGCAAAAGCAATAAAGAACACCTAAGGTTTGTTAGCCCAATTCAATGAAACCACACCTGTGTCAGGGGAAACTCTACCCAATAAAATAAATTCACTCTTTAATAACATTTTTACAAAGTGTCTTAGATGAACAAACTTTTTGTTTAATGTCTCTCTTCTTAATTCTAACCTCAATGTCTTTTAATTTAGGCATCCTCTAAATATGAGAAACTCCTTCTCACTTTCTCTCAATCACTAATCACAAGACTCATCCTAAAGTATTACTCAACGGTCATGTTCTCCAAGGCATGGAAAGAGTCATTTATATTACAATCAATTATGGTCTTTTCTCCTTTGGGTATTTAATTTGATTTTGTCCAAAAATAGTGGAGATATAGTTGAGATTTGTTTCTCCAAATCAACTCCGCAAGAAAATAGGGTTTAGGGTTTAGTTCATTAACAAGTTTTGTTGTCTTATAGTCTTGTGACTTGAGGGAGATCAACTTAAATGCCAAAGTTTTAGAGTATTGTCACAATAATGTTTGGTCATTCCATGCCGCTTGGTTTGACCTTTTTACATTTTTAGATGAGAGAGTTTCTGGTTTTAGTACAATTGTTGATTTGGGTGAGGATCAACTCTGCTGGACCAGCTCTTCTAATGGAAAACTGTCTCTTAAAGAAGCGTGCCAATTCAAACGTAAACCTCTCTCTCCTCCTCCTTGGGTTGATTCTATTTGGAGTAGACATATTCCTCCGTCTAAATCTCTTTTGATTTGGAGACTGCATCATAACAAAGTTCCCACAAATGATCAACTTATTCAGAGGGAATTTAATGTTATCTCCATATGTTCTCTTTGCAAGGCTCATAATGAAAACTCAGAGCGCCTCTTCTTCTCTTGTCCCTTTGCTCTGTCCTTTTGGAATTGGCTAGCCTCATCGCTCAATTTACGGATGAATTTAAATGCTCAAATTTTTTAAATTGCTCACTTAAAAGCCTTTACTCCTTTTAGTGTTTTTACTATCCAAACTGCCTGCATCCTTGTCGTCAATGCCATTTGGGACGGCCGAAATGCAGGTCGCTACTTCAACAAATTCCACGACCTCAATTCCATTAAGTCGATAAATGGTGCTCATGTGAAGTTAAGTTGCACAAATTCTGGCCTCTGTTATAAACATAACTTATTTGACTTTTCTGTTCTTAAGTCTTTTCAAATTTTGATAAAACCTTCGAAGGCTCATTTTATTAAGAAAATGTTTTGGTTTCCTCCTCCGATTGGTTGGATAAAGTGCAACGTCGACGGGTTGTTGGCTCTTTCTAATAACAATTCGGGTTGTGGTGGGATGTTTCGGCGCAACTCTGGTGAGTTTTCTTTGGCCTTCGCCGAACCCCTGGCTTAGAACTCTTCTCTTGTCGCTGAATTTTGCGGTGTCTTGTGTGATATTGAATTGACTAAAGATAGAGGTTAGAGTAATCTTTGGTTTGAGTCCGACTCAACTTTAATAGTTAAAGCTTTCTAAGCTATGAATCTTGACTGGATTCCTTGACAAATCAGAAATACGTGGTTCAGTTGCATAAAAATTATTTTAGATATAAATTTTCTTATTTTATTTTGTTACTTTAGTCTATAAACATTAATTTTATTTTGTTTATTTTAAGTTTATGAGCACTTCTTAACATTCCACTCTTTGCCACTTCTAGACGATGCAGATCATGTCACCTCCACTTCATTATCTGCATTGTTTTCTTTCCTTATTATTACATGAGATGATAAGGTGGATAGAGTCAAAGATGTTAGTTAAAAAGGCTAAAAGATTTGATCTAAACGTAACAGAGTATTTATTGCAAAATAACATTAAGGCTGTCAAATGTGACAGTAATCAACCTTTCCTCACGTTGCCACGCCTTAAAGCTCTTGTGACTTTTGTGACAATGCTTCCAAAAACATTAAACAAGAAATTTAATTACTTTATTTTCATGTATTAAATTACATACCCTGGTGCAACGGAGAGAATATCTAGCACGTGCACAAAAATACACCCACATAGAGTCTATTCAAAAACATCATAATTTGCATCAAATTTCAAACTTTATAAAATATATAAAGTTTGTTACATTTTCAATTTTTCATATATTCTTCTTATTCCAACTTTTTCGTATTTATCAACTAATTTTATCATTAATTTTATTAAACATGATTAACTCACTCCTCTTAAACTAGTTTATCATCAACTAGGTACTTTTTAAGACAAATAGAGTGTTAGTCTAACTAATCATCTTAAGAAAATGTGACATGATTACATCCAATAATTTGATCATTGATCACATCAAGACTTTAGTGTTTCTTATAAAATCCAAACGCACTAAACATGAGCGCGGTTTCGATAATTTTACCTTTAAACGTCATTTCCAATTCTAATTAAACTCCTTTTAACTTTGATAAGATACATCACTTCCTGACTAAAAACAAACAAGCATTTGCACGACAACAATAACATCATGCACACCCATTTGAAACCATATTGAACTCTAACACCACACACACAAAAAGTTAAAAATAAAAAACACAACACTTTTAACACAACACTTTTAACATAACACTTTTAAGAAAGACACAACAAAAAAACATACAAAAGCATAAAGAAGAAAACATGATCAAACAGTTTTGAAATATCAACTCAACAAAAATTACACATACAAGGTACTTTCCTTACACAATCCATCAGGTAAATTTACTAACTTACCCTTTATTACTACTATTCTTATTTCTACTATTACTATAGATAATAATACATGTCTGCATGTTACACATGTTATGCCAATTGCCAACTCCTAACGACGTCGTTCTGGAGTCCAATGAGGTGGAGAAGGACTAAAATGAAATGAAACAACCCTAGAGTCAAGAAGTTCCATTATGGGCGTGAAACTCACGCACCTTGGAACTTTATACTGATTAATCGATGCACCACGAGATATAGCGTAATCCATCAATTCTTCAAATGTCCCATTCTTCACCACACGTATCTCTAGTGGTCCAATAGAATTATCAGCTACTCGTCCTTGTCGATAAACAGTGTTCAAAGACTCTTCCATAATCAAACAACATTGATTCAGAACTTCATCACTAGGAGGATTTGATGAGTCCTTCATCAGAAGCTCCCAGTATATGACATAATGTCCAGGGATTGATTTCGCATCGGCGAAACTCGTGTACTCGACGACACTCGTTTTGAAGTCCTTCAATAGCTCAGAAGCGTTTTCTATGGCTTTTTGAAGCTCTGATTCGTCGGTTTTGTCTGCTTCAATGCTCAACAAGACGTTCTTTCTTCTCACGAATTTGAACTGAGGATCGGAGTTATGGAATCCGGTGACTTGTAGGATATCACCAACTCTGTAACGACAAAGACCAGAATAAGTTGTTATGATAAGTTCGTAGGATTTACCGAGTTCCACGTCAGCGAGATCGACGAGTTTGGGTGGTGAGTCACGTGAGAGAGTGACAGGTGCTGAGTCATCATGTGTTAGAAACTCAAAGTAACCCATGTTAGGCATGATAGTGTAAGAAACATCATTAGGTTCTGACATAGGTTTAAGGTTAAGACCAAAATAACATTCGGATGAAGCGTACATTGTACATGGTTTTGGAAGGTTACCACTGTAATAATCAAGAGTTGGAATGTACTGAGCCATAGCACCTGTGACTATAACTTCAAGGTACTTTGTGTTAGGCCAAATACGCGGGATTATACGCTCCCAATTCTCTCCGGAACATTCTTTTGTTATGAAATCAGCGAGTTCAGGGTTCGGTTTCAGTATTTTCGACATGCATTTTACTATGGAAGGGTCTGTGATTTTTGGGCTTAGGGTACCAGTGGAGATATCATGAGCTAATTGGGCCCAATTCAGCTGAAGAAACCTAATGGCCCGGAGAAGCCCGGACGCGAAAACTGCGCCGACTCGGAGGACTTCGTGACGCATGATGAGCCCACAGAGCATCTGTGTGTACATGGATTGGAATGAATCTGGACACAAGATAGCTTCATTTGGGCTTGTTAGGACATTGTAAGGGTCATATGGTCTTTTCTTGAACTGTTCACTTTTGTAGTAAGCGGTTAAAACTGGACGTGCTACTAACCCACTTGGAGTTTTTGTTTCTGCTTTGATGAAAAGGAAATGAAGTGCTTTTCCTTTGTCCAAATCTGGCACATATCTGTTTCATAAAACCAAATCAAGAAAAAAGTTAATCAACAATTACAAACTAATGTTATTATCAGTAATCTGTAGTACGAAACTATCAAGAGAAAAGAACAAAAACCTACTGATTCATCACTGGCATGAGTAGACTGTAAAGTAACTGTCGACGGTCCATTTCTTGATGAATTGTAGGCATCAATTTTCTCTCACCAGCAGAGGTTCCTGAGCTGTAGTTTTCACACCGTTTCATTATTTATTGTAGGCATCATTGAAGCATGATTGCAAAATTATAAAAATATTAATGCTTTGTAAACAAAGTGATAGAGATATGAACCTTGTGAGAAACTCAGAGACTGGATGAGAGGACAAGATAGGAGAAGTGTCACCGTTAGCAATGCGTTGAATATACGGTAACAGATCTTCGTAGGTGCTAACGGGGACTTTGGATTTGAATGTTTCACGATCAGTAGCTCCGTTAAGTCCAAACTGTTTCAAGTACTCGGCTTCCCCGTTTTGCAAGAGAATCTCGACGAGAACATTCTCTTGAACGGGGTCGGTGTTTATTGTCATTTCTTCGATGAATTGAAGAGAATTCCTTAAGCTGTTCACGTCAACCGAAGAATGAGGTTCTTGAAACATTTCAGATTCAACTGTCATGATGAAGGAAGAAGTAGCTGGAATGAGCCGCAGAGGAAATGTAGGTAAATGTGAGTGAGATGAGAGAATGAAGAATGCATGAAGGAAGAAGAGGTATTTATAACCGCTTCATCAGCATCCAGGTTAATGATACGCCACGTAGGCAAGCCGGAGAAAATATAGTACATTTGGGAGGACGTATAAGGATTTAATGGAGGGTTAAGGAGACAAAAAAGTAAAGTAATTGTTATTGTGAACATCAAGGGGAGACATGTGGGGCCAAAAACACGTAGAGAGGAAGGATAAAGGCCGACAGGTGGGGTCCAGATGTTTTTCCATGTCAGCAGTAAATTGTCTAAGGGTAGACGTCAGCGAAACCACGCGGCCATTTAATTACAGGTTGTTACTCACTGAAAAGGATGGGTGCCGGCCGGCTTGGAGAATTCTTGTAGCTCATTTAGTTCGGCAAGAGACAACTCAAAGTTAAATAAGGTTGGAGTTGTTACGGCAAATAAAGAATAATTGCTGTAATAAAAATGTTCTGTTTTTCTTAAAGGAGACAAAATTTGTAATTATCTTTTTTTAATGTAGGGATTATATTTACAAAAATAAGAGAAAATAAAAGAGTGGAATAAGTTTAAAGTGACATTCAATAATCCATTGAGTAGAATAGTATCCAACAAGTATTATTATTTTTATCTTTTCGTTCAACTTCTTTTTTTTTTTATCTGGAATATGTCGATACATTATAAAATCGAAAACTCTTAAATGGTTTAGATTCGTTTTGAATCTAGACCATGTTTCTTTCAGTGTTATCTTCTCAAGCTTCTTTGTAGGACACATGTTCGACAAATATGCAGTTGTGGATTCCACTTCATCCCACAACTCTTTCGAAAAATTCTATTTTTTTAACATGTTTCTCACCATGTTCATAATCGATCGATTTTCCTCTCAGCAACATTGTTTTGCTGTAGTGTGTAAGGTGGTACTACCTCATGCACTATCTCATTTTCATCATAATATTTTCCAAAGTCATTTGAGATATACTCGCCTCCACCATCCGTTTTGAGAACTTTAAGCTTGTGATTGGCCGCTCAACCTTGTACTACCTCATGCATTATCCCATTTACACTTCGAACCTCATATACTTTCTTGATTAGCCACGTCCATAGATTTCTACTATCATCGTCGCTAAAAGTGACAAAGTACATATCGACACCACATGAATAAATTTGCATCATCCCACATACATCGGAATACACCACCTCAAGGTGATGCTTGGTTCTATAAACTGCATCTTTGCTGAATTTACCCTTATGTTACTTCCCTTGCACACATTTTTCACAAATCTCAACTGAAACATTGACGGATGTGTTCACAGTGATTTCTGGTGAAACAACCGCTAGTCTTCCAAACTATCGAATAAGCGTTATAACTGTTATGTTATTCAATCCCTCTGGTAACTTGCAGGATCGACTAGATTGATCCTATGGGGTATCGGCCGTTGGTATGAACTTAAGATAAAGATCCATATTTGAGACTTGTTTTTGGATGT
Organism: Vicia sativa; assembly: GCA_021764765.1. Taxonomy (NCBI): domain Eukaryota; kingdom Viridiplantae; phylum Streptophyta; class Magnoliopsida; order Fabales; family Fabaceae; genus Vicia; species Vicia sativa. The sequence goes on from CM038797.1 coordinate 130,708,353, forward strand.
TTTGTATAGGTTCAAGTACGTTTCGATTACTTAGTGATATGATCAAGTAAATAATGTATATTTGGTTCGAACAAACAAGAACATTCAAATTCGAAAAGGTAAGAAAGTATATGAATGCAGCAATATTCAAATAAACTCTTAAAGTGTAAAAGATTTTCAAAGTAAACGTAAAAGCGGGAATGTAAACAAATGTATAAAAGCTTTACGGGAAATAACGTTAATGTAAAAGTTTTGGAAAAGTAAAGAACTTGCGATGGTAGAAAAACATTTAAATGAAATGACTGAAAGTAAAGAAACTTAAAAGACATTGATGCAAGATAAAGTTAAGCGGAAGGATAAAGATACATTGTTGAATAATAAAGCTTTGGTGCAATCATACGTACATCATTCGTGCATTCGTTTCCCTAGCCATGTGGTATTTTGAATGTGGTGAATTTTAGTACAATAGATATGACACACGAAATCCTAACATTAAGACTCCTATTTATACTAATTCGACCATAACGGTCGACCCATAAGATCTTGCCACGTTTAGAACATCATGCTTCTCTTGCTTCGTTTTGAACCGTTTCTTCACGCTGTTTCAACTCCCTTTTATCCCGCTCGCTTTGAATTTCAAATGTATCACTCACTTGATTTGAACCCATTTCCTCGATACAATTCTATTGCCCGATCGAAGCTTGTTTTACACATATCACCATTATTTCGTTCGACACTCGAATTCAATACATCCATTCGAAGGGCTAATTCTTTTCTTTCCAAACTATGACATTCACTATGTTCCCTGAATACTTTAACATCATCTCATCTCGAGCTCCATGATCCTTCTTGAACCACAAGATATCAAAATCTTGACTAACAAAATGCCCCTTTAAAATATGTATTTGAATCCTTTTTAAGAAATACTTATTTTAAATATATCCTAATTTTGATGTGACCACGAGCAATTATGACCTGTACAAGATTTCCATCATGTCAATCACGATGACCCCGGTTTCGAACCGCTTTCACATAACCACGGTATGGTGCATTTATTAAAGCAATGATCACCTTTAATCATGCTTATTACCAATGACTTCACGACCTCAACATGTATCAACCCACGTCACGTAACTTGGCATTAGTGGATGAGTGTTTCCACTTCCTCACTATAAAACCAAACAAACCTTAGTCTTTTCACTTTTCCACACTGAATCTTCTTTTCCTCTCTTTCTCGTAAAGAACCCTAATCTCTTTAATCAAAACCCCAACAATGTCTTCATCGACATCCGGTAAAAAGATTTCTAAGAAGAAGAATAAGAACACCGGAATAATTTTGGAAAGCAAGGTTGGCACTCACCAAGGTCAATCTGTACTTATACGTGGAATCTCAAAGAGCAAGAGCTCTTATACTCCTCTCGGTATTAATCCTACTAACGCACGGAAAGAGATTTGCCCTAATGGGTCCTCTTACGGTTTTGAGATTCTTAAGGATACACGAACCATATTTCCTTTGTTATGATTTCAAACCTTTATTCAATACAATGGAAACCCTAGGGTAGGCGATAATGTCAATGATCTGTTGCTCAAAGGAAGTAGAAACTCCTATGACTATCCCAAAAGATCCTTTCATTACGGACTATGTTAAAACAACTTTAAACCATTTCGATCTGTCCAGCTGCGATGTAACATATCGTGTTTCGCCAAAGTGGAAGTTAAGAAGTCACATCGATGGGAGGAATTAGGTATCTATAATCTCTGAAATTATCCAAACCGGGCTTCACATACGATCATCCTCTATTCGCATCCTGTATTTACGGGATAGCACCTATAATACCTTCCACCTCCCGGAGGAATGACCACACCCACATTCTTGACATAGCGCCATCATGGACTAACACCGGGAAACATATGTTCACGATCTTGAGGAACATTCAAGTATTATTGATTTCGATATCAAACTAGCCGACTTCTCCAAATTCATTAGTCATTACCATACGAAGGTGATAGTGTCTCGATGTTGAACATATTGCCTTCCTTACTCTTTGGCTATCAAGATCGTTTTACTGAGGTCACTTGGTAGCTAGTAGGTTCATTCCTCTAGCAAGAGATTTGCATGAACAGGAGGATTAACTTAAGTGAACTCCTGCTAGTTGACCTTCAGAGCACGAGATTATGTTTCGAGCTTGAAATCTCATACTTCCAAGAACATCTTGTTAGCTGGTCCCTTCTGGTTGCTCCAGTTATGGCTAAATGCTATGTTCGAGTCTTCGCTCTCCACTGCAGATACTATTAATGAGCAAGATCCAGAGATAGTTGATCGAAACGTTGAGGGCACGAGGGAGGCCGACTCTAGTGATGACAAGGCCGATTTCGGTTTCATTTTCAAAGTACATTATGCTCCTCTCCAAACAACATGAATTTAACAAAACTATGGCGCCTTTTGCTTCGAGAACTCATGGACCATCATGGTTCACTATGTCTCTTTCGGAGGCTGCTAAATGCAAGGAAATCCAAGATATCTGGAAGGCCTTCTTATTACCCAGACTAATCTCCTCAAGAATTACTCCGACCAAGAACCAGATCCTCTTATTTGCCTATCAACCTAACCGTTTCGAGACAATTTAGTGCATGTCAATTAATACCGAACCCTTGTTCCAAACTCAAAGCGCCATTACCTCTGGTCGAACTTTTAAAGCCGGAGATGCCAAGCTTCAACAAGAACAATATCAAGAGTTCCAATTCAACTTAATCCTTTCGAACCGACTCCCTTATCTTCAAAGAGTTTTCTAGATTGGTGGATTAAATTCTATCAATCTTATATGTTTGACACTCTTACCATTCAAGCTAAAGATTGCGCGTTCGATGTGCGGTACATAAAAAGAAAGGTATGTTGACCCACGCTCGAGATTAAAGCTTTTCGGACTTACTTGAAACTACTTATGATCCCACGCTGCAAACCCTTTGTATCGGCGGCTCAAACCTTGAGGAAAAATTTAAAGAAAAAATTTCTAAGTTCCAACTTCCTTCAGGGTTGTCACCTGAAGATAGGTATAGGTTGGCACTCGAAATGCATCCACCTAGATTTCCAAAACTACCTACTTCAGAATTGGCTCTGGCTTGGTTTCCTCCATATCCTTGGTGGTTAATTTGCAGTGAAATGCTCAAATATAAATCCCACAAGAAACCAAAGCCATCGAGCTGTGACATGGGCTCGATACTGGATTCATAATTTCCCAGGACATCTTCGCTATGACCTTTCCGCCATGTCGATTCTTTCGAATGAGGGCGAAGGTGCGAATGATTGGGAAATCCCAAATATTTGTTACTCTCTTTGTTTTAACTTTCATTTTAATTGCTTGATTTCCCCCTCGGGATCAAGACTACGCCGAAGACCAAGGCGGAAGCAGTTCTCAACAATCCCACGAGACAAATGATGGTGTACAAGTGACTCCAACAATCAATCCTGCAACTACAACAACGAACACGCTGCACCCACTCCAACAACTACTCAAATCACACCACCCACAACAGCTGCTCCGATTCAAGGTAAGCGACTTACCACAGTATTTGAAATAGGTCGATTTTTTTTTGTAACTTAAGTCTAAATTGCGTTTTGTACCATTTCGAGACGAATAAACTTCCTCAACCACTCCAAAAAGAAAAACTAGCACCATTGGGAGGACTCTTAAAGTGGAGAAAGTTCTCCAACGGCTTTGAAGAAGAAAGCAGAAGAAAAAGCGTGCCAAAGGATCGGCGTCTGGACTTGACTCAAGAGATGTTGCTCCCTCACACCAATCAAAATTCCACCTTCGACCTCCACGTAATGTTGGAACATATAGACAGTAACATATCTACAGATAACCCACAGGTGAGTTTACTTCGAATTCTTAAAATGATTATTCGTACCTTAGTTACGAGTTTCTAATCTTTCTTTATCTATGTAGGATGATTCGACCCGGATCCCAACCACTTCGACTCCTCCTCCGCAAGCATCCGCTCCGATTCACTCTTCTCCTCATGGGGATTCGAATAATCCAGTGCAAAGCAGAGGCTCTTCTAACATGGCACTCCCAACTGGAGCTTCTGATCGACCTGATGATCAAGGCACTTCGCCTCCTCTCAAGGAGACCCATGCAACAATGCAAGATGCTACGAAGTGCCTCGAGGCTCTTCACCCAAAATCCCTCCAGAATCCCTCAAGAGTGTGAACAAATACCTCAGGAAGAGGAAAGAACCACTTCTCTCGAGAGTGAAGATTCTAGCGAGGAAGGTCGAGGATGAAGAAGGAGAAGCTCAAGAAGGTTCGAGCGAAAGGACGGTCGATCGATGGTGATCGAATGATGACATTGAGGTGGTGGATTTGTCGATGATGAACAAGATGATGGGAGCGTCAATAATGACGGTGATGGTCTTCGTACTAATGAGCAAATGGACTTGAAATGGATGTTACTCCATTACGTATGGAACTTCGGGTCTTCTCATTGAAATGAAGAAGAATTAGCCAATTTGAAAAGAAATGACCTATTGGGTACATGAAGGCTAAGTTGGCTCAAAGGGATATTCCACTTTCTACAAGGTCTTGGTTCGACCTCTAATGCAATGCCTTCGATGATAGGGTTGTACTTCTTCATAGAATTAGAAAAACAATCCTTGATGTGGATCTATTGAAGTGCTTAAACAAGATAGTACCGCTTTGTTTCATCATGAAGGATTCTTGAACCAAGTTAACCTCACTACTGCTCTCGGAAGTTAGTACCATCTGTTCGAACTTACGTCTTTGTTGGATAATGTATTGGATGCCTCCTCCGGGATGAATGCTGCAAATAAAGTCCAAGAGAAAAGAGCTTCAATGGATCTGCTTATGAACATGCTTGAAGCTTTGAAAGAAGTGAAGAGCAAGCCACGCATATTAAGCAAGCTAGGTGACTATGAGCTTGATCTCAATCCATCCTCCTCGGGAGAAGCAGTTCAAGAACTTGGGCTAAGATCAAAGAGGCCAGCAACAAATTGCCTCGAGTCCAACACCTTTGAGAATCGATTCGAAGAACTTCTTAACAAGGGCCTTCTTTGAAGCGAGCGGTGAGCAACTCAAAGGTGAAGTTGCCATCCTCGAAGGTGCGGACGCTTTACCCAACAAAGACTTGAGTCTTTCAAGAATATCTTCGACCGGTGAGGAACAATCCCATTTCGAATCTTGTTTATTTTGTAACTCTTATATTTTGATTGACATGTTTATTCGTAACGCTTGAACAATGCCATTTTGGCAATTATGTTACCATTTTGGCACTTCATTATAATATTATGACTACATCGTTAGTATTTGAATCTCCTGCAGGCATGGTTTATACTTCTTTAAATATTTCCCATTTACCTTTAGGATTCGTTTATCATCTGCCAGTTCTTCTATTTCATACGCATTGCTCGAAAACGTTTTTGCTATTCGAAAAGGGCCTTCCCAATGAGGTGACCATTTACCCAATGCTTTATTCTTTTTGTCCATGGGCAATATGACTTTCCATACTAAGTCATTAACGTTGAATGTCTTACCTTTTACTCTTTTGTTATATGCCCTGGCGACTCTTTCCTTTTGCCTCATTAGGATTTCCAATGCATGTAGTCTGACTTCGTCTAACTCAACTAACTCATTCACCATCATTTCCCAATATAATGACGAGGGGAGTTCATGTTGTCTTTGGATTCGATTGTAGATGAATTTCTGAGCAAGGCGCATCATGGCCAAATGTTAGTTGGAAAGGTGTAGTATTGGTAGCTTCTTTAGGAGATGTTCTCTGAGGCCCATAGTACTTGGTCTAAAGTTTTATGCCAATTCTTTGGCTTTTTACCAATGTGTTTTTGATCAAACCAATTATTACTTTGTTGGTGCTTCGACGACCATTTGCTTGAGCATAATATGGTGTTGATGTCGATAATCTAAATCCCATCTCTGAGCGAACTCTTGCATCTTTCTACCGAAATCTGGACCCTTGGTGTAGTTATGCTACGGCAATCCGAACCTATAGATTATTTGTTTCGTATGAATTCAATAATAGCTTCTTGATGCCTACGGTGGTATCGCGATCCACTTAGTAAAATAATCTATTCCTACCAAGATGTACTTGACCTTTAGGCGAGGCGGATTGATTTCTCCTATTAAATCTAACGCCCATCCTCTAAAGGGCCATGGTTTAATGATCGAATGCAGCTCACTCGGGAGCATGTTGAATCCCGCATGTTTCGACATTCTTCACATCCTTTAGCGAAGTCTATACAATCTTTGAGCATGCTAGGCGACATACCATATCGAAATAGCAACCACTTCATCTTGTGGCACCTTGATGTGCCCACATGCCCCATTATGGACTTGACAATGCTAGATCGCCTCACTTTCTCCTAGGCATTTGAGCAATACACCTTCTTGGGTCTTCTTGAACAATTCATTTCCCATAAGGACATATGATAATGCTCTATATTTCGTTTTTCTATCTCGTTTAAGGTTGGATCCTTTAGATAGCTTACAATTGGGCTTAATCTGCATCGATACGGTGTTTATGGCTAACACTTGAATCTATCTTTACCACTACAACCTAACTTAATATTTTCTAAATCGATGGTGTCGGTCGGTAGCCATAACCCTACCTCTTATTTCGATCAACTCTTTAAAGTTTTTGTAGAGACTTTATAACACAAGCCAATGTGCTAGGTCATTTGCTTCTTGATTCTCTATTCTTGGTATATGTTGGATATTCATGTATTGAATTTTTGATCAATCTGTTAGCTATGAAGTATGTCATCAAATTTTCCTTTATGCATTTATATTCCTTTGTTATTTGTTTGACCACTAACTCGAGTCACCTTTAATTTCGACTTGATTGCCCCAATTCCAACAAAGCTTCAAGTCCAACAATAAGCGCTTCATATTCAGCTTCATTGTTTGAGCAACGAGGGCCATCCAATTTATACTTGAATTTTGTTGGAATTCCTTCGGGAGAAATTATAAGAACCCCAACACCACTACCCTCTTTGTGAGTCGAACCATCAAAGTATAATTTCCAAGGTTGCGTCCCAACATAACCCATAATGGTCTTTTCGACCAGTGAATGATCCACAATGAAGTCAGCAATTACTTGGCCTTTCACAGCTTTCAAAGGCATGAAGGTTAAAGAATATTCTGTTAGGGCTAAAGCCCATTTACCCACTCTACTATGCATAATTGGTTTTGACAGCATGTGTTTGATAACATCGAAATGAGAGGAGACATAAACATCAACAGGCTTTATATAATATTTAAGTTTCATACAAGAGAAGTATAAACATAGGCATAACTTTTCTATGTTACTATATCTAGTTTCTGCATCATTTAGCACCCTACTTAAATAGTATATAGCTCTTTCGATGCCATTACTATCTTCTTGTGCCAACATACTACCTATAGTAAATTGAAGATATATACGGTCTCATGGGCTTTTCCCACGAAGGTGGAGACAAGATAGGAGGTTGAGAGAGGTATCTTTTAATTTCATCGAAGGCCTCCTGATGTACTTGACTCCACTCGAAGGCTTGGCCTTGTTTTAAGCGAAGTAGTGGAGAGAATGCTTGAGTCTTTCCACTTAGATTCGAGATGAATCTTCTAAAAATTTATCTTCCCAGATGCAACTCTCTTTTGATGTGGGTGCTTTAGTCTCCAAGATGGCTTTTGTCTCATTTTGGTTGATTCGATTCCTTTTTATGAACCACAAAGCCCGAAGTCTCACCTGCACAAAAATGCACATTTAAGGATTCATTTTCAAGCCATGTTTTCTCATTCTTTGAATGATTGGCTCAGATGGTGCGAGATGAGTTTCGAAGAGAGACTTGATGACTATGTCATCAATATACACCGCATAAAAGTCTCAATAAAATCATGAAAATGGAATCCATTGCTCGTTGGTAAGTGGCTGACATTTTCAAGCCAAAAGGCATCACTACCCACTCATAGGTGCCTAAGGCTCATGGACAACGAAATCTTGTCTTGGCAACATCCTCTTGACAATAAAAATCGGTTATAACGAATATCCATCTAGCATGCTTAAGTATTCGAACCTGCGAGTCTATTAACATTTACGCTACGGGCAGATATTGGTCTTTGGGGTTGCCGTATTTAAATCCCTAAAGTCTATGCATATTCTCGGGAACCATTTTCTTAATAACGGGCACTATATTAGCTAACCATTCGACATACCTTGTGGTTACGATGAACTTGCAACGCAACAACCTTCGACCTCGACTTTAATCTTCGTGAGCTTCTTGGCGCGAACCTCCTAGAGTTTGCTTGATGGGCTTCTTGCCATCCTTAATTGGAATCGTGCTCTACTAACTCTCTTTTCAAACCGGGCATTTCGTCGTAGTCCCACGAAGCAATCTTTATTTTGCTTGAGGATTTCGATCACTTCTTGCTTGAGACTTGGACCCGTCGCACTTATATAAGTTATTCTTTTGTGTTGTCATCCCCAAATTTACCTCTTGAGTTGGTCTGTGCCAACATCTTAGCACCTATGTTTGTAGGATCCTTCTCAAGCCGGGGTTGTATCATATATGGCATCTAGCCTTTGTTCTATTTCATTTTCTTCGCGGTGAGTCTTTCGAACCAGCCCTTTCATGTTATTTTCTTCAACTATCTTGTCTATTTCAACCTCCTGCTATCCATTTGTTCTCACCATGTAGGCGAAATCCTTTCGAAGAAGGAGGACTCGATCATGAGTTGTCGAACTCCGGCCTTACGGCGTTTCTCAAGTACCTTGAGTCCTTCGTCTCCTTTAATTATTTTATATCCCAATATATGCCATCATGGCGAAGGGTCATATAATATTGTGCATCTCGACCGTTCATCTCCTCATTTGGAGCACAAGGGCTATTCGTGCTAGATACTTGTCATAGTTTCTTTTGTTGACTAGGTTGTTGTAGTCATGAAGTAACTCGATCTGTCTCAATGTTCTCCACTATCCATCTTCTCTCCATAGCACTAACCTTTGGTGCATTGGCGAAGGAGCGCCCTACGCCATGAATCCATTCTCTTCCTAACGGCGGTTGTAGTTGGCCTTGGCCGATTACCATGAACATGGTGGGCTGCGGCTCGAACCAACGGTTAACTCCACTTGCACCACTCCCAATGTTTGACCAACTTTCCCTTCATAATTTGATAGCACCATGTTATGCGGTTTGACATCACTTTCTTGTATTCCCGGCTTTTTAACATAAAATGAGGCATTAGATTAACATTGCGCCTCCATCTACGGGACCTTATTCACACCATGGGCATTAACCTTTGCTCGAATGAACAATGGCGGATGATTCTTCATTCTGGCTCGGGTGTTCGAAAAATGAATTACGCTCTTGACGGCGCCATTATCCATGACATAATAGCAAACGGCCTATGTTTCATCATATCAATGGTATCATCCTCTTCCTGTTCTTGATTTGGTTTCTTGCCGAATTCGGAAGGTAGTACAGACACTACGTTGCGGTTTAGGTTGAGTGAGGATTCTCCTTCGATTCGAAGTTATCTGTCGATATCCTCATCTTCCTCGGGCTGGGTATATTCTTTTGATCCATCGGTTTCGTGTCGAAAGAGTCTCCTACTAACTAGAGGTTTGTTTTGGCTGCTTGTTTGTCGTTGGTTTGTTAGTCTTTGGACATCTCTTTCTTTGGTGAAACTACCTCTTTTTCATTTCCTTCTCGACCTTCGAACACGTTGTTGCCTTCGCCATTGGGATCTTGACATGGGATTCTTCCCTTTATAGTTTTCCCTCAACTCTTCTTTTCTTTTGTTGTTGAACCGTCTCCACACACCATGGCGTGGCGCGCATTTCGCTCATTGCTTCTCGGTTATCTTTCCCTTATTGGTTTTGACGTGCAACCATCTATCGGTTGGTACTTGACGGGATTACGAATGTTACTCTTGAGCACCTTTGGGGTAAGGGATCGGGCTTTCTTTGATTATGATTGCCGTGGAGGTGCGACTCTTGACCCATCTCCTTGTGATTCCGGCATGGCGAAAGGAATGGTTTGAATGCCCTGCCATGTTTTGGTCATATCTTCTTTGAACACCTTGGGCAAATCAAACGCCGTTGCCCTTTATGGCGCGTACTAAAATTCAACACACTCTCTCGGTCGAGGGTAGCATCTAAACAATTGATTGTCTTGGCGCGATTGGCCTTGATTCGAGCCCTGGCCCTTTCGAACTCTGCGCAATCCTCGTTGCGGATGATCTTGCATCTGGGCAAAGCATCATCTGCGTTCCTTTGTGGCACATCATGAGGTAATTTTAAAGCGGTATCTGCATATCCTTCCTCCGTTTTGTATTTTTCCTTCTCAAGATATTTCTCCATTTCTTGCATATCGAACAAGGTTTCTCCATGTCCACCATATTAACATCCACCTCTCCATCTTTTCATCATCTCCCAACTGACGGTTCGATGTCTTTGAGTTGTATTTTCGAACTCTCAGGCGTATTTCACCGGTAGTCGAATTTGCCACTAGGCTCCCCAGTGTCCCAAACTTCCTTCTTGGGCTTGTGTCCTTCTACCTCTCCATCTTTTGTATCCTCATCTCCCCAACTGATGGTTTGATGGCTTCGATTGGGATTTTGCACTCTCTGGCGCGAATATTTTACGGATAGTCGAATCTTGGGTTCTCCCAAAGTATCCCGGATCTCTTTCTCGGGAAAGTTGCTTTGTAATTTGGACCTTTTCTAATTGGCGCCTCGGACCTTGATGCTTTGTACCAATTTCGTCACGACTCTCACGGCCCTCGTGCTGGATGTCCTTGAAACCAATGATGGCTTAGTCGAAGCCTCGGTTGTTGGTGGATGTCTTCGATGACTCCATTATTGACTCCGATCGGTTCCCAACTCTCATCTCGGTGTTTTCATCTTTCAATGTATTGACCCGGTCTGTTTCCACCATATTTATTTCTCCCATGCGGGCTCGGAGTAGTTGGTGTCGCAATATCGGAGGATCCTCGTCTACCTTCATCTTTGGCTTATCGGCAAACTTTAGTCGCCTTCTTTGATTGCATTGAATTAAGTCCACGAAAAGAAAACGTGAGGTTTTGTGGCCTAAGAAACTATGATATTTACAAAATCCTCTTTTCTTTCTTTGATCTAAAGGAGGTATTTTAACATTCGATGGCACAATCAGTTGACCATCTTTGACAAGCAGGTCAAAAATCTCATCACACTTTGTCACATCAAAGGTGTACACCTTCTTTGGGAATTTGTCGTTTTTTTCATTTTCAACAATTTCTTTCCCTTTTGTGGGAACCAACAGTTTACAAGAGTAGGGTGGGGCCTGTTTTAACTCTGCTAGGTCCACTTCGACCTCCTCGAAATCGGGACAGTCTTCGACTTCCTCGGTTTCGACATAGGAAATTCTTTCTTTCTTATTACTTTTGAAAGCCCTGGCCTTCTCGGCCTTTAGTCTTTCGACTTGTCGAACCCTATCTGCCAACTGAGCCATATCTCTCAAGTATTGCGTATCTAATTTCTTTCGAATCGAATAGTCAAGGCCACCAGCGGCCATTTCGACTAATTCATGTTCGGGACTCTTGTGAAACATCTGGATTTCAATAATCGAACCTATTCAAGTATTCGTCTATGGGTTCGATAAACTTCCTCTTAACACTAGCTAGTTCCTTGGACTTATCTTGGATTGTCCCATGTAGAATTGTTCATGGAACAATCTTTCTAAAAGGGCCCAGTATCTATGGATCCAGGTGGTAATGTGGTGAACCAGGTGAAAGCATTTTTCGTGAGGGAACTCGGGAAATACTTAATCCTAAGGTTCTCATTATTGGTTATGTCTCCTGCTTCGGTGAGATACCTGGCTATGTGTTCAACTGTTGATTCGTTAGTATCTCCAGCGAACTTTGTAAACTTAGGGATCTTGTGTCCCCTTGGTAAGTCGGTATGCATCACATAATCTGCTATGGGAGAAGCATAATTTGGCCTCCTAATCCCTGTATTAATACCGTTTTGGGCCATTATTCTCTCTATCATGGTGGTTAGGTTATTTTCTGCCAAGATATTATCATTTGAATTCTATGGACCACCGCATGACATCTTGGTTTCTACCTACCATAACTACTCCTCTAGGTTGTTCTTCTCGAAGCGGGGCCTCTTGCCTTTCAAGCCGGCCCTGGTTCCCCAACTCCCTCTGTGGTTCCTCTCGAATCACTGGAGCATCATATCTTCGATCCTCGCTGGTTCTACAACTCCCTAAGTGATTCTTCTCGGATCACGGGCATTTCTCTTTGTGCCCTTGCCCTCAGGTCAAATTCTTCTCTAACTGGCCTATAGGGTGGGTCAATGGCTTGTTCGATGATAGGTGCGTTCGCTCGAACCACATCCTGGTTCAGTCTACGCCTTTCTGGCGGAGCAAAGAAATCTGCTATTCGACTCATATTATCTGCATTTTCTCTATTCACGATCACGTTACGAACTATTGGGCGAAGATTTCTTGCATAGTTTGTGCTAATACTCCTATCATGTTATGGTTACTATCATCCATCAATTGCCTAAAAGCCATTTGGTTTTCTGTGGTTAGGGTGGGTAAGGCGCTATAACCCCGCAGACCTTGGTTATTCGTAGGAAATTGATTAACCCCAGATCCAGATCCTAATTGGGGTGATGCATTTGACGTCGAAGTTTGCAAGCCTGCCATAAAAGATGTTGGCATCCCATAAGAAGGGTTTCTGGGTCTATTACCCTCGAAACTAGGTGGTCTAGTTTGTAGTGGGGTGGCGAAATGGGCTTGTGTCCCTGGTTGTGGGACGGATCCCCAGGGTAACCGATGGTTCCTGTATTGCCCAAGATCGAATTGTTTGTTGACATGCCACTTGTTCCATTCGTGGCTATATTACTAGTCGAAGATGCAACTGACTGTGCATTCGAAGGGATCGCACCGGATGTTGCAGTCGAAACAGACGCATTAGTGCCTGTTCCATGTGGGGCATTTTGTTCCCCTTGTTGATTATTAGACATTCTATTATTTCGATTTCTTCTGGGTAAAGGTTGGTTACTATTAGTTATTCTACCACTCCTAAGGTTCATATACCAATGAAATTTGTTTACTCAGAAAGAATTTTTTATAATAATTATGGTTATAATTTTCTTAATTTATAACGGCCAAACTCAGTCCCACCAGGTGTGCCATTTTGTTCACAGTGATTTCTGGTGAAACAACCGCTAGTCTTCCAAACTATCGAATAAGCGTTATAACTGTTATGTTATTCAATCCCTCTGGTAACTTGCAGGATCGACTAGATTGATCCTATGGGGTATCGGCCGTTGGTATGAACTTAAGATAAAGATCCATATTTGAGACTTGTTTTTGGATGTTTTGTATAGGTTCAAATGCGTTTCGATTACTTAGTGATATGATCAAGTAAATAATGTATATTTGGTTCGAACAAACAAGAACATTCAAATTCGAAAAGGTAAGAAAGTATATAAATGCAGCAATATTCAAATAAACTCTTAAAGTGTAAAAGATTTTCAAAGTAAGCTGAAACGTAAAAGGCGGAATGTAAACAAATGTATAAAAGCTTTACGGGAAATAACGTTAATGTAAAAGTTTTGGAAAAGTAAAGAACTTTGATGGTAGAAAAACATTTAAATGAAATGACTTTGAAAGTAAAGAAACTTAAAAGACATTGATGCAAGATAAAGTTAAACGGAAGGATAAAGATACATTGTTGAATAATAAAGCTTTGGTGCAATCATCGTACATCATTCGTGCATTCGTTTCCTAGCCATGTGGTATTTTGAATGTGACTGAATTTTAGTACAATAGATATGACACGAAATCCTAACATTAAGACTCCTATTTATACTAATTCGACCATAACGGTCGACCCATAAGATCTTGCCACGTTTAGAACATGCACATGCTTCTCTTGCTTCCACGTTTTCGAACTGTTTCTTCAACGCGCGTTTCAACTCCCTTTTATCCCGCTCGCGTTTTGAATTTCAAATGTATCACTCACTTCGATTTCGAACCCATTTCCTCTGATACAATTCTATTGCCCGATCGGAGCTTGTTTTACATATCACCATTATTTCGTTCGACAGAATTCAATACATCCATTCGAAGGGCTAATTCTTTTCTTTCCAAACTATGACATTCACTATGTTCCCCTGAATACTTTAACATCATCTCATCTCGAGCTCCATGATCCTTCTTCGAACCACAAGATATCAAAATCTTCAGCTAACAGGATGTCAAACCGGTTATCATTTCGTTCCTTTGCAATGCATTGAGATCTCTAAATTGAGATGTCCAAGACGGTAGTGCCACAACCATTCTTATTGTTTTGGTGCTATAATAATACACTTATGCTCCATCATTTTCAACTCGATCTTGAAAGTTATATTTGAAGCCATAGGAGCTTTAAGGACCAAAACCACGTTTCCGCCCATAACACGCAAAGTCTCGTCTTCCATGTGAATCTTGTAACCCTTCTCAAGTAATTGACCAATACTTATAAGGTTACGTTTGCTTCTGTTGCTGCGGTATTAAGCAGCAAGCAAAGAGTAAAGTATTTATTTTTACCGGGTGATATATCGGTTAGGTTATATCGTATCGTGTCCATAGAGATTGGTTATTGATTCGCTGTTCGACAATTCATTCGTTAATGAGTTTGGGGTTAAATGAGTTGTAAAGAAAAGACAAAAAGTAAATGAACAAAAACTATTAAGGATAGACAACTTGTCTGGAACGAAGGCACACTACTCTCACAGACTTAAATCTACCGTCCAGTTATACTCATCCTACGATACTCATCCGTATCATCACATACCTCTCACAACCTAAGTCATTTCTAACCCAAATTGAGAATCCTACTACAATCACCTCGGTAGCCATGTCTGACCTAGCTCAATAACACAGAAGTCAACCGTGTCGCTCGTAACGACTATGTCTAGCTTGAAACTCCAAACACAGAGGCATTAATCACAGATATTCTAAGTAAATGTCAGCTCTAAACCTATTTCTAGCATTCAAAAACTAATAGATAATCATCCTTGGTAAGAATTCAAGCAATATATGTCTAGCAAAGCTCAAATCCCTAACACAAGGTAAAAACCTAAGACAATCACCAACACAGATTCATAAAGTAAGCTTTATACAACATCAAGGGCGACAAATATACATGAGTTATGAGTAGATATACATACAAAACCTAACAAAAGAGATTAGAAAGAGAAGAGAAGAAGAGGATACATTTCTTGGTTTGTCAACACCAATCGACGAGAGATTCGACTCCGAATCATCCAAATGCAAGCTCCGATATTGTTTTCTAAGCTAATTTATCAAAAAATGATGTTGGGACTCCAAAATACCCAACCCATAACCTAAAAATGTGATTTTTGCCCCTTTTAAAGAGTTTTGCAATCACAGGTCGCGCTTAGCCCGGTCTATGCAGTTCCGAAAAAAATCAGTATTTATTTTTGCCATAACTTGAGAACCGTAACTCAGATTTGCTCCCGGTTTGAAGCGTTGGAACGCTTATTCAATTTCCTATCTATTTATGACTAAATATCAACCAAATTAATGATTTTTTATTCTTTTATTTTGAGCTTTATTCGTTGATGAGTTGCTCAAAATTGCGCATTTGAAGCCGTGTCTTCGACACTTTATTGCTCATACTCAAAATACGCATCAATACATATAAAATGAATGGAAAACTATCAAACAATATAATATTTACATAAAAATATGATTATACACTAAATATACACATTTATACAAAAAGTGAGCGATATATTCGAAGAATATCAACAAAAGAACTGATAAATGCCACAAAACATATATACAAAATAACTACATTTTGGCACTTATCAACTCTCCCCAACTTACAAAATTATTTGTCCTCAAACAAAGTCAAATAAACCTAAAGAAACAAAAGAAAATTACCAATAATCATGAATCAACAAGTTTTTAAAACGAAAAACAAATATATGATTCAAACAAAAACGCACTAGCAAGGTACATACTTACCACTATCCTACAACGACAACATATAAACGAAACAAATTTAAGTACAAAAATTATGCAAAACATTTTAAAACAAAACAAGCTCAATCATGAATCACACCTAGCAAAAATTCATCGGAAGATGAATAACACACGAAGGTGAAAGACTTTTGACACACATCCACAATCTTGCAAACAATAGACTAAATTATGCATTCATCCAAAAACTCATATTGAAAATACAAAGGCAAGAATCACAAGGGCTTTTCAAGGTTGTAATGTGGCTTGGTTAACAAACAAGTGATAAGTCTTAAAGTTAATTGAAACAAAAACTTGCCTAAACCTAAGGGAGTGATCAACTCACAAAGCTTCAAACAATACAATTCAAATTAAACTTCTTCTTCATCACAAATTGTCAAACCAAAACACCTCACTTATTGACACAACATTATTCAAACTCTTTTTGTTTTTCTTTTTCAAAGATTTTTTCATTTTTTCTTTCTTTTTCACTTTTTTTTCTTTTTATTTTTCTTTTCTAAACCTCATATCAATCACAACATAAGCACATAAACATTTCTCTCCCCAACTTGAATTCAATCAACATTATTATGTGAATACTCCCTACTTTTTAAGGCAAAGTAAAAATTCATACAACAACATATAGTTGAGGGTTCAAGAAACAAAGAAATCAACATTCATACAAAAAAGGTGAATTCAACACTCATAGACAAGCATCAAGTTCAAATAAACATAGATATTGATAAAAGTTCAAAGAGGTTAACAAAGGTTCACACACTCACAAGGTGAATTGAATATTTGGCCAAGGTAGTTATGCTCGAAATCAAACAAAATGCCTTGATCCTTTTCATGCATTCATACAATCAACACAATAAAAGATTAAGCATAATAAAATCCAATTAAAACAAGAATGTGGCCTCCAACATATGTGAACAATGGAAAGCTTCCTCATATTTCTGGGTAAAAAGGGAACTAAATGATTCAAGTCATGAGCAAGTAATGCAAAAAAGAATGAATGACATGGTAATTATATAAATGATAAATTTTCTAAACATGTTATGCTATAGAAAGCGATAAACAAGTACCTGACGTGTACCAACTTTAAAACTGTCATTACCATACATCCGCAAGTTGAAACGCTCAAACTCGGAAAAATCATCAAATGCAACCTCAAACTATTGGACCAAAATTCGAGTCCAAACAACAACAAAAGAATTAGGAAAACAAAATGTACAAAATATACAATATTTACAACCAACAAGACTCCTCAAACTAAACACAACAAGCTTGTGGAAATCACAAAATGACATAACAAAACAAAACGGGTGAAAGTGCATTAACAAGTTGAAAAGTGAAAATTTGAAAATTTAGAACATTTCCTTGTTTCAACTTGTTAAAACACAAGTCACCACACACATTAACAAACACAATAAAACATGCTTGTTTTACGTTGTAAGCTTGACGCCTTTATTATGCGAGCTAGTAATCTCTCCTCGTCATACCATGGTATTTTCACACCACGCAAATCTATAAAAAGTGTCCTAACAAACACACAACAAACGTTACGAATACGAGACAACTTACAACAATACTTGAAAACAAGGAAAAACACACATATGTACAAGTATGAGAAGTAAACACAACATGTACAAGTAACAATATACAAGTTCTATACAAAATATACATTAATTACAAAACTCAAAAACAAAGGAATTATCGCAATGCAAAATCAATAAAACCAATCCCCGACAACGGCGCCATTTTGTCGTTGCGGTATTAAGCGGCAAGCAAAGAGTAAAGTATTTATTTTTATCGGGTGATATATCGGTTAGGTTATATCGTATCGTGTCCACATAGATTGGTTATTGATTCGCCGTTGGACAATTTGTTCGTTATTGAGTTTAGGGTTAAATGAGTTATAAAGAAAAGACAAAAAATAAATGAACAAAAACTATAAAGGATAGACAACTTGTCTGGAACGAATGCACACTACCCCTCACAGACTTAAATCTACTGTCCAGTTATACTCAACCTACGATATTCGTCCATGTAATCACATACCTCTCACAACCTAAGTCATTTCTAACCCAAATTGAGAATCCTACTGCAATCACCTCGGTAGCCATGTCTGTCCTACCTCAACAACACAAAAGTCAACCGTGTCACTCGTAACGACTATGTCTAGCTCGAAACTCCTAACACAGAGGCATTAATCATTAATACTCTAAGTAAATGTCATCTCTAAATCCATTTCTAGCATTCAGAAACTAACATATGATCATCCTAGGTAAGAATTCAAGCAATCTATGTCTAGCAAAGCTCAAATCCCTAACACAAGGTAAAAACCTAAGACAATCACCAACACAGATTCATAAAGCAAGCTTTATACAACGCCAAGGGCGACAACTATACATGAGTTATGATTAGATATACATACAAAACCCAACAAAAGAGATTACAAAGAGAAGAGAATAAGAAGATCCAAACATTTCTTGGTTTGTCAACAACAATCGACGAGGGATTCGACTCCGGATCATCCAAATGCAAGCTCCAATGTTGTTTTCTAAGCTAATCTATAAAAAAATGATGTTGATGGTGTTGGGGCTCAAAAATACCCAACCCATAACCTAAAAATGTTATTTTTCCCCTTTTAAAGAGTTCTACAATCGCAGGTTGCGCTTAGCCTCGTCTGTGCAGTTCCGAAAAAAATCAGCACTTGTTTTCGCCATAACTTGAGAACCGTAACTTGGATTTGCGCCCGGTTTGAAGCGTTGGAAAACTTATTCAATTTCCTATCTATTTATGACTAAATATCAACTAAATTGATTATTTTTATTCTTTGATTGTGAACTTTATTCATTGATGAGTTGCTCAAAATTGCGCGTTTGAAGTCGTGTCTTCGACACTTTATTGCTCATGCTCCAAATGCGCATCAATAGCTATAAAGTGAATGGAAAAATATCAAACAATATAATATTTAAATAAAAACATGATTATACATTAAATATACACATTTATACAAAAAGTGAGCGATTTATTCGAAGAATATTCATAAAAGAACTGATAAATGCCACAAAACATATATACAAAATAACTACATTTTGACACTTATCAGCTTCCAGGAATTTACAATACATTCTTGATAAAATAATGTCCATCATCCCTTATCATGATCAAAACATCGTTGCTTGATTGATTTTGATAAACCAATCCTTTCTCCCCGTCATATACATTAAACATCCAAAATATAAGTACCATTTTTTGTTGCATTGGACTCCTTGTCTCATAGTAACCATAACTTTTTCTTCCGCAAACGTTTCAGCAGTATTTTCGGAACTACTATTGTTGCATTCTCCTTCCGTGATTATGACCAAAAGTGTATAATCATCATACACATCTTGTCTAGCAACCTTAGCTTCACTTCCCTGACAATCCATCTGTTTTGCATTGCATTCTCTTGCAATATGATCAAGCTTTTTACAATTAAAGCATTGTACCTTACTCTTGTCAAATTTCTCGCCACCTCTAAAGTTGCCTAGACCACCATTTTTGTTGCAACTGCTCTCACCCCTTTGAGAAGTTGAACTCTTTAAATTTTGGGACTCTTTTCTACATTTATGAAAATTCCCTTTACTCTTTATTGGTCATTTTTCTTTCGACTTCTTGCTCTTCTCATTTAGTCATGCTTGCAAAGTGATCTCATCCTTTGCCTTCTCGTTACTCCTCTCATACATTATTTTCTCATGATCCTCAATAGAGCTTTAAAGCTCCTATTTGCTCAACTTCAGAATATCCTCCGACTCTTCGATCCCCACTACGATGTTGTCAAATTTTGCCATCAAATAATGTAAGGTTTTGACACAACATTATGCTCAGAAACAATTTCTCCACAAGACTTAATTTGATTCACCAACCATGTAATTTGCGTCATGTAATCGTTGATTGTATCTTTATCCTCCATTTGAATGAATTCAAATTGACATTTGAGAGTTTGTAAGATTTCCCACACTTCCTTAGTAGTTTTTGGAATTGATTTTAATTAGAAAAAACTTAATTCTAAATTAATTAGTATTTAATTTAAAAAAAAAAGTTTAATGTGAAGAAAAAATCCAATATTTTTGTGTCAAAAATTAAATAAAAGTTTTTAAAATCTAAATCTAAAATTAAAACATTTTTTAAAATTTTTAATTATGAAAAATTAATTTATAAAAATAAATAAAATTAATTTTTTAAAAAAAAAGAAGAGAAAATAAACAAGAGAATAAGTGATAAAAAATTAGAGTGGCCTTGATCGAGAGTAATTAAAAGTGGGGCTCATGCAAAGTTCGGCATAGTTGTTGATATTATCCGTACGAAAGGACCAGTTGTAGTCACGAAAGAATTTTTAGCTCACGGAAAGTAGTAGGCAGTAATTGTAGCACACGGAATTAGTAGACAATTAATGTTAGCACGCAAATAAAGACTTAACAAACAGTTATGCCCAAAATTAAAACTTGGTGAAGAAACTCAAGTAGTACACTGTTACTAGTAGCATTTAAATTTATCAAATAATGTGATGACATTGTATAAGGTTAACTAACTACCTTATCTAATTTTCAAAAGACGTCCATTGCTTTAGTTTTCTAACCTAAGGTGTAATAGGCGTCACCACTTTTAAAACTATATATAATTTCTTCCTTAAAATTAAAATAATATATTCTTAAAAAAGGATTCTTACCCTTTCTATATATCATGCAAATATGACATCAACGGTTGTCTATCTTTTTTTATATTCTATATTTCAAATTTTAAAACTTTATTAAAAAACTGTCTCTTAATATAACACCATTTACACAATTCCACGTGTATACATGTTTTCTCTATCAAAATTCAATATTTAACTTAAAAGAGTAATTGTGAAGAGATAAGTAGATAAAAGAAGAATATGAGAACAGAAAAATATAAAAAATAAAATAGATTTGATGTATTATATAATGTAAGAGAAATAGAGAAGAGAGAAGTGTTACATTTAAAAAAAAAAAACTATAAAATCTCTATAATATTTTTAAATTAATATATTTATAATATAAGAGACAAAATAACCACTCGGTTTCTTTTCACTTTCTCTTCAAAGACATACAAAAATTATGAGACCAACTCTTTTTTAATATCTATTTTTAATTTATTTTCTTCCTAATTAAGAAAACTTTCAACTTCTCTCACACATTTCTTTCCTTCCTATTTCTACTTTATCAAAGACACCATTAATTATCCGAAAGTAAAACCATATTTAATTTATTATGTAAAGTCAATTATATGTAGTGGAGAGAAAGTTTCAAAGTTATAGGAATCATCAATTTATTGATGGTTAGGAGAAAATTAAGTTAGCTATTCATAGCACAATAATTAATATAAATAGTTGATACATTGTAATGTTTCAATTATCCCATAATCATCCGAGAGTTTAATAGGCAATTGCTTCTCTTACTTTTATCTCTTATTTTAGTTGTCTTAATATAATTTTGTTACTTTGATACCCAACAGTGGTATCAGAGCTATTGGTGTAGGTTCATATTCCGTTGCGGTTCACGGTTATTATTCACACTTGTGATTGTATACTTTTACAGTGATTGTTAACGTATACCGAATTCATTCCAGTGTGCGGTAAAATTATACAATACTGTTCACGTATACTTTGCTATTCACGGTGAAATTGTGTTAGCCGGTTCAGTTGCTAATTGTTTGGTGTAAAACCATGACAACAAAATTTGAGATTGAGAAGTTCAATGGGAGTAATTTCTCCTTGTGGAAATTGAAGATAAAAGCAATCCTGAGGAAGGATAATTGTTTAGCAGCAATTGAAGATAAAGGCGAGGAATATCGTGAAAAGTGGAATGAGATGGATAGCATTGTTGCCAATTGCATAGCATTGGCGGATTCAGTTTTGTCTAGCGTTGCCGAAAAGAAAACTGCAAAGGAGATATGGGATTTCCTCATCAAATTATACGAGGTCAAGTCACTACACAACCACATTTTCTTAAAGAGAAGACTCTATACTCTTCGAATGAGTGAATCCACATCTGTGAAAAATCACATCAACACTCTAAATACAATGTTTGCTCAACTTACATCGGCAAATTTTAGCATAGTAGAAAATGAACGTGCTGAACTTCTACTTCAGAGCTTACCAGAGTCATATGATCCACTTGTCGTTAACTTAACAAATAATAATGTTACAGACCGTCTATACTTTGATGATGTTGCCAGAGCTATTCTTAAGGAAGAGTCCAGGCGTATAAATAAGGAAGACCGTCAAGAAAACTCAAAACAAATAGAAGCTTTGATAATGACGAGAGGCAGATCAGTGGAACGTGGCCCTAGTGGGAGCCAAAATCATGGTAGATCAAAATCTCGAAGTAAGATGAATGTGAGATGCTACAATTGTGGCAAGAAAGAGCACTAGAGAAAAAATATTGTTGGTTTAAGAAGAATGGTGAGAAGTCTTCTGAGGCAAGTTCATCTCAGGGATGTATTGCCAATACCTCTGATGATGGAGAGATTCTATATAGTGGAGCAACAACTGGTTCCAAGGGTAGTAAACAACTCACTGACGTTTGGATAATTGATTCAGGAGAAACATGGCACATGACTCCTCGATGAGATTGGTTTTACACTTATCAACCTATCTCAGAAGGATCAGTGTTCATGGGAAATGATTACGCCTTAGAAATTGCTGGTGTCGGTACTGTCAAAATAAAAATGTATGATGGTAAAGTTTGCACAATTTAAGAGGTACGATATGTGAAAGGGTTGAAGAAGAATTTATTGTCTATTGGACAATTAGATGACCTCGGGTGCAAGACCCATATTGAAGGTGGGATCTTGAAGGTGGTGAGAGGTGCTCTAGTAGTGATGAAGGCATAAAAGTTATCTGCAAATTTATACATTCTTATGGGAGAGACGTTGCTAGAGGGTGATGTGTCAGTTGCATCAACTAGTCAAGAAAACTCAACGACAATGTGGCATCGCAGACTAGGCCATATGTCAGAACGAGGCTTGAAAGTTCTTGCAGAACGTAATCTCATACTTGAGCTCAAAATGGTAAATTTACCTTTCTGTGAGCACTGTGTGATAAGCAAGCAACATAGATTAAAGTTTGCTAAGTCAAATTCTAGAAGCAATCACATACTGGACTTGATTCATTCTGATGTGTGGGAGTCACCGGAAATATCCACAGGAGGAGCAAAATATTTTGTATCATTCATTGATGACTACTCCAGGCGATTGTGGGTGTACCGATCAAAAGAAGTCGATGTGTATCCAATATTCAAGGAGTTCAAAGCACTAGTGGAACTTGGCTGGTAAAAGATAAAATGTTTGAGGGACAATGGAGGAGAATATATAGACGGTGATTTTTGGCATTTTGCAAGCAAGGTGGTATTAAGAGACAATTCTGTTGCTCATACACCTCAGAATGGAGTAGCGAGCGGATGAATAGAACTCTCTAGAGGACTAGAGCTATGTTGCGACAGCAAGTCCTTCGCGATGAAAACGGCCTGTTACTTGATAAACCGATCACCATCAACTACGATTGGTTTAAAGACACCGATGGGAATGTGGAATAAAAAGCCAGGAAGTTATTCTTCTCTACATGTGTTTAGTTGTCCTGTGAATGTGATGTACAACTCCCAAGAAAGAACCAAGCTGGATCCTAAATCCAGAAAATGCATATTCTTGGGCTACGATGACGGTGTTAAGGGGTATCGTCTGTGGGATCCCACTGCCCACAAGATTATTGTCAACTGGGATGTCATATTCGCAGAAAATGAACTACAAAGTGAGCAGGAAAATGACAGCACGCCTAAAGATGTTACTACTATTCATATAGATGGAAAGTCTGAGAAGAAGATTCTTTTGAAGCAGAACTGGAACCAGATCACGAGGTACAAGAACCAGAAGAAGCCGATGATGTTTAAGCTATACGAACATCACGTCAGATAAGGAAACCATCATGGCAATCAGAGTATGTGATGGCTAGTCATGATGCATATTGTCTTCTATCAGAAGATGGAGAATCATCAACCTTTCATGAGGCGCTAAATGGTTCAGATACTTCTCTGTGGATGGCAGCAATGCAGGAGGAGATTGAAGCCTTACATAGGAACAACACTTGGGAACTTGTTGAACTTCCCAAAGATCGGAAAGCCATTGGAAACAAATGGGTGTTCAAAATTAAACGAGATGGCAACGATCAAGTGGAACGATATCGTGCAAGACTGGTGGTCAAAGGATATGCTCAGAAAGAAGACATTGATTTCAATGAGATATTTTCTCCAGTGGTAAGACTTACTACTATCAGAGTAGTTCTTGCAATGTGTGCCACATTTGATTTACATCTTGAGCAGTTAGATGTGAAGACTGCATTTCTTCATGGAGAACTTGAAGAGGCAATATATATGCTCCAACCAGAAGAGTTTGAAGAAAAAGAAAAAGAAAACTTGGTTTGCAGGTTGACCAAATCTCTGTACGGTTTAAAGAAGGCGCCTAGGTGTTGGTACAAGAGATTTGATTCCTTCATCATGAGCCTTGGATACAATAGACTGAGTTCAGATCATTGTACGTATTAAGGTTAGATAATGATGATTTCATTATTTTGTTGTTGTATGTGGACGACATGTTGGCGGTAGGCCCCAATAAAGATCGAATCCAAGAATTGAAGGCACAGTTGGCTAGGGAGTTTGATATGAAGGATTTGGGACCCGCAAACAAGATTTTAGGGATGCAATTTCACCGAGACAGAAAAGATAGGAAGATTTGGCTCTCTCAGAAGAATTATCTTCGGAAAGTCTTTAGACGCTTCAACATGCAAGACTATAATCCAATCTCTACCCCACTTCTTATCAATTGCCAGCTATCCTCAAGTATGTGTCCTAGCAGTGAAGCGGGGAGGAAGGAGATGTCTCGAGTACCGTATGCATCAGCAGTGGGAAGTCTTATGTACGCTATGATTTGTACTAGACCAGACATTGCTCAAGTAGTTGGAATGATCAGTCGGTTCATGGCAGATCCAGGTAGAGAGCATTGGAATGTTGTGAAGAGGATCCTGAGATATGTTAAAGGGACCTCAGATGTTGCATTATGTTTTGGAGGATCAGAGTTTGTTGTCAAAGGATACGTTGATTCAGACTATGCAGGTGATCTTGACAAAAGAAAATCTACTACCGGCTATGTGTTTACACTAGCAGGAGGAGCGGTAAGTTGGTTATCTAAGCTACAAACTGTCGTAGCTTTATCTACCACAGAAGCAGAATATATGGCAGCTACCTAAGCATGCAAGAAAGCTATCTGGATTCAAAGGTTATTGGAAGAACTCGGGCACAAGCAGCAAAAGATTATTGTGTATTGTGACAGTTAGAGTGCCTTGCATATTGCAAGAAATCCAGCCTTTCATTCCAGGACTAAACACATAGGAGTACAATATCATTTTGTTCGAGAAGTAGTAGAGGAAGGGAGCGTGGATATGCAGAAGATTCACACTAAAGATAACTTAGCAGATGTTATGACAAAATCGATTAACGCTGACAAGTTTATTTGGTGCAGAAACTCTTATGGCCTATCAGAAACGTTGCAACATTGGAATTGGCATAGTTGAGAGATTTTGAAAGCAAATAAATAGGGCTTTAAGTGGGAGATTGTCCGAAAGTAAAGCCATATTTAATTTATTATGTAAAGTCAATTATATGTAGTGGAGAGAAAGTTTCAAAGTTATAGGAATCATCAATTTATTGATGGTTAGGAGAAAATTAAGTTAGCTATTCATAGCACAACAATTAATATAAATAGTTTATACATTGTAATGTTTTAATCATCTAAGAGTTTAATAGACAATTGCTTCTCTTATTTTAATTGTCTTAATATTATTTTATTACTTTGATACCCAACATTAATTTTATTGAAAAATATAAACACTTCTTTCTCTCTCTAACTCTCTCTTGCATTACTGTATTATCAAATATAAGAGTAAATATTTTTAAGCTAAGTATTAGTAAATATAAGAATAAATATTTTCTCTATCTAACTCTCTCTTGCAATACTGTATTAAAGTCAACTTATATTTTAAGCTAATTCATTACTTCAATATTTTTTTTAATGATATTTGATATTTTAATTCTTAAACATTTTATTTCTAGATTGCTAGTATAGTGAGTGTATTATTAGAGACTTAGACTAAGAAATTAATAAGTGGTTAATAAATGAAGATTTAATTTTTAGTTTTAATTAATTAATAAATTCAATGCACAAATGCAACATCAAAAATAATCTTTCATATGTCATTTTTATGAGTTTTTTAATCTTATTTGCACGGTAAAAAATTTGGTACTTGCACTAACAATTCGCATCTAGAGTTTGATTCAATAAAAGAAAATTTTTGTTTTAACACACATTGTCTTGTTTTGTAATCAAATCAAAATCATTTTGATACTTGAGAATGATTTGGATTCCAATACCAAAGAGTAGTTTCGTACCTGGCATTGGTGTTGATAAAGGAAACACAAGAGAATTGTGAGGGGTCAAATCATTTGAAAAACACTTAATGGAGAATGATTTTTAATTGTTCTTAGTCAAAAAAGACTCAACACAAATGATGGCTTTCCATAAAAAAATTTGGTTATTGATGGAAGTAATTGAGAAAGAAGAAGTGATTTGATAAAATCATTGTTTAGAGCTCAAGAAATGTTTAAGATGGTGTCAAATGACTATAAAAAATTGCAAAGTTTTATTCTGCATTCAACAAAATATATAAGTTCATGACTTTAAAAATACTTCAAACGAGACAAGATCAAAATAGGCATAGAAATTTTTAGAGAAATACTTCCTTTGTCTCAAATTATAAGACATTTTGGACATTTCACACAGTTTAAAAAAAATAATCATTATTATATAAAAAAGAGAAAATATGTATGACTTTACTCTATTATTCTTCATTAATTACGATGGAAAGAGAAATTAAGAGAATAAAAAGAAGAAAGAAAAATAAATAACAGATGATATATTATGAAAATGTTATTAATGTTCTCTTGAAATTCTAAGATGACTTATAATTTGAAACAATTTTTTTTTCAAAATGTCTTATAATTTAGAACGGAGGGAGTATCATGATTGGGTGAAGCAACTGTAGCACCAATATTTTAGGAGTAAATATAAACTTATGCATATGGATGAGGACCAAAAGATAGGTAACTACTTTTTAAGATGATTGCCATTGTGAATCAAATAAAGACATTGTGAATCAAATAGGTCACACAAATACTTATCAATAAGTGGTTGAAAATGTGATAAAATCATTAACTTTAAAATTTGATTTCATAGTGATGACAATTCAAGAATATATTTGAAGATCGTGAAAATTGAGAAATTACATAGTTCTTTGGAGGTTCTTGAACTCATGGTAGTTGATCTAGGAACTCAAAGGTTAGTTCAACAAGCCTTGCATGCTTATGTGATGAAGAAAGATGGCTATGAAAAGAAGTTCAAGAAGAAAGTAAAATAATGTTTCAATCGTGGAAGTTGGCCCAACAATTACAAATCAACGGTTGATGAGAAAGTTAATCCTCCAAGGGGAAAAAAAAAGGCTCTAGCACAAACCAATCAATAAGGAAAGAATTTTTTAAGAGATAAGTGTAATGCTACAATTTCATTTTTTAAATTTAAATTTGCTAATAAATATTAGCACGAGAAATAAGGGAAGAAAAACTAAGAAAGTGATAAAGATGCACAGATAGCTCATGATGAATATGATTCAGAAGCACCTTTTTCTTATCGACACAACTGTTCGCGTTAAAAAGTGACGTGCTAGGGAATCGAATGTGAATTCAGATTCTCTAGCTCGAAACGATTTACTCTTTTGATTTGTTTATAAAGATGCCGCGAGCATCAAGCTTTATTATTTCCAACACAAGAAAAGATGATTTAATGATTATGAAAAAGGGGAAAGCTGTTAATACCCTCAATTGATTTTGATATGCGTAACGACTAGCGCAAACTAGACGCAACGCATTGGGGAGTATTCCGGGTAAGGGGGTTTGTTATATAAAGGGAATAGATGGAGCACCCTAAATATATATAGTTATCTATAGCTTTATATATTAATATGTTTGATATGTTTGTGTGTTTTAATTGCTATTTCTAAGATTGGGAAAGTTTCTCCTTTGGGATTTTAAGAAGGATAGATTATGTGGGATCCTAGTGTTTGTTATTATTGTGCTCGCAAAGATCTTTGGATCTTCTGCATACATATCCCTTATTGGGAATTAGAGCATTTGTAGCTCGGGTCTAAAGGGATCTATGGTTTGTTTGGTTTGAGGGAGAAAGAAATTTTGCTCGCCAAGGATGAGACCTTGTGCCTACGTATTCTCAAAAGGATGTTGAGAAAGTCAGAGCAATCGTAGTTCCCAAGGAGAGATTGATTGGATTTGGGGGATGCTTTTAAGAAGCCCATGGGTCCTTGTATTGTAAGCCCAAGAGAAGGCATTTCGAGGGTCATCGAGGGTCCTTGTATGAAGCTCAAGAGGAAGCTATAGGGCATGGCTGGCTTTGGCTTTAAAAGGGATTTCACCGGGAAACCATCCTTTTGGAATGAAGAGCAATTTCACCGGGAAATTATACTCTCAGGATTCTATCCTAACGCGGGTGATTCTTTGTATTGGAAGCCCAATAGGAGGCTATTAAGAGATTTTATGGTCTCTTTCATTGTATGATGCCCAAGAGAAGGCTAAACTCAATGAGGAGTTCTTTTGAACGAAGCCCAAAGGGAGGCTGACTCAACAGGTGAGTGTTGTCTTATATGAAGCCTAAGCGGAGGCTAAACTCAGATGAATGAGTTACCTTGTACAAAGCCCAAGAGGAGGCTAACTCTGTGGGGAACCTATTGGTTAGACTAGTTGTTATGTTATAACTAGACAGTTGCATAAACAGGTGTGTGTGTGATATGTATTCACAGGAGTTTATGAAGGAAATATAAACAATGCATGATGTTTATTTACAAGAGTTTATGAAGTAAATATAAACAAGTGTCTGTGAAACGAACGTTTAAAAACGAGCGTAACTTGATTATTTACAAGTTTGAATGTGTACAAGGAAGTAAATATATACACGAACGAGTATTTATGTACAGGAGATGTGGATGTACATAGGAGGGTTGGGACTTACACCATAAGGGTGACCCTTTGGTTTAAAAGCAGTTTCACCGAGAATAATGCTCATTTCAATACCAATGGTATTCAGTGTATATACAGACGAAACGGAAATAAACGATCGAAGTTTATCTGTGTTTGAGTATTTACAAAAAGTATCTGTATTATGTACAGGTAAAAATTTGTATGTATATGAAAAGTATTTGTTATGTACAAGAAAAATATGTATGTACATAAAGAATGTTGGTTTGGGACTTACACCGTAAGGGAGGCCCATGATCGGTTAAGAAATACAAGAGAAAACGAATTCGGTTTTATCGTTTAATCGGATCGATCATGGTAAAAGATGCAAGTTTGATGAAAAAGTTTTGAAGAAATGGTCTTGAGAGTGTTTTTGAAAAGTGAAGTTTATTTATAAGAAGTTTTGAAAAGAATCGGGCTTCGAAAGTTCGAAAAAAATCACCTTTAAAGGTGTTTTGAAAAGTGCACAAAGTGTCGTTTTCGGCTCGATCAAAATATAATCGGATGAAAGTTTTTTCTGAAAATTTTTGCACTATCATAAAATAGATACATTTATTGACAAGTGTACAAAAAATCACCTCAAAATGAGGAGTTTTGATTGGTTAAAAAAAAAGTCAAAGTTTGTAAAAAATATGGATAGAAAAACAAAAAGTTTGGCAAAAATGGTCCCAAGGCTACTCGAACCCGGGACCATTGGGCAAGGCGTGGCAAGAGAGTTTTAAGAGTGAGCTGGCAACCGCTGGGGCGGTGATACATCCATTAACTTATGCCAAATCAGTTAAATATATTATAAACTCTTATTTTAAATTTGAAAACACGCGCGAACTCCATCTTCGTCTTCCTCAATCCTTCAACCAGCCATGGATTTCTTGTTTCTTAATGAAAAGGAATGATGTAAACACCAAACTTGCACGATTTTTAACAAGGAACATGATGGTAGTGGTTAATTCCATTTATTTTCAGTTAAGCATAATTAAATTTCTGAAAAACATGAAGAACCCTAAAACTGAAAAATCTAATTGAAATTGTGTATGGTGGATGATTTTGTCAATTGATTGAGGGTTAATGATCGTGGATAGTGCAGAAAACAAACGGCCAAGAGTTTTTTTGATTAAAGGCAAGGAATCATAGAGTTCGAGTTTCAAGTTCTTACCTATTGAAGCTGGAATCGATTTCAATGAAGGAGTGTTTCCAGTCGTGTTTTTATGATTGCTTGAGCACCAACGGCCTATGTGGAAGGTGTATGAGTGGTCTGCACTTCATGAGCTTGCTTGAACCAACCTACCCAAGTCGACCTGCACAGAGCTTCAAATGAAACTGGAAATTGATGTTAGAGTTGTTACAGATTGTTGTTGAGGGTCTGCATCATCTCTATGATGTATATGGATGGTGTTTGGATGATCAGAACTCAAGATGCTCAAGCCAAACCATGAATTCGAAACTTTATAGCAGTTTTGCAAGCTTAGTGAACATGGAATGTAATTCTGAGTTTTAGCTTTGCCTATGTTGTTTTTAAGTTTCAAACAAGTTTCAAATGGATATTAAAACATATTAGACACCAATTTGATCAGAGTTTTTCATTAGTTTTCAAAATTGCAAGTTTTCATCACTTTGAACTATGATTCATGAAATTTGAGAAAGTAGAATGAAAGCATGTACTTGCATGGCTTTGGTGTGTTGGAATTTGAAAATGATGCCTCTATTTATAGGCCAAGATTTCTGAAATGTTAGGCAAAGAGATTGGCTTTTGGTAAATCAAACTTGCCTTAGAGGGCAAGGAAGTCATTTTGCAAAAGGAAAATGAAACTTCCTTTTTAACCATGTGTTAAAATCCAACTTGATCCTATCCTACAATAATTACCTTCAACTGATATTTATCAGTTCTAAACTTATCTTGGCAAGGTGGCATTGCTTCTAGAAGAAGAAATTCAAAAATGACCTATAATCTTGAAGGTTTGAACTTGAAATCCATGGTTATGGAGCCTTATGTTTCAATTTCAAAAGTATAGCTAGACTCCATGGATTTGTGAGTTCTTGGACATTTTTGAAAGCTTGTTTCAAGAGATACAACTTTCATGTTTTGAGTTTTTTCCAAATCAAAGTGGAACTATGTGAAAAAATGCCATGAAGTTTGGAAAAAGTACAAAAGTTTAACACTTGAAAATTTTTCTAAGTGTTGAAAATTTTGACTTTTTGTTGACTTTTCCAAATTCTTTGATTTTTTATGATCATGATGGATCATTTGAAGTATTTTGATGATTGAAAAAGTTTTGTTTTGAAAAAGTTGACCAAAAGTCAAAGTTTGACTTTTCTGTGCAGATGAAATTTCATCAGATGTTTCAGAAATTGACTGATGAAGTCTGTAAACTTCTGTGATATTTTGAATTCAGAAATTAGGTCAAGATGTTGTATCTAAGATATAATGACCAATATCTAACCAAAAAAGTCATTCATTGCTCAAAAAATCAGAGAATACTCATGCTCGACCAAAACCCTAATTGGTCGATCCTCGATTGATTAATGAGAAAAGTTGGATATCTGATGATCAGAGGTTGATTATTTGATCAAGATAGATCAAAATGAGGTGAGTAAAACTCAAACCCTAATTGGTTGCCTCTTGAATCAGATGAAAATTTGATAAAACCCTAATTTTGACCTATGAATGCTACACCCGATTAATTCTGTTCTGAACTGTTAATGATGCCATGATGCAAATGTAGGGTGGTATATTATGTCAAAAATTGGGGTATGACAACAACATGCAAAGGATATCATATGTGTAAGATATGATATCTCGACTCATGTTGTTTAAATCACATGCTTAGACATAAAGAATGAATAAAAAACTTTGTTTCTAGCATTAAAACCAAGGTTATACTTGCAAATAGTAGTTATCTTAGAGTATAAGGCATATGTGACATTGTAGAAGAAAAGATGAGAAGAATGCACTTATTGAAAATATACATTATGTTAGACAAGCGACTCAAAGAGTGGCCCTGAGCACGACCTTGCGGGGCGGAAACCCACGATACCATAATTTAAACGACACAATATATATATATATATATATATATATATATATATATATATATATATATATATATATTAAAAGAAAATTTTCTATTCTAAAAATACTCTACTTGTTAGAATTTTTTTTTGAAAAGTACTTACTAACAAAATTATAGGGGCACTATAAAATCAAAATTAATAAATGAATGTAATCTTCCTTAAATAAAATCAATTAATTCTCCTAAAATAAAATTAATTAATATATCTATAATTTTAAATACTAAAGAATCTAATTGAGGCACTAAAATTAAAATATGAATCATTAAAAAATCAGATTTTTAATTCTTTATTAATACTCAAAAGTCAGATAACGTTATCCATGTTTATGAATTTGTGTTCTTTCTAATTCTCAAATCTTAATCTAATTATAATCTCTCAATCTCTCTAAAAAAGCATAAGTACCGACAATCAATTCAACAAGAAAATAGAAAAAGCATAAGTGTCTACCATAAGTAGGGGTGAGAATAGGTTGGGCCGAGCTGGACTTTGTCAAGCCTGAGCCTGACCTACTAAGAAATTCAAAGCCTAAGTCTAGCTTGTAGCTTATTAGACTGCTTATTTGAACATATGTAAAAAAGTAATTTAACTAATGTTTAAATATAGTACATAATTAAAAGTACAATGAAACTAAATATTTGATTGCATTGACTTATTTTAGCTTACATAGTAGCATAAGTTTTGTTAGATTATTTGTTTGTGAGAACTTATGAAAACAACTTATGGCATTATTCCTAAGGCTTTTTCAACTTATTTTCACAAGTTCTTCAAGATAACTAAACTTTACTTTAATATTTTATTATAAAATACAAAATACAATATAAAAACAATAAATTTATTCATATTTATCATAATAGGCCCGCTTGATAAGTTTTAAAGGCTTTTTTTAGAGCTTGCGACCTAGCATATTTAACTAAATAGGCTTATAAAAAAGTCTAGGCCTTTTCTACTTAAAAAAAATCTGGCCTGGCCTTGGCCTTTGTAGGCTAGGTTGTGGACCTCTATTATTTGGTCTGGCCTATTCCCACCCCTAACCGTAAGTGTCAAGATAAACAATCAAAAGTCAATTTTTTTATAAGATGCTAATTTTCCTGTTGATTTTCACTTTTTAGGATCAAATTTGATTTGGTGTTCAAAGACTTTTGGAACAAGTTGATCAAAATTTGAGTTGAAGGTTAAAAGTTAACATCAAGTACTATTGTTTCATCTCCTTGATTGCTTAAAATGTTTTTTAGAAAACAATTGTCTGGTCATCTAAAACGAAAAAGAAATAAACTAATTGTAATCAATAATAAATCTGAAAAGGGTGATATTCATTTCTTTTTAGAAAACACTCTTCAATGTCTATTTTGAATGATAAAAATCTAGGTAATTTGAACCTTGAAGTTGAGATTATAGAGATTGAACAACTAAATAGGATTGTTGAAGAGCAAAGTATTTTGGTTGAAAACATTGAAAATAAAAATGATGATGATGAAGCTGGAAATTTTGATAATGATGATCAAAATAGGTTATATGTATGTCTTTTGAAAGAAGTTTTTCAAAACTAAAATTATTAAAATCTTATTTTAGATCTACTATGTCACAGGATAAATTAAATAGTCTTGCATTGATTTCAATTGAAAATAATTTTATTAAGAACCTTGATTATGAAGGAATTATTAATGATTTTGCAACAAAAAATGCTATGAGGATGAAATTTAAATAATTTTAAACGTTCGATCAATTTTTTAATAGGAAAAAAGATCGGATCAAGAAGAAGAAGAAGAAGTCTCTTTATAATGGTTTATATTTTAATGTAGTATAAACATTGATTCAAATATCCATACTTGTGTTCTTTTTACACAATGTCAAATGAAAATTTGTTTTTTATCCAATTATTTTTTTATCCTTATATATATATATATATATTGTAAAAATAATTATAGGGCACCACTTTTTTGATTCGTCCAAGGTACCCAAATTCAAAGGATCGGCCCTGAGCGACTCCAAACAAAAGAAGGGGTGAGTTAAGTTGGTTTGAAAAACAGTTTTCAATTAAAAATCTTTAATAAAATTTGAGTTAAAAACACATTTATAAAACAAATGAGAAATAAGAAACAAAATAATATAAAAAAGAGAGAGAAGAAATGCAGCTGAAGTAAATAAGATAAATGTAAATAGATGATCAAAGAGAATGCACACCAAAATTTTATAAAGGTTCAGTTTTAATAATTTGACCTACCCATCTTTCCAAGAACTTTTTCTTGAAACTTTCCACTATGATGTGTAAAGTTTTGACAAGTTTTTCTCACTGACCCTCTAAAATAAGAACTAGAGTTCAAATTTGGCTATACTCCCAACCAAACACGAGAATTTTAACTATGGAGACCTCATATCTAAATATTTTTACCACAAGTATAATCTCGAACTAAACGAGAGCTAAGCTCATGAACCAAAATATAAATTTTAAAATTCTCGTGTAATTTTGCCCATTTTTTTAAATCAATAAATTATGTATTTGATCTAGATATAAATTAAATATATCTATTATTTAATATATTAAAAAAAGTAAACTTTTTTTTTTTTAATAATAAATTGGATAGAATCATGTTTTAGCAAAATTATGTCAATCCTAAAATCAATGTACTATAAAAAATATATTATGGTTTAGCTTGTTCATTGTTAATTTTGAGTCTCTCATGTATCACTTTGATACTAAGATGGACTGAGTTTTAGGTTTTAATTTGTGATTCACTCATAAGCTTTTAAGCAAAAGTGGATTGTGTTTGATTTAAAGTAATTCTTCTATTTGATTGTTTTTGTTGATATTATCACAGATGTCTGATTGAGGGGAGTGAGAGGGTCTCATATATAGGAGATCTTATATAGAAATAGCACGGGTAGGGATTGAGTGTGAAGTTTGTAAAACCATATGTTGTTTAGAACTTCAAACTAATACAATTTTAGTAGATTTTATTCCTGGCTTGGCTGCCCCCGGATGTTGGTGACGTTGCATCGAACAGAGTTAACAATTAATATGTGTTATTTTCTTCCTGCAACTTGTTATAATTTGTTAATTGTTACTTATGCTATGATTTCTTAACATTGCATTCAATATTCTAAATGTCTTGAAATTGTATACTACATTTGTTTTGTAAAGTGCCAAAACTTCACCTATTACATGTATGGTTATCAACCGTTTTTCTTAGCTACCAAGTCTTCTCATTTGGTACTTTTACACAATAAGTCTCCCATGGACAACCTTTCTTGCAAACCATTCTCATCTTCTTTTATTATTTTTCTTGAATTTAAAATTCCTACCAGGATGTATAGCATAAGTTCTCACACCATCTTTAAAATACAAAATATTATGTATTTTAGAGAAATTATTTTTAAAAATAGCAAAATGTGACACAACATGGGAAAATATTATGCATTTTAGACTTGAACTCAAAGGTCCATGTGTTGGTATGTAACATATTTCACCACTAAGCCATCACATTTTAACTTATAAAAATTGAAACGTATTATAATCATTCAAATTCAGAGGTCTGGCTTTCTTGTACGTGAGGCCTATTTTAAAGGCCAAAAAATTGACGCCCAAGGCGACAGTATCACTCGCCTTGGGCTTGGGCCGACCCCGTCCTTCACCACTACATTCACCCTGCTTTGATTTTTTTAGTCGATCTTCATAACTTTCTCTTTCCCCTTTTTCTTACCTTTTCTCTTTCCCTTTCCCTTTTTTCTTTCCTTTACCATTTTTCCGATCTTCATTAACGTCGTTTTCAAGAACCTCCTATTGAGCAATAGATAATTTCTCAATCATAATCACTTTATCCTCATAATCTTCAAAATTAATATCCATTACACTGTCTTCACTACCACAATTTGGTCTTTCATAATCCTCATTGTTATAGTTTAGTCCCTAATTTTCTACCTGGCTACAATCTAGTCCCTCACCTTCACTAAAATTATCCACCACAACAGTCCCTTTGTGCACCACAACGGTCCATTCATCCACCATAGTGGTCCATTCATCCACCATAGTGGTCCCCTCATCTATAATCTTTTGTAACCTAACTTGGTAAACTCATATAACTCCCCCATGATGAACATTACACTCAAATCTTCTATCCATGACCCATTCAAGCTAAATAACAAAGAAGAAACAATAAGGAAGATGGATAAAGAAAAAAAGTTACATTTTTAGCAAGTTAGAGTTGAATATTCATACCTTTTGAAGATTTTCTGATTTGGTGAAGTCTTCAAACGCGAGGAAGATGTATAACACAATTTTTTTAGCTTTGATTGCACTTAGTTTGTCTTTAGCTCTTGGAAATATGGGTTGGCTCTTTGTCAAATGCAATAAAAGTGAAGAGAGAGAGAGAGAGAGAGAGAGAGAGAGAGCTAGGGTTTTGTTTAGAGTTGAAAATGAAAAACAATTTGGGCTTGTGTGTTTATCTCTTCGTTATCCATAATTTTTTAATTCTAAATTGATATTTAATGAAAAATAATATTCCAACCTAATTAAATTAAATCCATGAACTAAACTTTTACTAGAGTATAACGTCTGCCAAGTTAATAAATTTTGATAAAATTTAACACAAAAGACCAATGTGACTAAAGAAATGTGATTTGAGGGACTTAAAATGAATATTTAGTATATAAGAGACGAAAGTAAAACCTAAAATGAAGTTAAGGGACAAAAAGGATACATTAGACCTTTATTTTGTTCATTCATCTATCTTATTAATACATTAAAGATATCAAAGTTATCAATCACCAAATGCAATTAACACTACAACAAATAATATTTTTTCATGACGAAACTTTCATGTCATCCAAGAAAAAACTTAGGTTTTATACCAAGGCGCCCTATTTTTTTTAAAACACAACTTGATCCCTCGTTTATTTAGAAAGTTGAGGTGACATACCATTCTGGACATACTTCGAATCTCATACAATGCACTTTATGTTTCTACTTGTAAAAAGGTATACAATAAATGATCAAACCCTTCAATTTCTTTAATAAATCGAGGGGTAAATAATCAAATTTTTACTATAAATACACTCATTGAACAAATCTAACCCTAATTATATCTTATTCTTAGCTTCCCCACCATTTGTTTTGGGATCGATTGCAAAACTTAAAAAATGTTCTTCTACTTGAGCAAAACATTTTTTCAGCTTTTGCAACCCATCTCAAACAATGGTGTTGATATTGTGGTTGAAAGTTTTGAAACACTATGATATATTCTTCGTGACTGATGAATTTCAAGTGCTAAAAAAACATTTTCAAAGCTTTGCAACAAAGACCTCATAAGAAGTTTGATGCATTCAAACATATTGTCTATGCTAGTGAAGGCAGTGCTAATGATAACGCAACAATCAATCTTAGATGCAATGATAATGATAGTACAACAATCAATCTTGGATCTATAGTATCTTATATGGGACTTAGGTAAACAATTTAACCATTTAAAAAAATAATTATTCTAACCCTTAGGTTATTTTGAAAAGCGAGGGGTTAGTTAATCTAACCCCTCAGTTTTATTCAAAAACTGAGAGGATATTTAATTCCAAAACCAATATTTCATTAACAAAAAGGTCAATACATAGATTTCATTGCATCTACAGTATCCTCATAACATTAACAATTCAATTAAAACCCTACTTCATCAATTATATTTCATAACAAAGTAAACATTAAACATAAAGAAGATAATAAAATAGGCAAAATACCCTTTTTGGTTCCTTAAATATACCTCGGGGTACATTTTGGTCCCTTATTTCTAAAAAGTGACAAAGTGGTCCTTTAATTATTCAAAAAGGACCAGAATAGTACTTTCTGTCAGCTCCGTTAGTCAAAGTCAAAGGAAGGGATTATGTGGCTTACATGTGGATGACACGTCTTATGTTATTTTTCCATGTGGATTATATTGTGTGATTATTGGAATAGAAAAGGAATGGACATAAAAAATTCATAAATCATTGTTGGTTCTTGGAGGAAACCCTAGCGAACGAGGCGAAGAGGAATTTTCTGCAAACGAAACAAAGACGAAATTCGTTCTTGAAGGTGAAAGTAAAGACGATACACATTATCTGAGGTAAGTTTCTGCATCTTTATAAGTAATGTAGTTAGGGTTTTTTTCTAAAATGTCTGTTTTGAATTCCATCTTTCTGAAATCTCTATTCTTCGCATGTATCCAGAGTATATTCTAAAATGGAGGAATATCTGAATATTACGACCCCCTTTCCATATTAAATATGTCTGTTTTAAATATTAATTACCTTACTTTTTTTCGTCAGAAACAATTGCATGTAAGATCTAATAGAAGATCTTACCCAATATTCAATAATACGAAGATCTAAATCTACATCTTGAGGGAATTTGTTTTTTTTTATCTTGTCCACCCTAGGAAATTTGATTTTTATCTTGAACCACCTTAAGGAGTTTGATTTTTATCTTTAATTTGTGTGTAAACAATGTAATATCATGGGTAAACAACGTAACAATTTTAAAAAAGTTATTAACCCCACAAATGATTTTGGAGAAACCGAGATAAAAGATATGATAATTATTAATATAATAAAAGTGCGGCTATTGGGGTTCGAACTCATGTGCATATAACTATACACCTCGAGTTTTGAAACATCGAGATGTTAAGTTCATACTTTCATGACGACCTTATATACCTCACTTCTGATGCTGAGGTAAAATAAATTTTACATTTGACGTTAGAAGCGTTATTTATAGTTGTGTAATCCATTCTAATAAATAATATTTCGTTTAAAGTGTAAGTCATTTTTAACAACTTTATAAAATAAAAAAATACATTTAACTTTGTGTTAAATAGAGAAACCATAAATTATATAGAATTATTTTTCTTTACAATAAGAAAAACAAATTGTTTAAATTTTAAAAAAGAATAATAAATAGTAAATATGATAGATTTTTTTTTATGAAATTATAAAATATATAAAATTAGTTTTTCTTCTTCTGGACTTTAAGTTATCTTTTTATTGAAAAAAAATAGAGAAAATTACACCAACTTATCCCGAAGTATGACAAAATAACACCGACATATCTTTATTTTAAAAATATGGATTAACATTCCTTATAAAATTATGACGAAAAATATATGCATCAATTATAACAATTAATTTAAAAAGTAATATTATAAAAGAATTTGAGTTTGTTGTTTAGAAAATATTATATAATCCATGAACACAAATTAAATTCATTTGACTAATTTGGATTGACTAATAGACACAAATTATTTATATTTATTGTATTTTATAGTCATTAAAAATTAGAGGAGATGCAAATTTAATAAATTAAAAAAAAATTAATTTAATTTTATCTGAAGAAATGATATTTTGAAATTTAGATGTTAAAAAGGTGTAAGTGTAATTTTTAGATAGAATACATATAAGTATATGAAATTGAAAAGAGATAAAGACATTTATGTTATATATATAAAATTAAAACAATTTGCTTATAAAATAGAGTAATTTATAATTAAAAAGATTTTTTTAAAAAGTTGTTAATTATAAATATCTTTATAACTGAGTTACCCCATCAACTAGTAATTACTAGTTGAAACTAGAGTTAAGAAGAGTAAGGCTGAAAATATAAGGAAAAAATTGAAACTGAAGGGGAATTACTTAGACAATTACTCCAATCACGAAAATGACAGATTATGGATACAGTGGAATAGTGATAGAAGACAAATTGAATATGTGACTGGTACCGATCAGATGTTGCATTGTAGAGTTATGAAGGGGAATTACTTAGATAACTACTCCCACCACGAAAATGACACATTATGGATACAGTGGAATAGTGATAAAAGACAAAATTGAATATGTGACTAGTATCGATCAGATGTTGCATTGTAGAGTTAAAGATTCAAACGTGAAGTTCCTATTTTGGATGACGGCTATCTATGCACATAACCAATTGAATAATAGAAAGATACTTTGGCAAGACATTGGAAAAATTCATGCACAACAAAATGGACTTTGGATTCTGATTGGTGATTTTAACAATGTTATGAAGTATGGGGATAGAGCTGGGGGTAGTGCAGTGGCAAAAAAGGAATATCAAGACTTAGTTGAGATGACGAGTCAAATTGGTTTGTATGCACTTGAGAATAAAGGTGTTTACTTTACATGGTCAAACAAACAGAGTGATAATACAATCTGTTCTAGAATTGACCATGTACTGTATCATGTAGAATGGAAACAAGAAAATGATAGCACTACTATGATGCATATGCCACCGAGCATTTCAGACCATGTCATGCTGGTCTTAAATGACCATATCCAGCAAGCAAAGAGACCCAGGATGTTTAAATTTCTTAACTGCTGCGCAGAAATGGACAACTTCCAGGAAGTTGTGAGGCAAAGTTGGAAAGCACCAATGGAAGGTAGGCCGATGTTTATTGGATTGGCACGAGAAAGACCAAAGCATCTTGAAGCATCGTGCAAAGGTGAACTGGCTGTGAAATTTCGATGGAACTAACAAATATTTCTATGCTTCAATCAAATGTAGGCAACAATTCAAGAGTATGAATCGCATTAAAAAGGCTGATGGTACATACACAAACAATCATAAAGAGATGGAAGATGAGGTGTTGGACTTTTACAGAAACTTAATGGAAGATGCTTTTCAAGGGTCTAAAACGGTTGATACTAGTGTTATGCGTGATGGGAAACAGATTAACATAACATAGGGAGAATTTCTTACTCAGCCTGTTACGACATCAGAAATTGACACCGCTCTTAAAGGTATTGGTAATGACAAGGCCCTTGGGTTGGACAAGTATGGTGCGTGTTTCTTTAAACAAGCATGGCCAATAATCAAGGAGGATGTTATAACAGTAATTCAGGAATTTTTCGTGCATAACCATATGTATAAGGTAGTGAATTTTTCCCTTGTAACACTCATTCCTAAACATAATGGTGCGGAGGAGATAAAGGAATATAGACCAATAGCTTGCTGTAGTACTTTATATAAGATCATTTGAAAAATCCTAGCTAACCGGTTAAGATCATTTGAAAAATCCTAGCTAACCGGTTGAGTAAAGTGTTAGGAATGATTGTTGGTGACAACCAAGCGGCTTTTGTCAAAGGATAGAAAATCCACAACCATATTCTCCTGGAATACGAGCTGATAAAAGGATATGAAAGGAAAAGAATTTCTCCTAGATGTTTCTTACATATGGATATTCAAAAGGCCTATGATACGGTGGATTGGATTGCGTTAGACAAGATGTTGATAGAAGTTGGTTGTCCTCGTTAATTTATGAATTGGGTCATGAATACAGTCCCAACTGTATCTTATAGATTAAACGTAAATTGACATCATTCTAATATCATGGTAGCGAAAAGGGGGCTGCGACAAGGTGATCCAATATCACCCATGTTATTTGTTATAGTAATGGAGTGTCTTAACAAGTATCTTCATAAAATGCAGAAAAACAACGATTTCAATTTCTATCCCAAATGCAGTAAACTGAAGATTACCAACCTTTGCTTTGCTGATGACCTTATTATGTTCTCCCGAGGTGATAAAAGATCAGTAGGTATGATGATGTCTGCGTACGAGAGATTCTCAAAAGCTACGGGGTTCGTGGTTAACCCCCAAAAATGTCGAATCTTCTGTTATGGTGTTAATGAGGAAGTGAGAAGAGACATTTGTAGAGTTGCAGGATTCCAAGAAGGACGATTGCCATTTAAATACCTTGGAGTTCCCGCGACAGGTAAAAAACTTCACATCAATCAATATTCTCCACTAATTGAAAAAATTGTTGCTAAGATTAAGCATTGGACGGTCCGTCTTCTCACATATACGGATAGATTACAACTTATCAATAGTGTTATTTTCACGGTAACCAATTATTGGATGACTTGTTTTCCTTTTACCAAAAATGTCATCAGGAAGATTGAGTCTATTTGCCTTAATTTCCTTTGGACTGGTGGTTTTGAATGTAGTCAAAAATCACCTGTAGCTTGGAAGCAAGTTTGCATGTCCATCTGTTATGGGGGACTGAATGTGATAGATGTTTAATTATGGAATAAGGTGAATCTAATGAAATTACTGTGGAATATAAGTGGTAAAGAAGACTCTCTGTGGGGGAGATGGATTCAAGCTTACTATTTGAAAACCAACAATGTGCTGAATGTTCAAAGTAAAGAAAATGATTCATGGATCATGAAGGCAATTATGGAACAAAGGCATGAGATGAGATTATTGGGTACACAAGAGGAAAATATGACTAAAACACATTTCAGTATGGCCACCACATACACAACTCTAGAGGATTATGGTCAAAAGGTAATTTGGAGTCCTATGCTAAATAGTAACAATGTTAGACCTCGTGCTAACTTTATTCTTTAGCTTACTTGTCACGGTAGATTATCGACTAAGGATAGGTTATATCGATTTGGCATGATACATGATACACTTTGTTGTTTTTGTGATTGTGAGGAGTCAATAAGTCACTTATTTTTTGAATGTGAAAGTAAGAAGGGGGTGTGGAAATAGATCCTGAACTGGACTCAAATATCTCATACACCGTTGGCCTGGCCGGACGAGGTTGCTTGGTTGATTCTACAAACCAAGGGAAAAGGAGATAAAGCGGAGATCCTAAAAATGGCGGTATCCGAAACGATCTATGAACTATGGAAGTACAGGAACAATAAATTTTTTGGTGAAAATGTGGATATCCCGGGTATAGGAAAAAAATATAGATACATTGGTGTATAGAGGTTGGAATAAAAAGAAGCTTAGTAATTACGTAGCTATTTTAATGATGGAGGGGGGATAATTTTATTCTTTCTATTTGTTTGAACCTCATTAGTTCTTTTGGGGAGTTTTGTCTTTTGGTTGTTGGATCCAGTCTGTGGATCGCTTGTACTTGATAATATTTTTGTTTCAATAAAGTATTTTATTTTTCAAAAAAATTAATAGTTGAGCTATCTAAAGCAGTCAAAATGGACTAGTCCATATGGGTCGGTCCGTCCATCCAAAATATTATAGGATATGAGCCTTTTAATTAGAGTCCATATTTTAAAAGAATTTTTTAGTTCAGCCATAAAAAAACTCATTGCCCATTAGGGTCGCATAACTATAATTTTTTTATTTAAATTAGTTTTTGCATTGAGTTAGTCTAAAATAATACTCCTACATTGATTTATCTCATTTCACTAAATTTTGTATCTATTCTATTCAATATTTTTTTAAAAAATACTACACGTTAATATAATCAACATTCTTTTCTCATATTTTATTAATTTCTTTTATGTTAAACATTTGAATATTATTTTTTATAATTTATACATGTATTATATTTAAAAATATATTATAATATTTATAAAAGATATTATAGTAATTAAAAATATATTATGTCTAAAATATTATAATTTTTAATTTAATTTATAATAAATATTATAAATTTTTAATTTTAGCTTTATATATTAAAAAAAATCCATTTAAAATCGAATAGTCTGAAGTCCATTAAGAACTGCACTCGAATAATAATTTTAAAGTCTATATTATAATAGAATTTTTTTAATCCAATAAAAAAAATCTAAACTCATCGGGACCCAATCCATTTAAGACCGAATACAATATTTTAACAGTTATTCCCTCCTCTCAAATTATAAGTCGTTTTGCCAAAAATATTTGTCCTAAATTATAAGTCACTTTAGAATATATTTCAATATATTATTAATAACCTTTTGTCTAATATACCATTTACTATTTATTTCTCTTTTTTCTTTTATTATTTTGATTTTATTTTTCAATATAATTATTAAAGGATATATTTGTAAAGTCATTCAACATTTCAGTTTTTTATAAAATAATAATTAAATTTTTTAATTCTTTATATATTTTTGAAAGAGGAAGTAGTATAGGGGTGTTCATATCCTAATAAAAAACCGCAAACCGAACCTAACCAAATCGAAAACCGTAAAAAACCGCAATTGGTTCAGATGATTTTGGACCATTTTTTGAAAGAATCGAGTGGTTCGGTACGGTTTGCGGTTTTATATTCATAAACTAATCCAATCCAAACCAAACCGCGATATTTACAAACTTGTTTTTTTTAAAAACATAACAGACTAACATAGGCCCAATTTTATGTAAAAAAAAAGAAGTCCAACAATTATTTTTGCTAGGCAACTGGGTAAGTCACAGACCACTGACTCTGAGAGTGTGAGACCAGTAACGCGAAGAGGAAAAATTGAAAAAACACAAGGAACTAGGGCAAAGCAACGACGGAGATATTAGGCTCGAGGAAGAAGGGCGGAGAGTTCTGGCTTGAAGAAGAACGACGATGAAGAGAATTAGCTTGAGGAAGAAGGGCGGAGAGTTCTGGCTTGAAGAAGAACGGAGGTGAAGAGATTTGGCTCAAGGAAGAAGGGCAGAGAGTTCTGGCTTGAAGAAGAACGACGGTGAAATATGGAAATCAGTGAAATACATAAATCAACCAGGTAACGACAACGTTATTGACTATTATATCTTCAACAATTCGAAAATTGTTAGGTCTGAATTCGAAATATTATGT
This sequence comes from Vicia sativa, assembly GCA_021764765.1. Lineage (NCBI taxonomy): Eukaryota > Viridiplantae > Streptophyta > Magnoliopsida > Fabales > Fabaceae > Vicia > Vicia sativa. Next base: position 130,753,179 of record CM038797.1, read on the forward strand.
TCGAAAATCTGTAGGGTAATTTCTGTTCAAAAATCTGTTCGAAATTTCTATTAATTTCTGTAGGGTAATTTCTGTTCGAAAATCTGTTCAAAATATTATCTTCAAAATTTGATACATAACTTCTTGTTCTGATAACTTCTGTTCTGATATGTAAATTGTTGTTCTGAATTTCTGATACTTGTTGTTTTGATAACTTCTGTTCTCATATGTAAATTGGTGTTCTGATAACTTCTGTTCTGATATGTAAATTGCTGTTCTGATAACTGTTGTTCTGTAAATTGATGTTCTGATACATAACTTCTGTTCTGATAACTTCTGTTCTGATATGTAAATCTGTAGATCATGTGTGCTGATATATAATTGCTGGCCTGATACATAATTGTTGGCCTAATACATAATTGCCTGATATATAATTGTTGTTCTGATACATAATTGCTGGCATTTGGTTTATGTTTTGTTTTCATCTCCTTTTCTTAGATATGACTATTGATAAAGAAGTCAATTCTGTTACTGAATCTGATGCTTCCTTTTCAATGGCCGAAAATCGGGTAAAACAATGATAAATGAGTGTATTTGATAAAGGGGTTATATTTATGAGTGTATTTGATAAAATGGTTATATTTATCATGTATGTATTATGTATTTTCAGTCTCAAAATAGTCCATTGATGCCTACAACAAACCTGCCCCAAACTATTGATTTAGACAAACAAGAAGGCGACAATGCTCAACAGAAAAAGAAAAGGAAAGTTGGAGAAGCGGATGATTCTAAAGCTGGCGATTCTAACGTGGAGATCCAGGTAAACAAAAACCTTGTAGGCCTAAATCTTGGGTTTGGGATCATTTTACAAAAGATGAATCGGGTACTCGGGCTAAATGTAATTGGTGCACGAAATCTTATGCGGCTGATTCACATAAGAATGGAACCTCAAACTTAAATAACCATTTGATGCATCAATGTAAAAAAATTCCCAAACATGTTCTTGATCCTAGTCAAACCATTCTTAGCCTTCAAGAAGGATCTAAAGAAAATATGAATGCACTTGTTGGTATCCATTTCGATGTTGAATTGTGTAGACAAGCCTTAGCTAGAATGACAATCGTGGATGAATTGCCTTTTTCTTTTGTTGTGAACGAAGGATTCCGTCATTTTATGAGTGTTACACAACCTAGGTTCCCACTTCCAGGAAGGATTTCCATTGCTAGGGATTGTTTGAGACTTTACGAGAGTGAGAAACATAAGTTAAGAAGTATGTTTACTAAAACAAATCAAAGTGTTTGTCTAACAACTGATGCTTGGACTTCTGTGCAAAATATTAATTATATGGTTCTTACCGCGCATTTCATTGACCAAGACTGGAAGTTGTATAAAAGGATTCTCAATTTTTGTCCAATAACTTCTCACAAGGGAGCGATAATTGGGAAAAAGATTGAAAAGTGTTTGGAGGATTGGATGATAGATAGGGTTTTCACCATCACAGTTGATAATGCTGCTTCAAACGATGTTGCTATCGCGTACCTAAAAAATAGAATGGAGGATTGGAATTCACATCCATTAAAAGGGGAGTATTTACATATTAGATGTTGTGCTCATATTCTTAACCTTATTGTCAATGATGGGATGAAGATGAAGCACATGAATTCTTCACTTTCAAAAATTAGGAGTGCAGTTCAATATGTTCATCAGTCACCTGGTCGTTTAGATAGGTTTAGGACATGTATTAAAGAAGTTAGGATACAAGACAAGTCTAGTGTGCAATATGATTGTCCCACTAGGTGGAACTCCACATACCTTATTCTTGAAAGTGCATTGAAGTTTCAAAAGGCCTTTAAGAGATTAGGTGAGAAATGTGTTGAGTATGCGATGCTGGAAGGTGGTGTCCCAAATAATGAGGATTGGGATAATGCCAAGTGTTTTGTGAAATTCTTGAAGTTGTTTTTTGAAATCACTACGAAGGTGTCAGGTTCTACTTATGTAACATCTTCTACTTATTTCATGGAACATTGTACAATGTTGGGGGCATTAAAGACTTGGAAGGAATCTCATAAAGATGACCCATTACTTACAAATATGGCTAATGCTATGGATGATAAATATAGTAGTTATTGGGGAGAAGTCAAAAAGATGAATATGCTAGTCTTTATTGCTGTAATTTTTGATCCTCGGCATAAGTTTCAATTTATTAGGTGGGGATTAGATAAGTTTTATGAGAAGGAAGTTGTTGATTATTTGTGTGATATGGTGAAGAAAACATTAAACAAAATGTTTGAAAGTTATAGTCTTTTCTTAAGTAAAGGCCAAGCTGAAAGTGTTGCACAAGAAATTGAGCTATCAAAAGTTGTTACATCTTCAGATCATATGGATGATCAATTTGAGAAGGACATGGATCAAGATTCAAATTCAAATAAAAACGAAGTGGATTTGTATCTAATGGAGACGAGGGAGAAGAAAAATTCAGATTTTGACATCTTGAATTGGTGGAAGGTAAATTCCACCAAATACCCTGCTCTTGGTTTAATAGCTAGAGATATATTGGCTATGCCAATATCTAACTGTTGCTTCGGAGTCAGCTTTTAGCACCGGGGGTAGAGTTCTTAGTTGTTATAGGAGCTCTCTTACACCCCACACCCGTTGAAGCTTTAATATGTGCACAAAATTGGTTAAGATCCTCTCCTTTGAAAGTGGATATTGAAGAGCACTTGGAAGATTTGGAAAAACTCGAACAAGGTATATCTATGTTGTAAACTTTGTTTATAAATCTATTTTATTCAATTAAGTTTGTTTTGTCTAACGTTTGGTAATTTATTTGGTCATTTTTAGAAATGGCTTCAATCCCACAAGTAAATGAGGGACTTTCTGATATTGAATCCGATTAGAGACATGCTTGAAACAAATGGTATGTTTTTACTTTTTAATATTTATTTATTTGTATATTGCTTTCTGTATTCTGTTGCAATGTATGTAGCAGACTTAATGTTAAAATGACTTAATCTTATAATTATTTGTAACTTGGTATTGTTTTGTAGTGGCAAAAGAAGCATGATAGTCAGATTTATACTTTGTCAATGGCAGCTCACTCCAAGAAGCAAGAAGAAACAAATTATTAGTGATTTTGATAGTTTTAATGTCTTTTGTCTTAATTTAATTGTGCATTTGTGACAAACAGAAAGTTTTAGTTTATGTATTGATTTGATTGAATACTACATTGATGAGTAATTTATGTATTGAATACCATTTTCATGTTAACTATTTTGAATTTTGCATTTAATTGCATACTACTATTTCAATTATTGTCAATTGTGCAAGAAGAAAAAGACAACATTACATATGAGTTTTGTTACAAAATTGAATCGTCTCTTTGAGAATATATGAAATAGAATTGTAACAGTAGTGTTGTCACATAAATAATAATAAAAATTATTATACATAATTAAATTTGTTGTATGTAGTGCTGCCACATGAGTATAAGAATTATCATACATAATAAAAAAACCGAACCAACCGAACCAATCTAAACCGCATTTATTTGGTTTGATTTGATTTTTTTTTCAATCAACCGAACCAAACCGAACTGCATGATTTTTCCTCTTGTAATTTGGATGATTTTTTTTCTTAAAAACCGTCAACACCGCACTGCGAACACCCATAAAATAGTATATAGCTATCCATCCATCACCAAACAAAAAATACTACGTAATCGTAATAATAAGATTATAAAAGTACATCGATCTAGGTGTCTCGTGAAGAAGACGCAATAATAAGGACATGAATGATTATTACTGCATTCTATATTGATTGGTTAGAAATCGAATACTTCACTCACATTTCAATAATGTCACTTCGGGTGACGTCATTCAGTATCATCCAAAGACAAAAGAGTAGGTGAAATTGCTGAATGGTTGAATTTGAATTATTCTCCTGCATGCAGTAATACTCCATTTTGGTGCGCACCAAATTCAACCATTCACCAAATTTGACTAGTACTAGTAGTAATTTTTTAATAAAACGATTACTTCGTCTTGCAAAAAAATAGAGTATTTTGTTTTTTAAAATTTATCAAAATGATTAACACATCTTTAGATTTCATTTTTATCAACTTTTTACTGTTTGAGTATATTTTAAATTATCAGTTTAGTCTTTCAATATATCTTTTGCTAATCAATTTATTTCATTAAATTACGATAAAAACACAGCAAAGATATATTTACAATTTTGATGTCATTACATTACAATTTTGATGTATGAATGAAGAAAACTTGTGTACATTGGTAAAATAAAAAATATTGGATAGAGGAGTATATTAGATAATACAGAGCTATACCATTTTTTTTATTGTACTGTGATCGATGATCGAAGTGTTGAATAATTTTTTATCTATTGTATTTGATATATTTATGTATTAAATAAAATAAATTTTATTATAATATTTCTTAATGAATATACATATTAAATATTAATATTTATAAATCAAAATTTTAAATAATGAGAAGGAGAAGAAAAATGGTGAAGAGAAAAAGAAATTTATTTTATTTTATTTGATATGTTTATGTATCAGACAAAAATAATATAATTTTATCATAATATTTTTTATTAATAAATAAAATAATAATATTATATTTATAAATTAAAATATTAAAGAGAGAGATTAAGAATGGTATGTTGATTTTTTTTATACCTTGTGTTTGGCACAAAAAATTACATATAGTTTAGTAAGAAATAAAAATTAATGTTTTTGTTCTATCTCTTGTTATATACTACTGTATTTTGTTCAATCTCATGAAAATCTCTGCATCAAATAGAATACAAAAATATTGTCCTATTCAACCCTCATTTTTTAGAGAATCAAACATAATTTTAAATATAATTTTTTAAGTGTAGTTTATATTATCTCTTAACGATGTTAAGTACCCGTATTATATTTTTATTGATAAATAATATAAATTATATAAGAAATTGTAAATATGTTTTAATCCTTTGTCTATTTAATTGGTTTAAGCAGTTATACCATTTTTATTTTAGTTTAATTGTTTTTATTTGTTTTTTCTCATTAATATTTTTTATTTTTTTAATGATTAAATTATAATATTAATCCCGCATAAACATGTAAAAAGATCTAAAAGCAACTAATTATTATATTATGAAAACATAAACTTATATCATAAAATAAAATAGTAGTATATAGAAAATACAAAATATTTAACTACTATAAGTTAAAAATATATAAAAAAATTTAACTACTATAAGTTAATAAAATTTAACTACTATAAATTAAAAATGTTTAATATATATTAAAATAATAGTATATAGTAATACTAATTTTATCAATTAAAATCAACATATCTAATTATTTTCTTAAGAATTACGCAAAATTCAAATAAAACACTTATTATTTCTCTTTACGGAGGGAATAATATAAATGCACCAAGAAAAAATATTTAACCATCTTATACTAGAAACCAACAAAGTTAATAATACGAATCAAAGAAACATATTATTATATTTTTAAGATTCATAAAAAAACTTAAACAAATGTTAATCCACATGAATTGAATGGAAGAACAATCTCAATTCTAAAATCATCAATATAATTCAAATCCAAATATAATTAATATATTTTAGAAGAAAAAGTTAAAATAAATAGAATAAAGATATTCTTGAGGTGAATATCATGACTTTTGATATCCTAAAATTTTGTTGGATAAAAATAGCAATTGATTAATATCGTTAGTTGATAATTTAGAATTTATGATTGATGATCGATAATGGATAATTGATGGCTCATGACTGATATATAATTGATAATTTAATTAAAATATTTGATAAAATTAATGGTTCAACTAATTGATAAATGTAAAATATCAGGACATTTATTAATTTACTAAAATATATATTTTGTTTGGTTATCAAGACGAGACATTCACATTGGGTTAAACACTACCTAAAGATCAAAGATTCACTCAAACAATTAAGAGATATACACCCTCCAATAAAAAGCTTTTTAGATACTTGAAATACATGATGTATCTGGTATAAAATAATAACTAGATACATCATGTATTCAATGAATCTAAAATGTTTTTTATTGTTTATAAATATGTCAAGAGTAGTACAATTTATTCATCTAAGATCTTAAGACAATATATATGAGTCCTCTCACTTATAAATTGCTTAACATTTACTTTTCTAAGCAATATGTGATTTACACACCTCAAATTTATTTCTCAACAATCTTTCATCGAGTGTGAGTTTATCCACTATGTTCTCTCTCAAACAGAAGCTCTTTTACCCACATACTTGTTCCACGACAAACATCCTTACCAGGCCACGGGCATTTAAATGTTACATGTCACTTGACCTCCATTATGTCTAGAAAACTTTTGATACAAGAGTCAATTTTTTTACTTGAATCATACTCTGATACCGCTGATGTCTAATCATTAAGGAAAAGTATTCACATTGCATTAAACACTCACTAAAGGTCAAAGGTTCACTCAAACAAGTGAGAGTGACACAACTTGTTCACTAAAATCCTTAAGACTTTGTTTGAGAGTTTGGAGGAGAAGAGAGGAGAGAGCTTTGAAAAATAGGAAGCATTGAGTGAAAAGAATAGAAAAAAGATTTTGGTTGAGAGGGTTTGTGTTTTTTCATAATATCAAAAACTCTATAATTTGAGGGAATTTGAAATTTATATTGAATGAATATTTTGGAGGATTTACATAAATTTTCTATTTTTTAATGTTATTATAGTATTCTTAAAATTTAAAAATATAGTAATAATAAATACTATTTTATGCTTTTATACAAAATTATTTGTTTTTCTTAAAATTTAAATATTTTTTATACTTTTTAAAAAATTCGTTTTCGAAAGTTTTCCCTTACTCTCCCCTCCAATTCTCCAAACTCACAAATATAGTCAAAGACAATTGATATATGAATCGTCTCATTTACAAAATGTTCAATCTTCACTTTTCTAAACAATATGAGACTCATACAACTCACATTGTTTCTCTAACATATTTAAGATAAATGATAAAAATTAATTTTAATTAAAATAATAAAGATAAAAGTGAAAGAAGAAGTAATAAACTATAAATATAAATTAAAACTTTTTTTGAAATAACATTTAAAAGAAAACTATAAACTTATAATAAAAAATTATTATCAAACAAGTCTCTTTATCATCTTATAAACTTAAAAATTATAATCTATAAATTCAAAAATATAATAAAAAAGATTAATTTTAGAATGGATGGAATGAAAAATTCACTACAAATGATGTAGTGCCATTCAATATATTGATCATAAGAAAGTAATATTATCAAGAAACACCTAATCGTAAGTAGAGATAAACTTGCATCTATTAATGAAGATTTTCGTGAGAATTATTCGATTGAGATTTCAGATATGAAAAAACTTTTTGCAGAGACGAGGATGAGAAATAAAATTCTCCAAAGACACTTTAGGGATGGGGTGGTAAATATATTCCCACATTAAAATACCAAAATATTATTAACTAATATGTAACATTTTTATGTAGGTTTATTAAATATGACGTTCATGAATCTCAAGATCAAATATTATTAAAATAATATATTTATTATAAATGATTAATTTATTAATTTTTTGTGGTTAGTTTTTAATTTTTTTTATATTAAAATAAAATAAAAATTTATGTTTATAAATCTCAATAAAAACATTAGAAATATGTGACGACCCGTGAAATTACAGGGACGAGGAAAAAATCCTCTTGTAAAAGAGATTCGAGACGAAGACAAATAATAAATTTAAAAATAAAAATTAAAATGAGAATGCCCTCCATCCCACTCCGCCTTATTAACATCTTTAATCACAACTAACGTTCAAATGATATAATATAAAATTAATTTAACTAATATTCACCGAAAAAGAATCACATACATGTATCACGAAAATCCTATCGAAACTTACTCCATATCAGTATCAGTAGTACATCTTTAATTTAGATATGTCAACAATTTCTTCTATCCAAAAAAACATAATTATGCCAAGAAACCTTAGATTTAATCCAATAATTAGCATTTATGGCACCTAGTCCTTAGAAAGGCAAAATAATTGAAATCTAGAGTAACTAAAAGTCTAAAACAAAATCGAATGTACGAAAAAGAAGATACTACTATATTCCATTCACACAAAAAAAAAAGTAAAAGAAAATCCATGCGCTAATAATTGCATGCACGTTTTTTTATTGCAATTTCTTAGGTTGATTTTTGAATGTATTTTCAAGGGCATTGCTTTGAAAAATGATTGTTGTATGCACTTCCAAACGGAAGTTTAGAGGTGAAGATATAATTTTGAAAACAATAAAAGATAAATAGAAAAGAATTGAAAGTTTTTGAAAAGAGAGTTTTGAAAAAAAATTATAATATAATTTTTTTTTTATTTGGGAAATTAAAAATATATATTATAAGATAGTTTTGAAAATTTTAGATAATTTTTTAGATTTTAATTATATTGTTATAATACCGTAAGTATATATATATATATATATATATATATATATATATATATATATATATATATATATATATATATATATATATATATATATATATATATATATATATATATATATATATATATATATCCAAAGTCTTCTCTTCTACTTTTTAAACTTTTAGAGATTAAAGGAAAAAAGATTTTGAAAAGAAAGTATGAGATGAAAAGTAAAGAGAAGATTTTAAAACTTCTATTTTAATAATTAACTTAGTAATTACGCCTATTATTTATCAATTATAAAATAATTAGCTTATCAATTAGTCCATCCTCTCATAATTTTTTTTCAAGATTTTTATATTTTTAAAATAATAGTTAATTATATTAATTTAATGATAAAATAAGTCTTATTTACTAAAATAAATTTATTAATTATAAATATTTAAATAATTATATAAATTAAAATACAATAAATAAAAATAAATTAGTGAAAAATAATAATAAATATCACGTAGATATTCTAAAGAGATAAAGAAGCTGAAAAAAATAAAAATTAAAAAGAAGACATATAATATAAAATAGATGAAATATTAATCATCATATATCAATTATATAAACAATATATTATGTATCAACTATAAATACATATAGGGAAATTCTAATTCTTTTTAATAATCGGTGTCTTTTCATTTGTATTTTAATCCATGCGAAGAACCAAATCAGAAATAAAAGTCATAAGTGAAAGGTAAACGGACAAGAAATGTGTTGTTATATTTTGTTGAATAATAAAATTAATTATTTTAAAAATTATATTCACAAATCTAAGATTTAATATTATTATTTATAAGTCATCAGTTTTTCTGTAAAAGATCAACGGTTTAAGATCTTAGTAAATTAAAAATATCAAAAACAAATAATATGAATGTATGTTAATGGTCGAAATACATTTTATTATGTTTAATCATTTTACTTGAAGCTATTTTGAAAATTATCTGTCCCAAATTAAACCTCCGATTTTCAGTTTCACTAATGAAAATATTTCAATGATATCTACACAAATATATTTTCTTCCTACCCAACTATACACCAGAACATTGATGGGCACTGTAAAACGTCCCTCATATGAATAACTAAAAAACATTTCACATATATAATTTTCTTCAACGTATATTCTGAACCATCAAAATTATAATTTGAAAATTTTATTTAAACCTTTCAAAATAGTTCAAATCTGTCTTCCAATATAATTTTTAAATTACTAAAAGAATTTTATGTTATGAACAAAATTAAACTATTTAAAACTTTCTTAATCTCGGTCTTTTCATTTAATTCTTTTAAAATTAATTTGGTCAACATTCAAGAACACAAACAATATAATATGTCACAAATCTCTTTTAACTTAATTAATCAATATTTCAGATTCAATAGAGAATTTTGGTCTATCTGAGTATATCCTATAATGCTCAAGGTATTAGTGGACATATAGAATAGTGTTAAAAAATGTTATGTGATGCACGAGTTTCCACTTTGCTTCGAGTGAGGGCAATAAATAAGAAGGAATAATTAGAAAAATGAAAGCCAATATTTCCACTAGAGGGAACATCTTGTTGTATAAGATCATAACATTGTCTTTTTGACCATACTTTCCTTCGAGCAACAAAAGAAACACATGGTCAAATTCCTTACCGGATTTGTTGGCAACTACTGTATATTGACTGGACTTAATAGATTTTACGTGAACATTATAAATTAACTTGTGTTATTAAACTATAACTACTTAATCGTCGCATCTATGTCTTTGAAATGGTAAAAGTCCAGTAATTTGGTCTAGAATGACAAATAGTAAATTAATCAATTAAATACAAAAGACCAACATAAAAAGACGGATGAACAAATGGACTCCCATGATATGCTGAATATTAGAGTTAAGTCATAAATTCATCTAAGCCAATAGATTGAATCCTACAATCTATTCCAGATCAAGTGATTTCAATCGACGATAATATAGTTACGTGTTATATTCAGTGACGGAATCAGAATTGAATGGTTGAGGGGTCAAATATATAAAAATAATTAACAAAAAATAATAATAGCATTTTGAAATCAATTTTTTTCCTATTATTTAGTTAAGTTAGCATTTTGAAATCAATCTTTTTCTATTATTTAGTTAGAGTTAGCATTTTGAAATTAATTTTTTTCTATTATTTAGTTAGGATTAGCATTTTGAAATCAATTTTCTTTCTATTATTTCGTTTGAATTAGCATTTTGAAATCAATTTTTTAGTTGTATTAAAAATATTTATTCTATTTACTTTCACTTTTTTACACTAGCAAAAATTAAATTTATAGATTGTGTTCTTAAAAAATATGTTTATGTGGGGAAAAAAATCAACAACTAAGAAATATATGTATGACAAAGAGAATAAAATTATATTAAAAAAATATTTTAGATTTTTTTATAAATTTGGATGGACATTATTCTTAATAAATAAATTGAATTGAATTTTATAACAAAAATTAGTGGATATTAATATATTATTTTGATAATTCATTAACAATTCAAATCAAATTTATTTCTAATAAATAAATTGGATTCAATTTTTTTAAATAACTTTAGTGGATTATTAATATATTATTTTGATAATTTATTAACAATTCAAATTAAATTTATTTCTATAGAGAATAAAGGAGTGAAACTAATATAATATTAAACTTGAAAATTTAACTAAATATTAAAAAAAAAATTAAAAAAAGGCCGAGTAGGATTTTATAAAAAATAGTACAAATAATGACCTTAGTAGGATTTGATCAGATGACCCAAAGGTAAATGAAAGCATACTTATCCGCTTCAACAATGTGCTCTTTAAGTATTTTTAGTGATGATATATTTATAAATATACATTTTAATAAGAAAAATTATATAATATAACTATTTTTTAAAACTATTTTCAAAACTTTGGGGTGGCCATGGCCACCCCCTGTCCTAACATAGTACCGCCACTGGTTGTATTAGGTACTTTTTCTCTTTCACTCATGCAAGTTATATCTATGACCACATTGATTTCCACTTTAGAGTGTTAACCTTGCTGGTACATTTACCGTTCTATTTATTAGAGACTTGCACCTCAGTAATAGAGATCTTCTATGACGAATTTCATAAGTAGACAATCAATCTTTTATTTCATACCGAAATAGTGATATCGTTTGTGGTGATCGTTTTCTGATCCTCACAAAATTCCACATAGAGTTCTTCAGACCCTTTTGTTGCCCGCCACAAACATTCTTTTCTACCGATCAAATTGTCTTGAATTTCCTCGGCCAACAATGGTAGCTTCCAAACCAACTTGATTTTTCGCTCATCGCAACACTAGTCGTGTAATCAAAGTTGCCACTTCAGTCTTCCTATATACTCATGAAGTTCCATCTTCTCCCGCGGAAGAAGGAGGTCCAATTCTAGTTACATCTCATACTACTTCATCTTCATAGGCTTTAGTTCATCCACTGATCGACTGGGGAAATTTTTAAATCTTGACGTCCTTCTAACCTTTTCACCTATTACTTCAAGGCCAAACATCTAAACAACCTCAATTACAGACAAAAAACTTGAGCCAGAAATGTTCTAGAACCTTTATCAAACTCATAGCAAGTATTTACAACCTAGTGCATCAGTCGAGTGCAAGCATACTAAATGAGAAGCCCTTACATGTGGAATAAAATCAACAAATAGCTCTGAAAACATAAGGACTCAATGCAAAAGACCTAACCTAGAACACACCCTTATTGGACCTTTATCAACAAATAGCTCTGGCGAATAAATGGACTTTCAACAAATAGCTCTGGCGAATAAATGGACTTTCACCATGAGGCTTCACAAGAAAATCAAGCTATGAGCTCATCTCAAGCCTTAAAATAAAATCCAACATTTTCTCTTAGTCCACGTCGTGCCTACATAGAGGGGTTTCAATCGTTGACCATATATAAACTTGGTTATGTGTTATAACAAGTACTTTTTTCATTTACTTTTGCAAGATAAAATTTTTCGACGTTACTGATCTATGTGTTAGAGTGATTATCTTGCAGGTAAACTGTTATTCCACCTATCAGAGGCTTGCACCACCTTATTGGAGAGCCTTTACGACCATTAGTAACCATAAATATTCTATTCCATTCCAACATAGGGGCACCGTTTGCAAGAATCATTTTCTAACTCTCATGAAATTCCATATTTAATTCTATAGACCCTTTTAGATGTGTCCCACAATTGTTCTTGTCTACCGAATAGATCGTCACAAATCCTATCGAAAGTATGAAGTTTAATTCTAGTAACATGTTCGACAATTTCATCTCCCCAAGCTCCAATTCCTCCATTGATCGGTCAGAGATCTTTGTAGGTTACTTTGTGTAGCGGCAAAAACTGTGAGTATAAGCCATTGAATTTGACTTAACTCAAAAAAGTAACAAAAGAGTCGCCACCACACTTTTATTTTATCCGAAGGACTAGGAAAAAGAGTGAATAAAATCCTAAAAAAAGATCAGAGATCTGGGATCGGGGGTTAGTTATGCAAAGAGAAGGTGTTAGGCACCCAAAACATGTACGATACTCTACAGGAACCTTTTTGAAAATTTGTATATGTGTGCTAAGAAAAGTATATGTACAAAATGGATGGTGGGGGGAGAAAAGAATTATTTTTTATAATTTTTGGTTTGATAGAACTTTCAATGAGTTACAGACCTACATACCAACAATGTGCAATGTTGAAATCAAAACCAAGTAGTTCGGCTAAAAAAAACCAAAATTGTGTGTTGGTTGATTTTAGAAAAAAAATGTTAGTATAAGAAAGCTATAAAGAGCTCAAAAAATTTGAATGAGGTTAGGTGTTTTTTAGTCTTAACAAAAGAAAAGTCAAAGCATTATTAAATGAATTGAAAGTTTATTAAGAAAAAGAAGTTAGAAAATTCATGGACCTAAGTCCAAGTTTTTTATGATAGCGGTTCGAGTTTCGAAAACAAAAATCCTTTGAAAGAGAGGAAAGATTTTGAAAATTAAAGAATGGGGAGGAGATGAAGAGGCTAAACTAAGTGCATAAAGTAAAAGGTAAGGGTAAAGAAAAGTCTAATCGGGGTGAGAAAACTAGTACTTGACATCAAGAGCCAATACCATATCTCATCCTTTGGATTACCACATAAGCAACAAATAGCCAGACAAAAAACAAGCTTATGATAAATCAATGCTTTTAGGTGAACTCTTGTCTTGAGAAAAACGGGCAGAGTAACGGCTGTATTTTGGAGGAAATCCACTCTTAATCGAGTATAACGGAATAACCTGCATACAAAGATAATAACCAGACAAGACAGAATAACACCAATGACACAAAAATCTTCAAGCTGAGGTAGAGGTCCTAATCCTAAATTCAAAGATCAAACTCCAAGCACAAGGATAGTAACCAAGTCCAATTCAAAGTTTTTTATGTTTAGGTTGAATTATTAAGTATTTTGGAAAAGGCAAACAAAGCTCAAGTGAGCAAATTCAAAATGGCAAGAAAATAAAATACTCAAGTGAGCAAAGGAAAAAAAGACATAGAAAATAAAATGCTCAATTGAGCAAAGGAAAATGACATGAAATATAAATGCTAAAAGTAAAGTGCATAAAAATAAACAGCATAAAAGTAAATGCGAAAAAATAAAGAGCGGAAAATCAAAAGGCATAAAATAAATGGCAATTAATAAAGGTTGGAAAGATGACCATCTTGAAACTTGTCAAGTATATCATCAAATTGTTAATTGTTAGTCGTCAGCAAGGTGACCATCTTGAAACTTACGCATGAAGACTTTCCAGAAGTTTGATAGAATCAACGCGACCACACGACAAGTTTCAATTGTTTTTTGTCAAGTATATCACCGATTTTGGAATTATCACAACACTTGATCAAAGATGATTGAGAATTTCAAATGGACAAGGATAGTGGAAACTTGCCAGAAGCTTGATTAAAAATCAACGCGACCACACGACAAGCAACACAGGTGTTGAACCAAGATCAAAGCTCAAGTCATCTTTTGGAGCTTATGTTAGAACATTGAAGTTCATGCCATCAATTGATCACTTTCTCCGAATCGGGACAAAAGAAAAATAAGATGGCGAAGAAGAAACGATTTTCAATGTTATTTTGCATCAGATGAATTTATTTTGGTCTTACTTCGTCAAAATCAATCAACTCTCTTGATGGATTTGGTCAAGAGACCTATCAACACCCAAATTCCATTGATGTTGAGGAAATTTGTGACTCTAAAATAAATTCAAAAGTCAGCAAATAAAATAAAAACAAAAATCCAATAAAAGGATTAAAATAATTTTAAAATTAGGTTATTTAATTGGACTTTATTGACGAAATACATAAATAGTATTTTTTCATCAAAATAAAATTCCAAGAAAATTATCCAAAGTCAAACTGAAGTCAACAAGTGTTGACAAATTTTTTAAGAATTTTTTAAAGTCAGAAAATATTTTTAGAAAATAAAATAAAAGGTGAAATAAACAAAAAATGGTAAAAAAATAGTAAAATCAAAAATAAAAATAAAATGAGGTCACAATATTTGTCAAATGACTATTAGATCCTTCCATAATTTTTCCAGAATTTAAAAATGTCAAAAAATATTTTAAAATAATTAAAAACATCAAATAAAAGAGAAAAATCATAAAAAATATCAAATCTGAAAATAAAATTGTGAAGAAAAAAATCATAAAGGTAATATTTCAAAATATTTTTGTTGTTATAAATGGAATGATTATGGATGTCCATCAATTAGAAGATTTCAATTGATTTTCTATTTATTATATTTATATCTTATAAATAAGACTCATATTGTAAATGAAATCTACACAGATAATAAAAATAATACAATCTTATTTTCTCTCTTTCTCTCCTCCGTCTCTACTATTTTATGACATTGATTTTTCATTAATTTCATAACACATTATCAGCACGAAGCTCCGAGACTTAGAAGGTACTTTTTTTTATTCACTATGTGTTATTTATAAATATATTGATTAAAAAATGAAAAAGAAAATCAGTGATAATTTCCATACATCCCATAAGAATTGCATGAATAATGTTAAACTATTCCGGAAGAATAGCAAAACAAATTAATTATATAGTTCCTGAAGAACTTATTTATCCCTGAAGGATAGCAAAATAATATTTATATAGGTTCTGAAGAACTTATCAAGCATTCCTAAATTCAGGATAGCAAAATAATATTTATATAAGTTCCTGAAGAACTTATCAAGCATTCCTGAAGGATAGAAAAATAAGAGTTTATTATATAGTTCCCGAAAAAATTATCAAGTATCCATGAATGATAGAAAAACAATATACAATAAGTTTATATTGTTTTGAAGAACATACGAAGCATCCCTATAGGATCGGAAAATAGTGAATATCTTATATAGTTCCTGAAGAACGTATGAAGAATCCCCGAAGAATCGAAAAAAATCAATTTTTTTTTATAATTCATGTAGAACATATAAAGCATCCTTGAATGATAGCAAAATAATACATTTGTTTTATAGTTCTTAAATAACTGAAGAATTACAAATATTATTTTTATTAATAAAATGATTTGTGATTGAGTCATTGAATAATATCATAGTAATAATTATGCAAGTGATGATATTTTAATTTTGATTGATGAAATTATTTATAGTTTCAGAAGAATTTAAAATTTAATATTATTACTAATAACATATTTTGTCTCTATTGATCAGAAAATCAATGATGATTTTTATGCATCCTACAATAAGTGCATTAGTCATGTTAAATAATTCTAAAAAGATTGTATCTATAATATTAACGAATCTCAGAAGGAATCAATCATGTTAATCAATCCCAAAAAAATCCCAGAAGAATTTGATTATAACGCATCCCAAAAGGATTTAATTGTAACCCATCCCAACAGGTTGCATCTATAATATTAATGAATCCCAAAAGGATTTGATCTAAATAATATTAATGAATCCTAGAAGGATTACATTAATTATGTTTTAAAAAATTAGCAAAATGATTGCATCAATAATATTACTCAATTTCAAAAGGATTGCATCATAATAGTGAAGTATCTCGAGAGGATTTCACAATTGCGTAACTTTTTTTCTTGATTCTTACTTGAAGATTTGAAAAACAAGCAAAAATATTACATCATCCCTGAAAGATTGTTCAAAGAATGTATTTTTTTTTTATCATCCCATAAGGATTTCAAATAATATCGCTATTTTAAATATTAAACATTTTTGAAGAATTATAATTTTTTGTTGATCATAGTTGTTAAATTTTTTTTGGTCAATTCTATAAGAGTCAGACAATCAAGGAAATACTTTCAAGAATATCTTCAAAATATTTTATATTTTTAATATAGCAGTTTAAAATATTATATTGTAATGATAGTGTCTCTTAATATCAATATTGATTTTTCCGATTCTTATTTATTCCTTATATTATTCTATTGAAATTTGCGAATTTTTTTTGCAATAACCAAGTATTAAAAAATGCAAATAACCATGTTTTGAAAAAAATTACGCAAATAACCAAGTTTTAAGACACATTAACACTTAGACACCATCTGAGATGACTCCTGCATTGAAAAAATGCACGTAGGCGCCACCCCACTTGACGCCTCCTCTTGGACAAGTCATCCCAGATGACGTCTCCCTTATGTAGGTTACATGTAGGAGCCATTTCAGAGGGCTCGTATGTGTATTTCTGTTTTTTTATAAATACAAGACCCATGTCTCCTTCATTCTTCACATTTTTTCAACTTCTCATATCATATTCTCTCTTATTTTTCTGTCATGACATCACTATACATCCATACAAGAGATGGATACGTTGTCTTCTCGGTCTCCAAACCTCCGATAAAAATGAAATTTTGGCACATATTTACCATGGTCAAACTGAAGAAAGAGTTGATGCGATGGTTAGAGGGAGAAATAGAAGTTGGTGAATAAATTAGAAGGATCCAGAGGAAGAGAACAACCATGAACTTCACAACTGGACAACTTCGAATTTGGTTGGAGGAAGTCAAAACAGATGTTGACGTTATTGCGATGATGTATGGTTCCGATGAAATTGTTTTGACGGTTGTAGTGTCTTAAATAATTTTTTGTGTTGTTGATTCTATATTTTCATGTTGCTTTAGTTATTGTTTTAAGTTTCATGTTGTTTTAATCGTGTAGTGATAAGTGCCAAAATGTAGTTATTTTGTATATATGTTTTGTGGCACTTATTTGTTCTTGTTTGTTAATAATCGTTGAATAACCCCAATTTTTGTTGTAAATACGTTTTATTGTGTTTTGCGTACATAATGTACAGTTTGATAGTTTTGTATCTATTTTTATAGGTATTCATTCATAATTGGAGCATTGAGTACTAAAGTGTCGAAGACACGGCTTCAAACGCATGATTTTGAGCAATAAAAGAGGACACATAAAGCAAAGAATAAGTTTTCCAAATATTTCAAAGTTATAAAAGCTTGATATTTGTTCATGGTTAGATAGAGCATTGAATAAGCTTTCCAACGCTTCAAACCGGGCGTAATTCCGAGTTACGGTTCTCAAGATATGGCAAAAACAAGATGCTAATTTTTTTCGGATCATCACAGACCGCGCTTAGCGCGAATACCACGCTTAGCGCGCCCTGCGACTTCATAATTCTTTAAAAGGAGCTAAAAACACATTTTTAGGTTATGGGTTGGGTATTTTTGAGTCCCAACACCATCAACATTATTTTTTTGATAGATTTGCTTGGAAAACAACATTGGAGCTTGCATTTGGATGATCCGGAGTCGAATCCCTCGTCGATTGGTGTTGACAAACCAAGAAATGTTTGGTTCCTCTTCTCCTCTTCTTCTTCTCTTTGACATTCACTATAGAGTATCTAAACTTAATGCCTCTGCGTTGGTGAAGTATGCTAGAGATGGTTATGGAGGTGACGCAGTTGACTTCTATGTTGTTGAGATATGCCAAACATGGCTATTGAGATGATTCGGGAGGAATCTCAATTTGGGTTAGAAATAACCAAGGTTGTGAGAGGTATGTGATGACACGGACGAGTATCGTAGGCCGAGTATAACATGAGTGGTAGACTTAAGTTTGTGATGGGTAGTTTACATTCATTCTGGACAAGTTGTCTATCCTTTATATTTTTTGTTTATTTATTTTTTGTCTTTTATTTTCATTTCTTTTAATCTCAAACTCATTAACGGTAGAATTGTCGAACGAAGAATCAATAACCAATCTCTGTGGACACGATACGATATAACCTAACCGGTATATATCACCCGGTAAAAATAATACCAACTCTTTGCTTGCCGCTTTACCGCAGCAACATGTAGTTATTTATTTATTGCGATGATGTATGGCTCGTATGTTGTTTCTTATTTATTTTAATCGTGTAAGAAATTATATTAATGAAAAGAAGAAGTTTTGTTATAATATTAAAAAATGCAGATAAATTCCATACAAATTTTAGGATGTTGAGCTCGTAGCACGTTGGGGACAATGTTTCCGATTGTATCCGATTTGACGACATAAACCACACTTTCTTTCTAATTTTTCAAGGTCATCCATTTCAGTTGTTATACGTTTGCTTTTGAGACAACCCTTTTTATTTCTCCGTATTTGAATTTTATGCCAAACTACTTCCCATTCGAACGCAGTCCAATAATCTGGTTTTGCTACCGGTTCGAAGGTATTATTGTATACGTTGAGCAAGGTCTCAAACTTGTAAATGGGAGAAAGAAGTAGTATTGCATCTTGATGAACATGTGCAGACGCTGTGATGACATGTGAGCAGGGCATTCGAAAGGCCTGAAACTTTCCATAATCGCACCAACGAGATGGTAGTTTAACCCTGTACTCTTGTCTAGCCAAACCCTCGTTTTGGTCGATTGTCTCTTTGACAATAAAGTTATGGTTATTTCGGTCGAATCTTGTAAAAAGATGAGTGCTAGCTTTGACACTTTCGACCTTAATAAATTTCATGCAGCTTTCACTCCACAGTTGTCCTGATTGTACCATTACGTTCCACTTTGAAGACGTCGTTCATTGATTCGACTAGATTTGTTGTCATGTGGCCCCAACGCACTCCATTGTCGTATGACCGTGTCCATTTTTCCACTTGCATATTATCAACCCATGCAACTGCATATCGATTTTCCATTCTGATCTAGCTGCAATAATATTTAAAACGTGGTTGTGTTAGTGCGTACGCTGCGTTCATAACTATTTTCCGAAGACTCTTATCTTTGATCTCGCACATGAAATTTTGAACGATATGTCTTGTGCAATAAACATGTGTAGACGGTGGATCGTGCCAACCGTTAGCGGGATTATTGTACGCACTATCAATTGAGTCATGTTTGTCAGAAATTAGACAAAGATCACATTGTGTAGCTACGTGTGTTCGAAGATTCTTTAGGAAGAAACTCCAAGCTGCTGTAGTTTCTGCCTCGACAAGAGCATAGGTGACTGGGAATACATTATTGTTGCCATCCTGTGCGACGACCATCAGTAGGGTGCCCTTGTATTTCCCGTACACCCATGTTCCGTCGTCTATCTGTATGATAGGTTTGCAGTATGCAATCCCAGTGATGCAAGGTCGAAAAGCCCAGAAAAGTCTACTGAATATTCCATGCCCGCTGACACAGGTACCATCTGGGGCATACGCTGACATCGTCTCCATAACATAAACTGTTTCAGGAGCATACGTTTGTAGTGCATTCATGTATTGAGGTAACTCTTTGTATGAACTCTCCCAGTTACCGTAGATTTTCTCAATAGCCTGGTTTTTTGCTAACCAGGCCTTTCTATACGAGGGGGTATAGTTGTATGTTGTGGTGATGTGCGAGATTATTGTTTTCACCTTAAATGATGGATGACAACTAACAAGAGGTAAGATTTATTGATAAATGAGATCATAACTCAATTTGCGATAATCCTGTGATTGTGTGGAATTAACACAAGTGTGTTCTTTCATAGAACCTATCACACATGAATCACTCCTCAACCTGTATGATGTAGTTAGATTGAACCTACACTCAGGGTGGATACAAATGATTTTGTATTTGTCTGCATTTGTTCGATCCACATGAAAGTCATAGTTGTTTATCATGTGGAACTTTTTTATTGTTCGCACACAATCTTCTTTTGAACGAAATTTGTCTTTCACTTTTAAATTTGCATATGACTGCACATGAGAGTTGTAGAATATATCAGATGATGGGTCATCTGTGCCAATATTGAGGGTGGTCAAGTACGGAGGTGGTGTGTATATCTCATGTGGAGGCAGTTGACGTTCTTCATCGGCCTCTGAATCTTTGTAGACCATGTTGTTGAACTGCATCTAGTCAGCTTCCTCCTCTTAGTCAACAACATCCACCTCAGCTTGTTCCTCCTCCATAGGATCAACCCTCTCTGCATCCTAGAACACATCATTCAAAATCGAGTTGTACCCAGAATATTCATGAATACAAAACATGTTATGCAGGTCTTCGTCGTCTTCAACAACTACCTTGTAAAATGTTACTTGGACGTGTCGGTTTTGGGGATGTCATTAAAATATCCAACTGTACGATAGATTCAAAGGTTATTCTTGCATTGTGTGAAAGGTGGAGACCCGAGACACACACCTTTCATCTGCCCGTAGGTGAATGTAGGGTCACACTTGAGGAAATTTACATGTTAATGGGTCTTTCGATTAATGGTAATGCGGTTAATGGTTTGGTCCAACACGCAAACACTCTATGCGAGGAGATGTTGGCTAGAGATATGGTGGAAGGTCCTAGTGCAAGAGGCCAAGGTATATTTTTATCCACACTTTGAACGCATTATTATTCTCTTGGTTTGAACGAAAATTCCACCGAGGAAGAAAAAAATAATAAAGACAAGAAATTATATTATGTTAATGTTTGGGAGTCTATTATTCCCCGAGAGTACAGGAAATTACGTAAATTTTATGTACTTGAATTTTCTTGGGGACATTGATAAGATAGGAAAATATAGTTGGGGTTCCGCTATTCTAGCCCAACTATATAGTTCCTTGTGTAAGAACTGTAGGAAAGACACGTCAACTTTTAATGGATGCGTTTTCTTGCTTCAATCATGGGGTTGGTGGAGAATGCAATCACTTAATCCCGTCAACGACCTACCGTTCAATTTTCCATACGCAACAAAGTAAATAGATTGCTTAATTATTAAAATATTTATGTCCTTCATGTATATAAAATCTTAATATATTAAATGTTCATTCATTTAGGTATAGTGTAACGGGTATGGATTACAGAAAGAATCTGAGACACAATGTTGTCCTTTATCATAATCTAATAGGCCACCTTGGCGCAACTGATGTACGTAATTTCTATTAACTCCAACTAATTTTAACATATATTATTTTAAAATATATCATTAATCTGCATATTTTTTATAACAGTTTACATGGAGACCATACCTGGGTTTGGATCATATACCCAATGAAGATGATGCAGAGGTTTGGACTATGAAGACTGCTATCATACGGTTTAACATTGTGGAAATGCACCACATCGACCATGTGAAGATGCAGTTCGGTATGTTCCAAGACATACCACGCAATCTGATATGTTTGGATTCTTGGCATCTCAAAAGGGTCGATGCCCAATAGGGATATGATAATTGGAAAAAAAATTCCAGGGAGTTTTGTAGGATGTGGAAAAACTGCGCGGA
This sequence comes from Vicia sativa, assembly GCA_021764765.1. Lineage (NCBI taxonomy): Eukaryota > Viridiplantae > Streptophyta > Magnoliopsida > Fabales > Fabaceae > Vicia > Vicia sativa. The sequence continues at coordinate 130,775,401 of CM038797.1, forward strand.
CCATATCTTACAATTTCCTGTTTACGAGGATGACGAAATTATGCAACACTCTCGTCAATAGATTGCTTGGTACCAGTCCGTAACGAAACCTGAAATACATGTCTCTCACCCCCACTATTTGGTCGACCCACGCACCTAGTGGGGCCAACCCTTAGCTCCACAACAACCGCGACAACACCACCAACAACAACTACACCAACAATACCAACAACCACCCCAACAACACTACCAACAACATACCCAACATCCATCAACCTTCTGCCAACCAACCCGATGATACAAGACCGCCAACACTCAATCTCAACCCCAACCTCAACCTCATTACCAACCCACTCAAATGCCCGACACACAATTTAAATACTCCCATATGTCAAACACCCAAGTACAATACTCCTAACAAAGAGCATATGTCCAATCCCCTTATACGGGCCCATCAACATCTCACCTCACTCCATACACTGGCTTCCCCGAGGAATATTCTCCAACCAACCCAACATACCACCAACCATCACCGTATCAAACCCCCCACCATTTATATGGGTACCAGTATCCAAACATCCAATTTCCTTTTTACCCCACCCATTCACAATCCACCTATACAGATGACGAAGACTGCTATTGTCCCCATATGGAACCTAACCCCCACCACAACGACCAAAATTTGAGAACATGGGAACACGTCTATACGAAAGCGGTACGACAAGCATACAGATCTTAAGGCATACATGGATCTTGATCGCATACACTACGAGCAGCCATCGACCCATGCATAGGGGATATCGACCCAACAACAACTAGCTCAAGAACCTCGCATCACACGATTTATGAGAGGACGCGGGTGTGGAACCTGTGGTCGTCTACATGTCCCGTGTCTCCAAGAATAAATCTATGTAATTGTTATTCACTATGTTTGTAATGATAATTTATATTTCAAATTGTATTTCACAACATTGTCCTGTACTTTAATTTAAATCAGATTTTTTTTAATTAACACATAGGCTCCATCTCAGATGGATTTTTCTATGTGATTAACACATAGGTGCCATCTGAGATGGCTTTTAAGAAAAAAATAACACATAGGCGCCAAATGGCGTGGCTCCTGCTTGTTAAAAAAAATGCAGGAGCCATCTGAGATGACTCCTGCTTGTATGTTAAACAAGAAACATGGTTATTTGGGTAATTAATTTCAATACATGGTTATTTAAGTATTTTTTTAAAACATGGTTATTGAAAAAAAATATTAAAATTTGCTTATGATATTTTTATTTTATTTAATTATTAATGAATAACTTTTTTTATTCTTTAGATTAAGTTTATAACAATTAAATCAAATGAAAATTAATCATTTGTTTAAAATATCTATTTTATCTTAATGTTTTGATAACAACAAAATGTCAATTATATTTTCACTATATATTGTAAACAAGCATAATCGATTTACAAATCATAATGTAAACCAGAAGTTTACAAATCAAATTTGACAAATTAAACAAGCATAATTGTAAACTAGAAGTTTACAAATCAAATTTAAGAATGTTAGCCAAATCAGTTGGGTCATCCCAAATGTATTATGATGCGATAATTAGTTTTGAAGAACTAGAAGTTTCTTGAATCCAATAAAATTTGTGTGTTTCTAAAGGAAATTTTGAGAAATTGAGTTTTTCTGATATTAATTGTTGCATCGACTAAAAGATCATGCATATGTCTACTCATAAGTCACAACCAGAAGTTTGTGAAATTATTTTCTCAACTAATTAGAGTCAAATCTTATTATTTGGATTTTCAGAAATTTCTTGATAAGTATCACATATATTATTAAAATTGATATTGAACATCATGTAGCATATGTTCATAAAAATGGACTTGAAGATCCATTTTTTAGATGTCTAAAGTTAATTGTATGGTTGATACTTGTAAGATCATAAGTTCTAAATTAGATATTTGAAACACAAAATATGAATATTAATATATTCATTCGCATTAAGCCAACAAGATAGTATATGTTAATTCTCCTCTTAACTTACAAATTATTTTAGGATAATAACCTAATATGTCTCATCTAAGTAAAATTTTGGATGTGTTGTGATTATTCAATTGCTCCAATATAGTACGCTAAAATGAGTTTTGAAAGAATATTGAGAAAATACTTTTTTATATGAATCCCGTATTTGAGGATGTATCTTGATCCAATAATTGGATACTTATTTGAAGCCTAGTAGGCTTACTATCGATTGATAAATTAATTTTCTCAATATTAAGGGGAGAGAATAAGCAGCTGAAAGTGTGAACCAGAAGTTCAAATGTGAACCAGAAGTTCAAATGATAAAATAAATTGTTGTCTTGATCCTCGTACAAACCAATATGAACAAAAAGTTCAAAATATTGTTAATTTGCAAAGTTTATGAAATAAATTATCAGCTGTTAATACTCCACTCAAAGTGGATTCTCCTATTAGATAAGCTAATCTTGCAAATGAGTTGTAGTCGCGCCTGAAGCGTGGTATGAAAGTTGGTTCTAATGGTAAAAGTCCTCTACTAAGATAAGAAACTAAAGTTAAAAATGACTCAAGTGAGGATATTAATATTCTAAGAGTACTTTGACATAATTTATTTTTCAGTTCTAGAAGAACTATCAAGTACTTGAAATATGAAATAAAGAGATCTCGATAAATTATGTCTTGAATGAAATAGAATGAAACCGAAATTAAGATAACCAAATAAAGTCGATATTGACAATGTATTTGTATACAATATAGCGTTAAAGAAGATAAACGATAATGAGGATCATGAAACAAAGTCTACCAAATATTGTAGGCAAAGTGAGAATTGGTCAAAATGAACAGATCATGAATCAAAGTCTATCAAAGATTATAGGCAAAGTGATAATTAACCAAAATGAACAGATCATGAATCAAAGTCTATCCAAGATTATAGACAAAGTGATAATTGACAAAAATAAATAGATTCAATTGAAGAATAATTAAACTTGCTTTAAAAGCGAATCTTTTTTGGACTTGTAGTCCGATACCTTGAGGTGTGAAACTAATGAGATATAAATGAGTTTTTATGAAAAAGTAAAATAAGAATGGTATGAAGTTTGATTTGTTGTTCAATGATTTTCACAAAGACCTAAGATTGGTTTTGATGAAACATATCCACCTGTAGTGGATTCAATTAATTGTTTCGATATTTGATTAGCCTTGTAGCACATGAAGGGTTTAATATGAACATGATGAACACATGTGGTATAATCGTCTTAGTGAATATTTGCTAAGAAAGAGATATACAAATCAATTCAAATCTCCATGTTTTTTTATATCTGGAAAAGAATTCGATATAATAGATATCCATGTGGATGACATAAATATTATTGGAGCTCCTGAGAGTCACCAAAAGCCATAAATTATTTAAAAGAAATGGTTTGATGTGAAGGACTTGAAAAATACAAAGTTCTTACAACGTGAAAATTTAGACAATAGAATTTGCGTACACCAAGAAGGTTATATAGAAAAAATGTTAAAACGTTTCTATATGGAAAAATCTCATGTATAGCAAAAATGTTAAAATGTTCATATGTGGACAAATCTCGTATATTGTCTACCTCTATGATGATAGATAATTGAATGTGTAAGAGATCCTTTTAGACCTCGAGAAGGGGATGAAAAACTAATTTTGGTCATGAAGTACCATATCTTAGTGTAATTCAAGCACTAACTTATCTTGCTAATTATACATACCATGATGTATCAAGTACTATTACCTATTAACAAGATATAGTTCTTCGCCTACACAAAGACATTGGAACAAAGTCAAAATATACTTCGTTATTTTGGGGGTAAATGGACATAAGTTTGTTTTATTCGTATCTAAATTTGAATTAACATGTTATGCATAAACATGATAATTTTTAGATCCTCATAATGGTATATCACACAAATTATTTGTTTACTTATATTGGTATCACTATTTCATGGAGACATGTGAAACTAATCATGGCAAAAGACTTGTTGGTTGACTTATGGAAAAAGAAATACAACAACCATATATGAAGATAATATTGTATGCATTACTCAATTGAAAGATGATTACATTAAAGGATATCGAAGAAAACATGTTTCTCCAAAAACAAATTCCACTTACGATCTTCAGAAAAGTGATAATATAAGCTCCAACAAATTTATTCATCTGGTAATCTTACCGACCTTTTAGTGCAAAAGATTGACCTTCATCATAGAAGAAATGACTGTTCAGCTAAGGGGGAGAACCAAATTCGTTCAGTTGAAGGGGAGAAATGAATTTTTCTAAAAAAGATATGTATTATTTTTCCTTCACTAAATTTTTTCTATAGGGTTTTTTCTAGAAAAGTTTTAACGAGACATATCCTGAAAAAACATTCAATGAGACTATTATGAATACTGGATTATTGTCTCCAAATAATTTTCTTTCTTATTTGTATCTGTATTGAATAGTAACGAGGTAGCTCCCTCAAAAAGAATGTTGTACTCTTTTTCTTTCACTAGAATTTTTTCCCCTTGATTTTTTTAGTAAGATTTTAATGAGACATATTCTTTGACCATTAATTATTTTGAATCCAATAGTTAGAAATAATATTAAATAATAGTTTTCTCTCTCCACATTTAATTACTCATTATTTTTAACCATTGAATTCAAAATAATTATTGGTCAAGATGCAAAATAAGTCATAAAAAATTACTCTTGGAATAAGAATATCTCTACTCTATATTATATATATAATCAAATAATAAAATTATTATTTGAGTTGGAACACCGAAAAAGATCAGCATGCCCAACAAGAGAAAGGCACACGAATCAAGATAAGAAAGTCCAAAACAAACATTTCTGCGATCTGGTTGTGCGATGATATCTCAATATGTTGAAACTTACCCCAGCCTTGTAGGAGAATCACACTTCTTTTCCATTGCCAACTTAGCCCAGCCTTGAAATTTTGGACACAAACCTAATCAATTACTAGAATTATAATTTCAATGTAGCTGTAGAGAAAAATGAAGCCATAGGTTTTTTGTTGAAAAGTCTATAGCTATTAGCTATACTTTTTATTTGAAACCCTATCGCTATAGCCAATTGTGTTTTATATTCTCTAATTTTCTATTTATAATAACTCATTTTATGTATTACAAAATTGATGAGTCTATCATTTATATTTGCAATATAAAACTATCCACATAATTAACCAGCTGAACTCATCATATAAGTATGAACAAGGTTTCTGTTGGTATAAATATGGTCAAAGTTTGAAATGTGATTATTGTACGATTGCGCATGCGATGGTGTAACTATATCTTGATCTTTAGTAAGAATTCATGGATGAATGCATGCATTTGGCCACAATTACGATTATGCGAATATTTGCTGTCAAACAAGTTACGTGAACATTTATGGCGTGGTCCTGCGTCTAAGTGAAAGAGACAACACATTTTATGCATGTGTGTAAACTGAGTTATTCATGTCGTAAACAGCTGTAAAATAGTTTTAAGCTCGATTTGATCAAACTGATTGATAGCAAATAGCTTAGTGATTGAGAGTTATAAGTTAACATAAATATTTAATAAATTAATTTTTTATTAGTTGATAAATAAATAAAAAAGTATAAAATAATATTTTAATTAATAAAAATAATAATGCATTTTTGTTAAAATAATAATATAAATTCAAGAAAGTCATAAACTAAAAGCTACAATTTGAAAAACTTCTTCAAATAGCTTTTAAAAAGACTAAATGTTAATAAAAAAGCTACAGATTAAAAATTATAAAAATTATAAAATAGAATTTTTTTTTTCATTATTGTGAAAAAGGCTAAAAATTAAAAATTAATTTTTTTTAATCTTACCAAAGGAACTCTTAACATGCTACTTTATTTACTAGTGGCATGAAATTTGAATATCTAATCTAAGCATTAGACTCATATCCACACCGTAACCATGTCTCTTTTATGAATTTTATCAGAGACTTTTAAATACGGTGATAGATATCCCATTTAGATGTTAAATTAAATTTTTTCTATTTATTATTGCATGTCGAAACTCAAAATCAATCCCAAATTAAAGACGGTGAAAGCAGCGTAATAATGTGTCAGATATGGTGGACGGTTTGATCCGTTGAAGATTTGACTTTAATTATATTATTGGATTTTGATGTTTTGGTATGTCTATCAACATCATGTTTTAAATTTGTTAGAATTTTGAAAATCCTAGTATTAATCTTAGAGTTAATGGTAAATTTTTAAGTGTGGCAGGATGAAAAAGCCAAAAAAAAAAAAATATATATATATATATATATATATATATATATATATATATATATATATATATATATATATATATATATATATATATATATATATATATATATATATATATATATATATTATATTATGCCAATTTTTTTATTATCTATCAAATATTTATATTTGTGGGATGCAATTAAATATATGTATAATTTTTTTTATATTATTTAACAATTTATATATCAATTAAAGTATAATACACAAACTTTATGTGTAAAATATAGCATTTAAGAAAAAAATATTATTAGTATAATAAGTTTTTAATCTGTATAATATAAAAGACAATAATTATTGAAAATATATATAAGTAACATATCTAAAATATAAAATCTGAATGAATAGATATTGATATTTATCCCTTTAGATAAATTTTGTCAAAACTACTATAATTTTCATTGATGATAGAATATATACTACAGTTTATACTGTATAAAATAAATATAAGTAGACAAAATCTATTAACGTGTTACTATAATATAGTGATTTAAGAGTTTATAATTAGCAATTATCTTACTTTAAAATATACAAGGCAGCTGATATACAACTTAATTAATTTTAATTAATTATGGGTGTGATTCTTTCAAGTTATCAAATTTGAATAAAAATAAACTTTCTTAGGAATGTTATATATTTATTTAATTTAAAAATTATAAAAAGTAAAAATAATAATAACTTGAGTAGAAGTGAGAAGTTAATGATAGTTGAATTTATTTTCATTGTAATGTTGGATTCCCACCCTTTAATTATGGGAGTAAAAATTAAAAATAAAAAAATACTATGTGTAAATAAGATTCTTTAAAATAAAATATGCTTTGAAATAATTTTTTTAAATTTGAATTAAAATGAGAATATTGCATTCCCATAACTATATTCCTTAAAATATTTTTTACAACTTTAAAACAAACACAACTATAAATTATATCAATAGATTATCCATATTGATCTCTAGAACTTTAACTTTGAAGAATTAAACATTTGAAAAATTAATATAAAAACTTGATATCAATTCCATGACACCAAATTCAAATACGACTATTATATAAAGTGAACTCAATTGTATTTAGTCACGTATTTAGCAATTACATTTAAAAAAGTTGAATCAATTATATTTTATACAATATATTGTTATCGTTAATTTTTGTATTAAACTAGTATTGTTCATTCAACATAAAGGAGCAACAAAAAAGTATCATTATATTGTTATTTGAACACTCAAAATTTGACATTAGACAAAAATTCAACAAAAAAGTATATTAATTGTATATTAATGTTTCTATCTCTTTTTTACTTTTTATTTATATATTTACACGAATTTCAATATCATACTACACCACTTAAAATTTACATTAAACATTTTTTTGACACATAAATTTAGGTATCAAAATATCATTTATCTTATTACAAATACGTGTGGGCTATAACGAGAATTTATATTGTAACCCTCTTTTATACGTGTCATCTTTTTAAGTTATCAAAATATTCCCATAAAATATCAAATATTTTAAAATTTTCAATGCCGTACCGGAAATTTCGTAAAAAAATCTTAAAAAATTTGTTGGATTTATTAATTTACCGTGTTTGATGCTACATATTGAAAAATTATAACTTTTGGTACCGGATATTTTAAATTTTCGATACGTAGAATCAGTTAAAATATATACCAAAAATTTAAAATATTTAGTATCGGAAAAAATACCGACTATTTTAAATTTTCGGTATGCAAAATCAGTTAAAAATATATATCAGAAATTTAAAATATTCGGTATCGGACACTACAATAATTTTGGCCTACGGCCACACTAAATTTTTTCACAACTCAAAAACTGTGGCAATATACAAGTTTTGGTCAGGGTTTTCAATTGTCACGGTTATAAAATTACACATATATTTAAGCTACAATTAACAAAGTGTAGATATTTTAAACCACAAAAAAAAAACCACGACATTATAATTTTCACCTCAAACTGTGGCCCAAGCCAAAAAAAAAATCCACCAAAATTTTCCTCTTTTTTTAGTTTCCCTCTCATTAATTATTTTCTTTTCTATTTTGTTTTAGTTTAAATAAAGGGAAAAAATTGAAAAAAGGGCCACCGCCCAAATCTGATGAAACTGAAAGAAAAAAAAAAGGAAATTGGGTGGTTTCAAACGGGCCACCGGCTTCATTCTTTCACTCAAACGCCTTTACCTCTCAACTCTCTCAGAAACCATAACCCTAAGTGCGCCGCTTCCTCTTCCTCTTCATCAAATCATTATCCTCAACCTTCCTCATTTCTAATCCCATCCTCATTCACAGTCCTCAACACCCACCACCATGACCACGTTTTTGAACTCACTCACTCAATATCTCACTTTCAACCCTCAATCCTTTGATTTCTATGGGAAAGTGGAAACGTGATTCTCGCAGAATGGGTTTCATCTTTGGCGTGATGCTCGACATCTTAGTCGGCCTTGCCATCGTTGTCTCCTTCGTCCGCGCTGAGAATTTCCGCTCCACTAGACGATCCCAACTCGCAACCACCATCGCCTCTTTTGTGAGAATGTCAGTGGATGATTCTAGAAAACTCTTACCTGCTCAGTTCTACCCTTCCCAGGTTGTTTCTCCTCCAAACAAACGTTTAGTCCTCTAATCTTGTTCAATTTCTTTATTAGTTAATATGCTCTTCTTGTTTTTGAATTTTCAGTTAGATTGGCTTAACTCGCATCTTACCAAGATCTGGCCTTATGTTAATGAGGTACCAGCTTTCTCTTCAGTTTCTACATTTATTGCTAATTTTATTTAATTTTTTAATTATTTTTTGGTTTTTTTAGCTGCTTCTGGACTTATTAAGACATCAGTGGAATGGATTCTTGAAGAATACAAACCTATAGTTTCCCTCTATTGGCCCGCTCAATTTTTACTTTCCCTCTTTTGTTTCCCTCGATGGGCCTGTTAAATTTTTACTAAATTGATCTTGTATGGATTCCTAATTGAAATTGCATTTTTGGCACCTGTTTTCATGTCGTTGCAGTGGAGGCTTCAACCAAGTTCTTCCAAATTTTCTCTAGTATGGATATTGTAACTTATGGCTTGTTTTTTAAATATTCATTTGTGGTGTGTCTGTTGTAACATTTCCTCTCTATTTTGATTGGAGGTTTGCAAGGATGTTGTAGTGTTTCTATTCTTTTGTCAAGTGTTTTGTTCATGTTTGACTAGTGATTTGATTTGTTTGTTTTTAGTTTTGGCTGCGGTTTATGTAACATTCTGATTTTTATAGGTAATTATTAATTATTATTATTATATATTATATTATGTGATAATTAATTTAATTTAGTGATTTAATTGGAATTTAAATTATTTAAATAAGTGTGTTATTTAAATAATTGAGTTTTATGAGTAGAATAATAGTTATTTAGTATTGGGCCTATTTATAAAAATAGAAGTAATAGAGAGGTGTTAAGTATTAAGCCCAATAAGACAATCCTAGTTAGTAAAGGGTTAGAAGGAAATCATAATTAGAATTGTCATTTTGTGAAAGAAGAGAAAGAGGAAAGAAGAGAAGAGAAGAGGATAAAGAGTAAAAGTGAATAGGGAACCCTAGAAGAGGAATATTCAAGAAGTAAGGGTGGAGAATCCATGTTATTGTTTGATTGTATGTTATGGGTAATGATAAGGAACATGCTAGGTTGTTCAATGTCAATTTCTAGAGTCTTTGAATGTTAGGGTTTGAAGGGAAATTGTGTTTTTCAACTTAGAATGATGACCCATGACTAGGAACATGTTAGGATACCCTTTAATGATGTTATTTGGTTGATTGAAATGGGTTTTATATGGTAATTTCGTGGGAGAAAGATGTTGGTTCATAGCAGAAAAATTGCAGAATCGCAGACCGCGCTTAGCGCGAGAAGAAGCCCGCTTAGCGCGAAATGTTCTGACTTTTGGGGTTGTTTGTTCAGGAAGGTGCGCTTAGCGCGACAGATTGGGCTTAGTGTGACCTGGAATGAAAAATGTTATTTTTAGGATCTTTTGACATGGAATCTTATGTGATTATATTTATTGTAGTATTTTCATATATGTGATTAATTGATCCAATTGTGATTGAATGTGTTTTAGGTTGATTTTGAATACTATTTCAATGTATGTTTGATTACTTGAGTATAGTATGTGCTAATCTTATTTGATGGAATGTGTTGAATAACATTGGTGGAATGATGTGTCATAATGTTATTTGTTATGTGTGATGATATGTATAAGATACATGTGATCATCTTGTGGTTGAAATATAATGTTGTGCAATTGATGTATAATTCACATGAGATGAATTATGATAATATGCTTGGATAATTGAGGTTTTGTGAATAATCTTAATTTGCATATGTCATCTTGGTGAGTTGTACATGCATATATTTGGCTCGATCCTTGTGTGGATAATTAGCGGTGAAATGTTGGGTTCATAAATTGGCTCGATCCATGACGGATAAGTAGCAGTGAAACGTTAGGTTCACATTTGGCTCGATTCTATTGGGAATAAGTAGTGGAGGCTTTTGGTCTTGTTCGGATCGGAAGTAAGGGCTTGGATTCTATGAATGAATCGGAAGCAGGGTTAACGAAATGTTCCCAAAAACTTGGTATCACATGAATATTGAGTCACATTTCATTGTTGTCACATGAGTCATTATTGAACATGTAATGTGTGAAATGAAATTGTGATGTCTAATCATATGGATTAATTGGATTGTTTGAATGAATGATAATTATGCTATGTATGAACATATTATACTTGTAATGTTTGTATGATCATGTTATCTTGGAATATCACTTGAAGTGTGTGGAATTCGTGAGTAGATGCGGTTTCTTCATTATTTCCATTTATATACTTTTGAATAATGATGTGAATTCTCACCCTTCTGTTATGATGTTGCATCTACGTGGGTAATATGCAGGTTCCAAGGATACCGGGGCTTCGCACGAGACTAGTTGAAGGAGTTTACTTAGTTTATTCCTTACACTAGGTAGTCTAGTCATTGCTCTGGTCATATAACACGGGATTTATCTGGATTTCTGCTTTGATGAGATATTTGTTACGTGTACTCATCTATTTTAATTTGTATGATTGAGATACTATGCTGATGTGGCATTGATTTCGATGTATGAATTCTGATGACTTGAGTATGATATGGATTCATCGCTTTTCATCTAATGATTATAGTATGGGATGTAATCATTGATAGTATTTGTGAATAAGAATTAATCCGCTATGAAATGCATGATTTGTTTTAAAGCATGAGATTCAAATATGTGTTATGATTATGACCAGTGTGCATGTATTGTTTTAATGTTTAAAGTAAATCATGTGACACCCTCTTGTTATGCATTATATTTACTCTGATTGTGCAATAATTATATGGGGAATTAGAGGGGCTGTTACATTATGGTATCAGAGCAATGGTCGGTCAAATTTGGCCAGGTTATTAATTGATTTAACTCCTGTTGTATTTGATTTGTGTATCTGACATGATCAATGATATTGTCTGTTGTTGGATGTCTTAGGAAGACTGCAGAATGGTTGCAGGAAGGAATGATGATTCTATTGGTGAGGCTTTGATATTGTTGGCTGGATATCTTGGGAAGATTCCACAGGCGAATGTTGGACACCGAGCTGAGGAAGATGAGTTACGTGCTTTGGGGATGTTTCATAGGAACAATCCTCCTATCTTTGAGGGTGAGCATGAACCTGACAAGGCTCAAGCATGGCTGAGAGTGATTGAGAAAATATTCAGAGTTATGAATTGTACTGATGCGCAGAAGGTGCAGTTTGGTACTCATATGCTAGAGAAAGAAGTTGAAGATTGGTGGAGCAACACTGTTCATAGATTTGATGAGGAAGGTGTTGAAGTTTCTTGGGGGAAGTCATCATTACTCCCGAGGGTTCTTATATCCCGTTTTCCGCCAGATTGCTATTTGATTGCACCAACAACATTGCAGAATGCGAAGCTTGTATCATGGATATCGAAGAAGCCATCGACTTAAGGAACAAGATCCTTGACATATATGGAGATTCAGCCCTTGTGATCAATCAAATCAAAGACAAGTATGAAACTCATAACCTTGGTTTGATTCTCTACCGAGATTATGCAAGACGTTTGTTGACTATCTTCAACAAAGTTGAATTGCATCATATTCCTCGAGATCAGAATTGAATGACAGATGCCTTGGCTACTCTATCTTCCTTGTTCAAAGTCAACCATTTGAACGATATGACTAAGATCAGTATCAGACGCCTTAAAAGACCTGCTTATGTGTTTGTAACTGAAGCAGTCATCGATGATAAACCGTGGTTCCACGACATCAAACGCTTCTTTCAAACTCAGGAGTACCCACTCGGGGCATCGCACAAAGATAAGAAAACTCTAAGGAGGCTTTCTAGAAATTTCTTCCTGAATAGAGATGTGTTATACAAAAGAAACTTCGACATGGTCTTGCTCATATGCGTGGATAGACACGAAGCAGATATGTTAATTCACGAAGTGCATGAAGGGTCCTTTGGAACCCATTCAAATGGGCATGTGATGTCCAGAAAAATCTTAAGAGCGGGTTACTATTGGATAACAATGGAATCTGATTACTGTAAACACGTTAAGAGATGTCACAAGTGCCAGATCTATGCAGATAAGATCCATGTGCCACCGACTCTACTCAACGTTCTCTCCTTTCCGTGGCCTTTCTCCATGTGGGGCATCGACATGATTGGAATGATCGAACCAAAAGCGTCAAACGGTCATCACTTCATTTTAGTGGCTATTGATTACTTCACCAAATGGGTCGAAGCAGCATCTTACGCCAACGGTACAAGACAAGTGGTTGTGAGGTTCATCAAGAATGACCTCATTTACCGATATGGAGTTCCAAGTAAGATCATTACAGACAATGGATCAAACTTGAACAATAAAATGATGAAAGAACTGTGTGAGGAATTCAAGATTGAGCATCATAACTCATCTCCTTACCGACCAAAGATGAACGGCACTGTGGAAGCCGCCAACAAGAACATCAAAAAGATCGTCCAGAAAATGAATATCACTTACAAAGACTGGCATGAAATACTGCCATTTGCTTTACATGGGTATCGTACTTCAGTACGTACCTCAACAGGGGCAACCCCTTTTTCTTTAGTATACAGCATGGGAGCAGTGCTCCCCGTAGAAGTTGAAATTCCATCAATGAGAGTTCTCATGGAAGCTAAGTTATCTGAGGCTGAATGGTGTCAATCTGAAGAATCTTCCATCAACAGATCTTCAATCAAATCTTCTAAAGCAACAAGTGTAACACCCCTTCTAATTACCCGCGTTTTATAGAATTAAATAATCAGAGTTTATCCACCATCAAGAGGCGTCACAATTTAAATCATAAAATTTTAACCAAAACAGCGTCATGCTTCACTGAAGAATACTCATCAATTAAATCATACTCAAAATTATGTTTAACAGCGGAAATGAAACATAATTAAATCCCGAATACTTTACTCAACAGTTATTCCAGGATAATAAATCAACATAATTCCAAAACTATTAAAATATCCATTAAAGGATTCCAAACAATCGTTTCCCCAGTGTTACATCTACCAGAGCACGACACTGACACGCGGACAAAGACTCGAATCTAAGGCTATCCTCACCAACTCCAAGCAGCTAATCACTTCGGATCTGAAATTGTTAAAGTAAGGGTGAGATTTTGATTCAATATAATATGCGTTATACATTCTTAGATCCAACAGAATAACCGAATATATTAGTTCATCAACCAAACACAAGATCATAAACAATACAGACGACAGTTCACACAATGATCATGTATATATCAAACAATGGCAATTGCAACACTGGAAACCATCCTAACAAGTTACAATCCCATATGCAATGCAGACTCTATGCATGTGGTACCAATACGTGAACCGCGTTCACCCACTGCTCCGTTTACTCGTGGAAAGACAGTGTAATCCATGATTCGCCCACAACCATTGGGTCAAGAATCTAGCCTCACTACCTCCGACCAGGTAAGTCTATTGGCTCTGCAAGCTCACTTCCGCACAATGGGAATGAACCAAATCAACAAATGTTTATGCATGCATCATAAAAGCATGCCATCATCATTTCACATATCATGATATCAATACAAATCACATCATGTCAAATCACCAGTGCATCTCATTCAATCAAAATGAATATCATATATATATAACACTGTAAGCACCAATACCTCATCTGATAACTCGTACCATTCATAATAGTTTCCCATTATCCTTAACTACTCATTCTTTTCAAAAATCGGAAGCGCGACTATTTTTAAAATAATTTGGCAAATTAGTATTTTTCTCTTTTCAAAGGTAGTATTTAAAATTTAAGAAATAAAAACGGCACTCAAATCGGAGTTACGGTTTAGAAAATATGAATCTTCAAAGTTTTGGAAAATTTGGAAAAATGCACATGGAACCCGGTTCCTACCTATACAGGAACCGGTTCCTGGAAGTTTTCAAAAAGGCGCTCCCTGGTTTTTGTATGAGAACCCGGTTCCTACCTATACAGGAACCGGTTCCTGAGTGTAAAAAGTCCCAGTTTTCCAATTTTAACACTGGGAACTCGGTTCCTCCCTACAGGGAACCGGTTCCCACGACCTGTGACAGTATTTCTGCTACTTTTTGACAGCATTTTTCATCCTTTATCATTACCACACTTTCCAATACGAATTGGTATATTAGAAACACCATTTCATCATCATTTCACACCATTATAACAACAAACAAAGTAGTTTATTCATCCCTATCAATTATTTGACATACTATGATCCAATTTCCAACACCGACACAAAATAGGGTTTATTCCTATAACTCCTAATCATAAAAATTCAAACTTCCTAACATACCCATTTATTCCTATGGTTCCCAAAACCCATAAAACATATTAACCGATCAAAACCACCCCTTACCTCGCGATGATTCTTCGGTTTCTCTCGGCGTCGGCTTTTCGTCTCTTCTCTTCTTTCTCCAACTCTACGTGAAATGATTTCTCCAAAAACCCTTCTCTTTTCCTTTCTTTTCCCTTTATATTTCCTTTTAATATTCCAAATAAAATAATTAATCAATACTTAGTAATTAGTAGAGTGATTTACTCTTACACCCACCATTTACTCTGCACACCTCCAATCCTTTCCTCATTAAATGACCCAATTAATCCAAATAAAATAATCACCTAAGACTTTAATTAATTAAATAATTAAATTCTCACTTATTTAATATTTGAGTTAAATCGGGGTGTCACAACAAGCACAGTTGGAATTCAAAGTTGTTAGGGATAATAGCGGTTATTTGCTTTCAATGTAGCCTTTTCCCAATAAATTACCATTTCCAACTTTTTTAAATAGTCCATGGAATCACGTCTTTGGCTGATTACCATTCTATCAATAAAATTTGAGCCTTGTGCCCATTTGTTTGCAATTCTTGCTTTATTCTGTTTTGCAAAATAACGTTTTTTCTTGTGAAAATCACTTTTGAAACTAAAAAAAAAGTTTTAAATGAATTTTTACTTCAAATTTTTAAAATAAAAGCGAAATTTTCCTTTGAACTGTGAACACATAAAGAATTTCAACAGTTTCCTCCATGAGTGTTTTGACCTCTGAAAAGTAAACAACTGCTGAGAAGTTTTCTTTTCCTCGAAAGAGATCATCAAAGGACGGTATTCTTATCTGAAAAAGAATCCCCAACAAGGTTTCCAGTAAAATGCCTTTTTCAGATTTATCATCAGTAACATTTACACCATTGCTGCAGATTTTGCTAAGTATTTGTTTGAACTGTGACGTAGTCCTTTTCCAAATACTCTTTGTTATCTTGTCAAGTATCGTCAGCATGCATATGACATTCATCATTCATACATAATCGCATCATTAATGCATTCTTGCATTTTTTTTAATATTTGCTTCAATATCACTTGTTTAGGTTGCATTTATTCCCAAAAACAAGTATGGGTGTGTCATCTCTCCTCTAGATTATCCCCAAGCAGAAAAAATATTTTTTTTCTCCCGTCCCCCAATCGAGATCACTCTTTATTGGGTACAAAGTCTTGATTGACCGTTTATTTCCAGTTCATTCCTGGATAGAACCTCGTCTCTAACCAATTCAGGTCT
The DNA here is from genome assembly GCA_021764765.1 of Vicia sativa. NCBI lineage: Eukaryota > Viridiplantae > Streptophyta > Magnoliopsida > Fabales > Fabaceae > Vicia > Vicia sativa. Next base: position 130,791,878 of record CM038797.1, read on the forward strand.
AGGTTTCAACAAAAAAAAAAAACTACTTGCAAACAATAAGCAATAGCCTCTTCATCCAAGCCACTTATTTCCTTTTCATCTTGGAACTTATCATAAAATGATTGTTCTTCTTAACAAGTTCAATCAGGAAAAGTTCAAGAAATCCTCGCAAATGTCTTCCCCAGCATGTCACTCTTTGATACCTCCTGGGTAAACTTTCTGCAATCATTTTGCATCATTCACATTTTTTGGTATCTTAGGTCCAAAATTTGTGTATTCTGATATTTAAGTCTCTTCACACCTATCGAGACGAAGATTTTCATCTTCATATCTCAGGTTAAAGAAACTTAAATAGGGGCATCTGTCATACCCTAATTTTTGACCTAAGATACCACATCATATCATTCACATATGCATCATTGCATCACTAACAATTTCAGAACATGATAGATCGTGTGTGTGCTCCTAAAGCCAAATTAGGGTTTTATCAAAATTTCATCTGTTCAAGATGTGATCAATAAGGGTTTGAGTCTCCACTCACCTCAATTAATCCATCTTAATCAATCATCAACATTTTGATCTTCAAATTCTCAACTTTTTCTCATGATCTACCTTGAATCGACCAATTAGGGTTTTGATCGAAGATAGTGAATCATTGACTTTCTGCTCAATGAATGACCTATTTGCTTGGAGATTGATCTTAGCTTCATCAATACAACATCGTGACCTAATTTCTTGATTCAAAACATTCCAAAATCCATGTTTCTTCATCAGACAAATTCTGAATCATCTGATGAAAATTCAATTGTTCAAAAAAAGTCAAACTTTGACTTTTGGTCAACTTTTTCAAATCCAAATTTTTTCAATCATAAAATTATTTCGAATTATCCATCATGATCATAAAAAATCAAGAAATGTGAAAAAGTCAAAAAAAAAAAGTCAAAATGGAAATTTTTCTAACACTTAGAAAAATTTTCAAGTTTTAAAAACATGGTTTTTCCTCACTTTCATGGCCATTTTTCACCTAGATCCATTTTTATTCAAGAAAAACTCAAAACGTGAAAGTTGTAGATATTGTTACAAGCTTTCTAAAATGTCCAAGAAATTTAAAAAACACTTTGTGTGGGGTTTTGAAATTGAAACTTAAAGCTCTATAACCATAAATTACAAGTCATTTTCCAAGTTTTTAGGTCATTTTTGCAAAACTTTCTCTTCTAAAAGCCTTGTCACCATTGAGAGATAAGTTATAACTGATAAATATCAGTTGGCAATGATTTAGAGAAGGATTGGATCAAGAGAGAATTTTAACCATGGTTAAAGAAATTAATCATGTGCATAAAATGTAAAAGATTCCTTCTTACCTCTTAAGCCAACTTGCAAACTCTTTCAATTAAATCCTTGCCTTGTCATTCAGAATTCTTGGCCTATAAATAGAGGTCACTTCTTCATTCAAAATGACCCCAAAGCATCATAACCCAAGCTTTCCTTCTTTCTTTCTTGTTTTTCAAGTTTCAAGTTTTTTAAGTGGGAGAATTTGCAAATTCCAAGTCTTGCAATTTCTGAGTAATCTTAGGCTTCAAATGTTTTCCAAGCATCATTAGAAAGTTGTTAGAATCCTCAAGCTAGCCCAAGAACTAGCCAAACTCAAAAACCATCTCCAAACTCCATAAATTGCAATTTTGAGCCAAAACTTCCAAATTACCATTTCACTCGTGCTCTTCACTTTCCAATCATTCAAACACCTTCTATACACCATATAGAAGTGATCCAAACCATCTTTCCATTTCTGTAAACTCAAAATCATCATCTTCATACTCAACTTGCTCGAGCTGCAGTTGGACTTGGGCAGGAGGTTCTAGAAGGTTTCAATCTAAGCTAAGCACTTCCACACGTTCCTTGAGCAAGGATTTGATTTCTGCTCATAAGAGGTAAGTTGCTCAACTTTGAACTCTTTGATTTCTGAATTCCAATTCAAAAATTGCCATGTCATCTTGTTTCTGCACTTTCACTGATCATTAACCCTCAATCAATTTCATAAATCACAATCCATACGTGATTTCATGATCAAATCTTAGAGTTAGGGTTCTTCGTGTTCATACGAAAATTAATAGTTCTAAGCTTAAAATAAATGGAATTAATTTCCACCATCATGTTCCTGGTGAAAATCCGAGCAAGTTTGATGTTTGGATCGTGCAATTTTATTGAGAAATAAAGAATCCATGAATCAAAGAAGGATGGAGGAATAAGATAAGCTGCGCGCGTTTTCTGACTTTTCTAAAAATTTAAAATCACGTTTTCTAATATATATATTTATGCTTTGAGTTAAGTTAACGGATGTATTACCGCCCCAGCGGTTGCCAGCACGCTCTTAAGTCTCTTGCCTCACCTCAAGGCCCAGGGTTCGAATCCCCCTGGGACCTTTTTTAAATAAAAAAAGTTAATTCCTTCAGAAGCATCACCTTCTAACTCTTATTCCTTCAGAACTTCAACTTCTGATCCTTTTCTTCAAAACTTCATTTTTACTTATTTTCAAATATTTTTCAAAACTTCTTTAAAACAAGGTGATTAAATGATGAGTTACACACATGGCTCAGTGGTAAAACTTTTCACTTCTAAGCTAAAGGTCCTGGATTCAAACCTCCTTAGGACCAAAACCTTTTTTTATCACTAATTTTCTTAAGTTTTTTTAACAAACTTCAACATTTTCAAAAACCAATCAAAACTTCTCATTTTGAGATGATTTTTTGCACACTTGTCATTTAATATACCTATTTTATGATTATGTCAAAAAAATCCAAAAATATTTTCTTTCTGATTATATTTTAAATAGGTTAAAAAATGAGACGTTTTAAGTATTTTTAAAACTTTTCAAAAGTGTTTTCTTTCCAATTTTCAAACCTAATATTTTTCAAAACTTGTGAATATCCTTCACTTTTCAAAATCATTTTCAAAACCTTTTCAAAAACCTTCCAATAAACTTACACACCATTTTTCCATGATCGATTCGATTTGAAGATAAACCGAACCAGGTTTTCCTCGAATTTCTTTCAAATTGATCATGGGCCTCCCTCACGGTGTAAGTCCCAACCCTCCTATGTACATATTTATTTCCTTGTACATATTCACCCTTTCTATGTACATATTCAATTCCTTGTAGATATTCAATCATCTTTGTAAATATTCAAGTATAACAAGCTTCGTTCGTTTGTTTTCATCTACTTGTTTTTACATTGATTCCATTGGTATTAAGAGGTGCATTATTCCCGGTGAAACTGCTCTTAAACCAATAGGTCTCCCTTAAGGTGTAAGTTCCAACTCTTTTGTATATATTCAAGTTACACTTGCTTTAATTTCTTGTTTTATACACTTGTTTATATATTTCTTTCATAAACTCATGTGAATACACATCACACACTTGTTCATATAACTGTTCAGTTATAACATAACAACTAGTCTAACAACTAGTCTAACAACTAGGTTCCCTTTAGCCTCCTCTTAGGCTTCGTATAAGACAACTCACCCATTGAGTTTAGCCTCCTCTTAGGCTTCGTATAAGACAACTCACCCGTTAAGTTTAGCCTCCACTTAGGCTTCATATAAGACAACTCCCCTATTGAGTTAGCCTCCTTTTGGGCTTCGTTAAAAAGAACTCCTTCGTTGAGTTTAGCCTTCTCTTGGGCATCAAACAAGAAAGAGACCTGGAAATATCTTAACAGCCTCTCATTGGGCTTCCAATACAAAGAATCACCCGCGCTAGGATAGAACCCTGAGAGTATGATTTCCCGGTGAAATCACTCTTGAATCCTAAGAGGATGGTTTCCCGGTGAAACCACTCTTAAAGCCAAATCCAGCCACACCCTATAGCTTCCTCTTGAGCTTCATACAAGGACCCTCGATGACCCTCGGAATGCCTCCTCTTGGGCTCACAATGCAAGGACCCTCGATGACCCTCGGAATGCCTCATCTTGGGCTTACAATACAAGGACCCACGGGCTTCTTAAAAGCATCCCCCTAATCCCCCTAATCAATAATCATTTTCTCCTAGAGATTTAGACATTTATCACCTCTATGGAAGAAGTATCTCATCTTTAACATCACATACAAATCATAAACACTTTTCAAACACTTTTTCAAACAAAACATCTTTTAATTATAAGTGGTAACGCTTGTACACTCAAGCAAAACGCCAATGCTTACAATTAAAGATTCAATCATCCTTCAAACATCTTTCTTAACTCGTAAGTGGTAACGCTTGTACACTCAAGCAAAACACCTAATACTTACGATGAAAGATTTAATCAATCTACCCTTCAAAAATGTATGTGATGAAATAGATTAGATACATTTTTCATTAAGATGAAATTTGTCTTTGTCTCTTAATAACACCTTTTTCTCCCACTAGCATAAGTGGGAACTACGATTACTCTTACTTTCTCAACCTCCCTTTGAGAATACGTAGGCACAAGGTCTCATCCTTGGCGAGCATACTTCTTTCTCCCTCAAACCAAACAAAACCATAGCTCCCTTAGATCCGAGCTACAGATGCCCTGATTCCCACTAGGGGATATGTATGCAGACGATCCCAATGATCTTTGCGAGCACAATAATAACAAAACTTAGGACCCCGTCTAACCTACCTTTCTTAAAACCCAAAGGAGAAACTTTCCCAAGAATAGAATACAAAATTAAAACACACAAACATATCAAAAATATTCATATATCTATATATCTATATATATATATATATATATATAGGGTGCCACAACCTTCCCTTTATATAACAAACCTCCTTACTCAGATCTCTCCCCAATGCGTTGCGTCTAGTTCACGCTAGTCGCACCGCATATCTTTATTTATTTAGGGTATTTCAGTTTTCCCCTTTTTCATCTCATTTTCTTGTTTTGCAAACAATAAAGCTTGATGCTCGCGGCATCTTTTTAAAAACAAATCAAAAGAGTAAATCGTTTTTGAGCCAGAGATTCGAATTCCGATTCGATTCCCTCGTTCGTCACTTTTTACCGCGAACACCTTTCTATAAAGAAAAAATTCCATGGCGTAGGACCATTGTGATAAACTAGGTAGTGTATTCTATATCACAACAGTCAAAGTAAAGAACCGATGTCATATAAAACGAAAAGTCGTAGATTTGATACCCAATGATTGTATGGTTACTTATTTTTTCGCTCTTTCTATAATAACAGTTAGTTTATAATCGTAATTAAATAATTTGTTTTTTATTTTAGTTTTTTTATATATTACAAACTTGTATTTTTTTCATGACTAACTTGTATACGAATTATCAGATATATTATAACTTATACACAAAATAAATAACTTGTATATTATACACATATTAGCTAAATATTCACAAAAAATTATACATATATTAAGCAACAAAAGATAAATTTACAATCATCAAAGACAAAGTCATGATAAAATATCATTCCCCTTTTCAATCAATACATTGTACATAAACGCCCAACGCATACAGATAGGGAGAGAAAGGTGTCTTCTAGTTGAACATCTACATAAAAAAAAAAATAATAATAATTGAATATCATGTCTCTAACATTATATGTTATTTGTAAATTACATAAAAAAAAAATTTGAACAACTACATAAGAAAATTACTTTAACATTAATGTGTTATTTATAAACACATTTCATGATATTATATATACATTATCCCACGAATCAACAATACCGACAGAGATGATATTATACATGTGTTTCACTATATAGTACTCACTCTCTCATCCCTCTGATTGTCTCATAGTCTATAAATTTAAATATTTCACGTGAATATATATAATCACACATTTCATGAATATATATATATATATATATATATATATATTGTCTCTCCACAATACTGTATAAAAAATTCAAAAATAATTACAAGTTATTACATGCTAAGATAATTACAAATTCAAATGAATATTCATAAATTTAAACTTATCCACTAATGATATGTTTCATCATAGGTTTGAGTGATTTGTTTATAGAACAGAATGTAACCATATTCATAAAAAGAGATATGATAATCAATTGAAAATGATTTCTGAATGAACAATACAAGCATATATAGTTAGTATTTGGAAAACATGAAAATTAACTATAATAGCTATCATTATTTTAAAATTACTCACTTATGGAAGAATTGTGCTAAGTAACGTTATTTCCCCTTTTATCTGTGATGCTAAGAATTCTTCAATATTATTTTGAGTATTATATATAAATATCACTCTAATTAGATCCAATAATTCATAAGTACCTGATTTATTTAACTTCATACAAACACGGTGAACGTACCTAAATGGTTAAACAAAATACAAACGTGAGGAAATACCAAATTACAAAAAAGCAATGAATATACCATAATGAGATATACTTACGTGCACCAAACTTATATTTCCCCTAAGTCCAACCATTTATGTCCAACAATCAAATCATTTATATATTTAGGATTGATTATGAATTCCTTCAATCCATCCATATTTGAATCATGTTCTAGCACAAGAGTAATAAAGAAGTCAATTTTGCATAACAGTATTGCACATTTTGGCATATGTTCCTCCAGAGGGATTCAACACCTGTTATCGATCATATATGTGGTGGGTGTTGTTGGACAACTCCCTTTTGTGATTTCTCCACATACAACATTTATAGAAAGTAATTGATCATCCTCATCTTCATCTTTAATCGTACATGCTTGGACGGTACCACATATTCTCTACATAATAAAAAATACAGGAACACATAATAGAAATAGTACAATTTTCTCGCATGCACAAAACAGAATTATCACAATATTCTCACATACAAGTTTCCCGCATATAAATCTTTAGTATATTTGTGCTAGGGTTTTGAGTCTTTGTAACTTGTATTCTACCCTAATGTCATCATAAGGGTTCATGTTGAATCTTTGTCTACACTTTATGTTTCAGTAACTTGGCATAAGTGTTGGTTTGTCTTAGTTGAGTTTTAAATTCAACATTTAATAGGGTTGGTATTGAAGTTGATCACTTGAGATTAATAATTAAAAGAAAGTGACATGAGTTTCATATTTAGGGTGATGCCTAAATAACTAGTCACTAAGATTTGGAAGAGGCATTTAACATCATGAGGTTGGTGTTCATATAAGACTAAATATACTAATTCGACGTAGTGAATTTCCTTTCTTGGGTAGAGTGCCACCCCCCCCTCAAACGTATGTGGTTTGCACCAAATTTGGTTATAAATATCTAGTGTAATTTATTTCCTTTAAATTGACAATGTATTACTTCACATATATGTGTTAAATCTGGTTTATCTTATTGGACCAATTATTCCAACATCGTGTCCAACATTTTTCCTCTCATGAACAAAATTTCAATTGGCATCAAAGCAGACACATTGTTCTTTTTAGGTGAGCTCCAGGGAGGATATTTTTTATTCAAATGTACACGACTAAAGATAGAGGTTCATTCAACATGACACCTGTTTTGGATGGCACAAACTATGACTGTTGGAAATATATGATGGTTGGTTTTCTCGAATCCATATGTTGCAATTCTTGTAAGACTGTGGTTAAAGGTTAGAAACATACTATGAACCCTTCTCAAGATGGTTCTACAATCTTAAAGCCTAAAGTTGATTGGTCCAAATATAAAGATGATTAAGCGCTTGGAAATGAAAAATCCTTAAATTACATATTTAACGGTGTTGACAATAATATGTTCAAACTAATCAACACTTTTTCTAAAGCTAAAGAAGCTTGGGAGATACTTAAGACTGCTCATGAAGGTACTTACAAGGTTAGGAGATCAAGGTTTCAACTCCTGACAACTGAGTTTGAAAACAAGAAGATGATGGAAGATGAATCCATATTTGATTTCAACATTATAGTGTGATATAGCTAGGCATGACAAATAAACCCGCCCCGCTCCGTAATTAGCGGGGAAAACCCGGTTTAACCGGGGGCGGGGGCGGGTGCGGGGAAAACCCGTTTTTTATTTACGGGTGTGGGGCGGGTGATGATACCCGCTACGCACCCGCAAACTAAATTTAATTTATTTATTTTTAATAGTTTTGTTACAGTTTTTAATATTTTTTAATGTTATAATATCATATTTATTAGAATTATTATTTATTTTTTTGAAAATAAAATTTAAATAAAACTATCAAACTTGAAAAATACTTTTAAAATAATTAATTATTTAGTTTAATTATTTATTTTTAACTTTACTGAAGAAAAAAAAATTTAAAAAAAAATAAAAATTTTATTCGAGCGGGTGCGGGGAAACCCGTTTCTTGGTGGGGGTGGGGGCGGGTGAACAAATTTTAGCCCCAAACGGGTTTGGGGGCGGGTGCGGGTATGGGCCTGGGTTTGCTTAGACCCGCCCCCGACCCGACCCGTTTTCATCCCTAGATATAGCCATTAATTCTTATGCTTTGGGAGAAAAGATGTCAGAAGATAAGCTAGTGAGAAAGATCTTCATATCTTTGCCTTAGAATTTTCACATGAAGGTGACTTCTATATAATATGTCCAAGACTTAAGCACCTTGAAGTTTGATGAATGAAGTCATAGAAGCAACGAACGAAAACATCAAAAAAATGGTAAAAATATGCAAGGACTGATATGAGATGATTCCATTTTTACTACATGGCTATAGGACATCCGTTCACACATCAACAGAGGCAAACCATTTCTCTCTGGTCTACAGTATGGAAGCAGTACTCCTCATTGAAGTAGATATCCCATCATTGAGAATCTTGATGGAGATCAAGCTCGAAGAGGTTGAATGGATCAAAATAAGGTTTGACCAACTAAACCTCATTTTGATAAAAACACATGACATCTCTAGCCATGGTCATTTGTATCAGAAATGGCATAAGAATTCCTTTGACAAAAAGGTTTTTCCTCGTGAGTTCAAGGAAGGCGACCTAGCTCAAGAAGATCTTGCCCATACATAAAGATTCATGCAGGTAGTGGACTTCGAACTATGAAGGTCCATACGTTGTGAAAAGGCCTTATATGGAAGATTTTTAATTCTTATAACTATGGATGTCGAAGAGTCTCTACTCCCAGTGATTTATGATGCAGCAAAAAATATTATGCCTAACAAAAGCCAGCTAAGTCAAAAACATGAAAGAGACGACTTAGGCACAAAAAAAAAAGGAATTCCGGTGGACTGAAGACTCGAAAGAGCGGTTCAAGAAAAAATTAAGGGTACCAAAACAAAAATGATAGCTCGCTAAGTCGACAATCTAAAAAGGCGACTAAGGAAAAATGGAGCATTCTAATGGACTAAAAACTCAAAATAGCGGTCCATGAAAAAATTAGGGATTTTAAAAAATAAAAAGAGGCAAAGAAATTGTGTCGGGAAAGACTATTCAACATAGAAGAATCACAAACATGAAGGATCAAATACATTTTATCTCTTCAGAAGCAAGATTTCATTAACTTAGGGTTATATGGAAAGTAGTTATTGTTGTAACTAAATGGAAACACCATTTCTAATATCATTTCTTTTATTTTCTTTGTAACATTCTATATAGAACTACTTCTTCGTTCACTACCATTTCATGAATAAAATATTTATTACTCATAAAAAGATTTTCATTGGTGTTCTATTTATTTTCTTTCTTTTGCAAAATGTTATTTAATTTTTATGATAAAATTCTGAAACTAAGGGATAGGGATGTCAACTTGCCCCATAGCGGGGATACTCGCGGGGATTTCCTGTTTGGGGCGCCAAAGACGAAGAATTCCCCCCTCCCACGGGAACGGAGATGGGAAACAAAGTCTCCCATAAGGCACTTCGAGGACGGGGGTGACGTAAATATCTCCCACCCCCTGGAATCTCTGCCCCACCTAGAATAACATAATAAATATAATTTATGTATAATTTTAAATTTTTATGTAGGTTTATTTGTCATTTCATATAATTTATCTTATAAAAAAAATTAAAATATAAATGTATTGTTAGTAAAAGAGTGAGATATAAATGATTATTTTAAACTTTTTAAGTTTGAAATTTTTGTGATTATGACACTCAGTATTATAGATTAAATATTGTTAAAACAATATATTTATCGTAAAAGAATAATTTCTAAATTTTGTTGCGGTTAGTTTTTGAAATGTTTCCTATTAATTTGATTTAAAATACTAAATAAACAAAATCATGTTTATGGATTTTCGTATAAACCTTGGGGATCCGCAGAGACCGAGTTGGAGGATAAATCCCCTTGTGGCGGGAACCCGAGATGCGGATGAGAAATAGATTCAAGGGTAGGATTGATATGGGAATGTATCTCCCGCCCCTGCCCCGCTCCATTGACATCCTTACTAAGGGAGAATAAATATATTGAAAAACAACAAACACTTTGATATTTGAAATGTTTAAAGGAAAACCAATATTTTTCAAAATCATAAAATCATAAAACACGTTTATTCATAAAACTAATTTAACAGTTCCCGTTGGATATAACGGATGTCGCGGGGTCCTAATACCTTCATCGCACATAATCAAATCCTAAACTTGAATTTGATTGCGAGGGCCATATTTTTTAGGGTTTTATTGATGTTTTCGTTTTTAAAAATAAAACTTCGATGGCGACTCTTGTTGACTTAGAGCGTTAACATGCTCGGATATTTTTTGCGCCGCAACACTATCAACAAATTTATTTATCTTGGATCACTTTGATAATACCTGGAAGCACATAAGTTCACATATACAACATAAATTGTACTCGTAAAAGTACATCAGTGAAACTTTACCAACAAGGAGGATAAATCCACTATTCAATTAAAGATTACACTTATTGATCATATTTTTCAAGACCTACATAATTTTAACACAACACATCAAAAGGATGGTAACAAAGGGAGAAGCCATAATTCTTCAAATACCTTTAACAATTCTCCAAACCAATGAATATTTCAGCATGTATAGATAGGTAACCCTAATGCCTCGAAGAACCATAACAACATGTCAAAGGGAGAATCAAATAAGCATTAAAGGAATACCTGAAAGCAAAATCGACATGTACATAATTTGGGGGTGTATTTGCTCGTAGTTACAACTATTTGTAACTGTTAGGTGATCTCATGTTAGTTTTTATGACGAAAACACCATATGGCAAACAAAATATTATGATGCATTTATCTCTCAAGATGGCTCAATAGTCAAGATGTTATTTGTGAGATCAAATGTCAATCCACATCAATTATGACAACATCTAAGGTCAAATGACTTTCAGTGAAGTATTTGGTGATAATTGTACAACAACCTCTCATGATGACACCTATAAAATAAGTTATCTCAAGTATCATCACTTATAAGAGCTAAGTTTATGATAAAGGGTTAAATTAATATTTAATAAAGAAAGGGAATTTGAAACTCCAAAGTTTTGAAATATTAAAAGTGTAAAAATTCATCTAGTATTGTGTTTAGCGCATCTCTGGGAGATCCATTTAATGTAAAGGTATAAGAATAACTATTTTATTTGGTTGTAAGAAGGTTTTTGGAAAATACCTGTCAAAACTCACATCTCGATTTAGTGGAACTCTCAAGAGAAAACTCTTGAGGATAAGAGTAGGTCAAGTGATTATGTTGAATTGTATAAATCTCTGGTGCATTTCTCTCCTCCCATATCTCTTTATTTTCATGTCCTTTATTTCTTTTCGCTACAATTCCTTCTGTCGGTGTCTGTTTTTTATTCTTCCATTTAAATATTTTGTTGTTTTATACAATTAACTTAAATAGTTGCATAAATCCACATTTTTAGAATAAGACTTAGATTTTCAACGAACAATATTCACCCTCAATTATGTTTAGAGTCACTTGGTCTACATAAGATAGATGAAAACCTCATAACCAGAAGAAATTAAAATGTAATACTTACACTAACTTATTTATATAGGATTGGTAATGATGATATTATTGCTACAGCCCCAAAGAATGTAAAAGGCTTTATCAATGCTTTAATGGAAGAATCACAAGTTATTTTAAACGTCATGAGCATACCAATAGATAATAGATTTAGTAGAGTAACTTTCAAAGAAGAGTTCAAAAATAATTGTGACGTTAATTATTGACTAAGAAGATAACCCTATAGCAATGTGGGGAGAGATCATGAAACAAGGGAAAGAGAAGAAGAGGTGTTTTTATATTGAAGTTGGATTCCTCTATACGAAAAAGTCTATCTTGTTTTGATAAGATGTCTTTCGTCTATGATTGTTAGAATTTGAGATGAGTCTAATTCATCTCTATATAATTGGTTTATAATATAAGGAGAGAAATTTCACTTTGTATAACTCTTACCTTGCTCTATTTTTAATTAATGTGGGACGTGGATTTTTCTCGATAATAATACTTCTTTTGTTCTAAATTATAAGACGTTTTGGGAAGAAAAAAAGTATCTCAAATTATAAGTCACTTTATAATTGTAATGCACAATTAATAATGTTTTTCCTAATATACCCTCTAGTATTTATTACTATTATTCTTTCTTTTAATTTCTATTTCCTATCTAATTAATGAAGGATATTAATGTAAAGTCATATATAGTTTGTCTTTTACATACAACATTAATTAAGTTTCTTAATTCGTGTGATATATCTAAGATGTCTTATAATATGGGACAGATATAGCATTTGACAATAGGTGTATATGAAAACACTTATGACAATCAAGTGAGTAACTGCCTGAAATGTGAATTTTTTTTTTAAAAAGTGTATCTTAGTTTGAGTATATGTGTTAGACTCTATAGGAGCATCTTAAGGGTCAAAGGTGGTGAGATTGTAATTCCTTGTGCCGAAAGCACTATGTTGCTTGATAGAAGGTGTGTCGAAAACAGTCTAGAGTGTGTGTGTCAACGTAGTCTGTTGATGTGTTTCTTAGAGTGTAAGTCGAGTTGTATAGTGTGTCGAAGCATGTAGCTTCGCACGGGATTTCGACTTAGACCAAATAGGTATTTTGGACTTTTTATATTTTGAGCTTTGGGTTAGGGAGCAAGCAAGCTCGTTATAAATAGAGAGAATAATCCATATTTTTATAACCAATTGTATTCATATAATTTTACAGTTACAAAATGAATAAGATTTTTCACAATCAGTTGATAGAGAAAAACTCTTCAAAATCATTATTTTCTTCAATTTTATCAAACTCTAATTCTTTCATTCATTATTACTGTATATTGATAATATTCATCAAGATTAATAGAATTTATTTATAAATTTTAATGAATTTCTAACAAAATACTCTATAATCTTCCTCAATGACACATGTAGAAAATATCAAAAGATCTCCAAAACTGTCATTCAATCTTCCTCTACTATTTGATCCCTGATTTGGTATACTCCAAGAATATGACTATGTCCTCGTCTAGAAGTCCTAAAACCTTTTAGACCAATTATGTTAGATGTTAGGTGATCCTCTGAAGGATTAGAAGTGACTCTAGGATGTTTCTATCTTCTGTTTTACATTGTTGTTCAATATTCAAGTAGTCTAATCTGAAACATGAAAGGGACAAATATCATTTTATTCATCTTACTTATTATTAGTAGTTTTTTTCCTTGCATTTGCGTGGTGAATAAATGGATTGCATGCATTTAACAAGATAATTGAAAAGGAATGAATAGTCGTGCAAATTTGGTTGTTAAGTATGTAGGGGTTATTCTGTCTAGACCTATAAGAAGAGAGACATAATACTTAAATCATTGATTCTCTTTCCAAGTTAGACATTTCTTTATATTTGGTGTAAAATAAAGTTTCTTGTGGAGAGGATCTCAACTAGTTAAGATAAACAAATACTCCAAACGGAGCGACCAACCGACAAGTGTTCTACAATGAGTTGAAATTAACTTAATCACTTATAAGATATTTAGGATAAAGAATAATAAAAGGGTCATTCATGAGTGATTTGCATTGAAATCATACAATAATTTATGTGATAATTCTTCATTATAGTTACTATTTAATGTCAATATCGTTAAATTTTAAAAAGGCTAGTGAATTGAAAACTATTAAGGTCACTTTCAAAAAAACAAAATTTTAATTGCCCTCCTCGATCTTATCAAATATCACATAACTTTCCGTGAAGAATCAAATCCATGTGCTTAGTTTGGGCAAGATTCTTTTATCTACTCCTTTTTTTAATTTATAAGTCTATTTTATATTTGTCTCTTGATACGCCCTCTAATCTTATATTTTATAGGGTTAATGAAAATTTAGACGAGTTAAGTTTATAGGGCACATAAAAATGTCTAGACTCAAAATGTTTTAAAAAATCAAAGAAGATGCTGTCCGTTGACAGATTTATATTAATAATTAACAATAATTTTATGATTTGTAAAATTTTATGGTGAAAGGTGAAAGAATGAGACGTTTCGAATCTATCACCAATAACTTTATATTTTGTTATAAAAAAGATGTGTTTTCTTAATTTTTATTTTTAAATTAAAATTAAATAGTTTTTTTTAACGGTTTAAAGTGATAATTGTGGTGAAATGTTTATTCTTTAACATGCTAAAATCATATTAAAGAGAGATATTTTATCACAGTTTCTTCTTTCAACCGCATTAAAAAAATTTATTCATATAAGTTATATTTTATTCACTTCATAATAGAATGTTCTCTAACCCCATAAGTAAAATTCTAACCTCTCGTCTTATTTCAATCTCTTAAAATTCTAACATATCTTCACAAAACTCTAACATATCTTCTCCAATTTATATGGATCAAAGAAAGGTGTAGGAAATTTTGCAAGACAAAAACACAAAAGTCTTTTGGTTGTTTTCCTCTTTACATTTCCGATATGTGAAACATTCTACCATTCATTTTATGAGTTATGTTGTTGTTGTTAAAAAATTATTTTTTAGGGTTTGTTATTTTTCTTGTTGTTTAGACACTAAACCATTGTATATATGTTTTTTTTTTCTATTGAGTTATTTTGTTGTTTTTGTTGAATTAATAAAGGATTTAAAATTATTGTTGTTACGATGAGGTTAAAGATTTTATATTGTTGTTTTTGTTGAGATAAATAAAAGGTTTATCTTATTGTTGTGGTTTTTATTTGTAATATGTTTTTGTTTTTGTTTTTGTTCAATTACGTTGTTGTTTTGTTAATACGAGTAAAAGATTTTTGTTCATGTTGATGTTTTTATTGATTTATGTTGTTGTCTTTGTTGAGATAAATAAAAGGTTGATGCTATTGTTGTGGTTTTTGTTAATTATGTTGTTATTTTTGTTGAGTTATGTTTTTATTTTTGTTGATACAAATAAAAGAAAATTGTTAATATTAATGTTTTTGTTGAGTTATTTTATTGTTTTTGTTGAGTTAATAAAAGATTTAGAATTATTGTTGTTGTTAAGATAAAATTAAAGATTTTATAGTATTTTTGTTGAGATAAATAAAAGGTTTGTGTTATTGTTGTTGTATTTTTGTTTAATTATGTTATTTTTGTTGATGCGAGTAAAAAGTTTTTGTTAATGTTGATATTTTTGTTGATTTATGTCGTTGTTTTTATTCAGATAAGTAAAAAAATTGGTGTTATTGTTGTAATTTTTTTAGTTACTATATTGTCGTTTTTTGTATTGTCGTTTTTTGTTTAGTTATGTTGTTGTTTTTGTTAATACAATTGATTTTTTTTGTTAATGTTCATGTTTTTGTTGAATTTTGTTGTTTTTTTATGAGTAAAAGATTTTTCTTATCGTAGTTTTTTTTAATTGTGCTGTGGTTTTTGTTAATTATATTGTTGTTTTAATTGAGTTATGTTGTTATTTTATTAATATAAGTACCAAAAAAAATGTTAATGTTAATCTCTTGGTTGATTTATGTTGTGTTGTGGGTTTTGTTAATTATATTGTTGCTTTTATTGAGTTATGTTGTTATTTTTATTGATACAAGTAAAAAAAATGTTAATGTTAATTTTTGGTTGAGTTATGTTGTTGGTAAAAGATTGTGTTATTATTGTTTTTTTGTTACCCTTCATCATGATGATAATGATCATGAATAAAAAAAATTCTCAACAAATCTGATACTTTACATAATGAACTAGTATAGAAGAAAATTTAAGAAATAGAAGCATGGAACCAAATTCTAATTATTATAGTGCAAGATGTGGACAATGAGTTGCAGAATCCTCAAAAAACATATTAATTCATATAAGTTGTTCTTCAAATATAACTTAATTTTTCAAAATTTTATTTTCTAAATCTAATTTAAAGATTACGTGTTTAATAAGTGGCTGGCGAAACAAGCATTCCATGTAAGTTGTAATAAACTCAAATGTATATATTAACTCGTTTATTACCTCGTCTAGAATCTACAATTATTGTGAAATGTTGGCACTATTGAATTTCACTAGGCTTTGCACCGCAAAAACACGCAAACAAAAATAAAACGAGTGGAAAGAAAATGAGTGGGAAAGAGTTGGACCCACAGGCATTGTACATTTTAAATCTTAAAATTGCAAATTTTTTATGTTAATATTCGTACCCATAATAAACGTTTACAAAAAAAGAGACCATACAAACCTATTAGACAAGCATGATCGACACACCAGACTCATGTTGCCACCCCTAATCAAATATATTATATATATCAACCAAAATGTTGGCATTGAGTATTAAACTCATGACCAGTTCACCTTTTACCATGGTTGGAATTTACACTCATGACGAATAATTGTGAGCTATATGAAAAAGCAGCAGAATATTTTATGAAAATGGTCCATTCGGGGGTTTGTGGAAATCATTGTTGAACAACCTTAGCCTCAAATAATTTGATCAGTATATGATTTGTCAACCACATTTAGATTGCAAGGAAAGTATGCATAAATGTGAAAGGTGCCAAAGGTTCAGCAGTAAATCACATCAACCATCTAAAGTGCAACAAGTCATAACATCGAAGCTTTTCAACACTTGATGCAAGTACATCATTGAAGCCTTTACAACGTGTAAAACATGTAGAAGTTTGTGTGGCAGAACGTTGTATGCAAACACATCTATCTGAAAGATTTGTGATTTAAGGAAGGAAAAACATCATGGAAAGATAACATCTATCTGGTGAAGGAGTATAACAATTAGAGAACCGAGTTGAAAGCATATATCTGAGGGCTTGGAATGCCAGTGTGGTAGGGTAAACATAGGCAAACACTGCTTCAACAAAAATTATAAAACATTTGAATATCATCAAGAGCAAAACCATTGCATTTGCTCATATGAGACACTACCATCTATCAATATCTATACATTCAATAAATTTCAATTTAACCTTGGTCTCTCAACATGTTATTATTATGTGATGATACACAGCAAAAATAAGTCAATATCCTTCAATTAGCTTGAAAAGTTTCCTAGATCTCTAGAGGAATAGATAGATATACTTATTTAACTTTAACTAAAATGATAAACGAGATCAATCAAGTAAAAGATATGAACCAACAAGCTTTGTGCTTCACAGCATTAGCCATCCTTTTTAGATCCAACCATACATGTAGGTGCAACTAGTGCTAATTCTAAATGCAATTCAAGTACCTGTTAAACACAAAAAAGTATTCACAATGAAAACATAGCAGTTTAATTTGAGAAATATATAACAGCTAAATGTCCCCCAAAGTGTAGAATGAATAGAAAAATGAACTGCACAAACGGATTTCTAATATTTTTTGAGTAAAGATACTAAATTCTGGTGATAATAATTCAAAGAAACATTACATAAGAACAAATTTCATGCCATTAACACTAATACGACTGTTTAAAAGAGAATGTAAGAACAGGACATATTCATAACTTATCGAAATAAACCTGTTTTGACAAACAACTAATTTGCAATGCAATTTATAGCACAAGCACTTTTCATGATAAGTGCTTATGAATAAGATATGTTTATAGTAAAAAACAAAATTAAATTACTTTTGTATAAATTACTTTTGCGGTGAAGATAATTGATTTTGACTGAATTGATTATGTAAAATTGATTCAGACTAAAAGTGAGTTCAAGGTAAGTGATTTATATTTGGATAAACTTGCCTATGAAAATCACGTTTATACTCAAAAGCTACATACAAATCCTAAGTTCAAGTAGAATCAATTCTTAAAAGCATAATCAATTATATTCAAGAGAAACCAAACATGTCAATCAACTCTACACAACCGAAATCTATTCTGAGTGCTACACAAGTGAAACCAAAGATACACTTATACAAAACTTATGCTAGAAGATAAATTGAAATAAGCCAATCCAAAACCTATGTTTACTTCATTTTGTATTCATTTGTTAATTCAATCTTAATAAGCTATTATCTATAAGCTAGTTTGTGAACTACTAGTATCAATTTTTACCAAATAGAGACCTAAGAAGAAATAAAAAGCCATTAGAATACTAACAAGTAAGAAACAGGAAGAAGAAAGTAAATACCCTGAGATAATTCACAGCAAGCGCGAAAATCAACAGAAATGTGAGAAGTGAGACGAGCTGCGGCGTCTGCGTTATAGAGCGGCATCAACGACTGCGTGCAACCGAGAATTCCCAAACTCCTTCAAAAATCAAATTCAGAAATGAAAAACTGCGATAAACAGTGCAGAAGAAAGAAAAGACGGAATTGAACCGGTTGCATTACCTAGGGACAGTGACAGGGGGGCGACGAGGGTGGAGAAGATGAGAACGGATTGAAGATGCAGAAGAGTTTTGAAGAGAGGAACGAGTTGGAATTGTTCTGGCGGCGGAGAAAATGGACCTCGAGAGGGATCCGCATCGATACGCCATTTCTTTGATTTTGGTTTGTTTCGCGGTTACTGTGAAAATGCAAAGGGAAGAAGAAGCTAAACCCTAGATTGGGTAACAAGGTTTAGGTTAAGCCCATGTTAGACTAGACTGGGCTACGGCCCAGACCAAAAAACAGGTGTTATAAATGAAAAACAAACGTTGAGCAAAATAATAGGGGATTTCTTAATCTAGAGTTCTTTCATATACTCTTATATAGATGAGTAGGGCTCATAATAAATCAAATCAATTCTAAAAGAATTTGAAATTTGATTCGAAAATTAAATCGTTGAATTGGATTCATAAATCAAATGAGCTGAATATGAGCTAAAAATTAAGTTCAATAATTAAATGAGCTGAACTTGAAATATACGTAGTTTGACTCGCTAGATTTATGAGTCAATTCAATTATAATTCAATTATATATGAGATAGATTGTATTGTCTTTAAGAGTAGGTTTAAAAATTTGTTCCAAATCTTAATCTCATTTTTATAACTTTTATTTTATTTCTATATTTTTTATTTAAAAAATATTAATTTAAAATGTAAAATATTCTTTTAGAACTTTTATTTTATTTCTATAAATAAATAGAGTTTAAAAAATTGCTTTTAAGACCGTGAAATAAGCGAGTTGAACCTAACAATATAAGTTTAACGAGTTTAACCGAGATGTTCGTGAACTTCTAATAATTCGAATTTACCAGGAAATAATTTAAGCCTAGAATTGAATAAGAGTACTATATCGCTCTCGTTGAACACTTTCCTAGATATACGTTTATCGTGCCATGTTTTCATTCTCTCTTTATAAATTTTGGCGATTTCGTACGCATCGAGTCGAAGCTCTTCGAGTTCGTTTGTGTCTAAGATTCTCTTTTCTCCTGCGGCAGTATAACTGAAGTTTAAGGTTTTTATAGCCCAATAGGCTTTATGTTCGAGTTCTACTGGAAGGTGACACGATTTACCATAAACTAGTTTGAAAGGTGTAGTTCCTATCGGTGTTTTATATGTTGTTCTATACGCCCATAAAGCTTCGTGTCACTACTAGCCCATTACTTCTTCACCCTTCTTATGCTATTTTAACCTCCCATCTTCTTTTAGTGATTTTCCACCCATTCTTTCACAATTTCTTATTATTTTATCAAGCATCTCTAAATAAAATGAATACCTGAAACACAAGAGATACCAGTGTAATATTGAAATAAAATAACATAAATAAAGGAAAAACAATAATATTATTTATGCGAATTAAGTCAAATATGTGGTATAATTTTGTGTTATCATGTGACTAGTAATAATTTGTATAGATTTTATAATTTGACGAAGTGAAATAAAAAAGTTTAGTTCATTATATTACATACACCTCAAATTGTGTGGAATGAAAATTGAAAGATTTGATGGAATGGAATAAAATGATTTTCATCATGTTTCATTCTGCTCCATCCATTATTTACAAATCCAAACAATAAAATCTGATTAAATACCGCTTTACTCCATTAAATTATGTCACACTCCATGAGTCCAAACATTACCCGAAGAGTGAATATGCAATCCCCACAAATTAAGAACACATACAAACTTAGGAGCATTTGACACGCCACCCCCCAAACACGGAATTTTCAGATATATATGCAGATGAAATTTTATGCCTTTGCGTTCCAGAGCCGACAGCTTCAGCTTCTTCTACGGATTCATGTACTGATGTTACGCATTTCTTCACCACAAATATCATATTTTTCCTATTGAATTTACATTTTTTTTATTTTATTTGTTTTTTGATGTTAAATAATTTGATGAAGTTTACTAATTATATGTTGTTGTAATTGGCATATTTTGGAATCCCGATCTAAAATTTTAGATTTTGCAAAATCTATTGGTTAAAAGCATGATATTATTGTTGTTACAATTCATTCTGATTCCTCTAATGAATCTGAGGGAGGAAGGATAAATTGATTATGGGTTGTGACATAAGAGAAAATTACAAAATAAAAAATGAATATGGGAACACCTCTGATGACATCTATACTAATAAAGTTAACTGCCCTTTTAGGCTGAGATCTATTCCAAGTGGTATCGGTTGAAAGGTGATGGTTAGATGCGAGATGCATAATCATAGACTAGATAAGGGGATGGACGGTCATGACATATTAGGACATTTAAAAAATCATGAAAAAGTTTGTGAATGACACGATGATGTACAATATGGCACCAAAGTTCATCATTTCTGCTTTGAAAGACAAAGATCCGGAAAATCTCATGAGTATTACCCAAATATATAGAGCTAAAGCAACATACAGATTTGGCAAGAGATGTGCAATGACATAAATGCAAATGTTACTGACTCTTATTCAACAATAGAAATATATGTGTTGGATTAGAAATAGTGAGAATTCAGATATTGTGGCTGATATCTTCTAGACACATCCTAACTATATGAAGTTGTTGAATATATTTCATCTGGTGATAATTTTTTATCGCACATACAAGACAAATAGTTAAGAACTCTACTTATCTCATACTAAAATATGTTGAGTGAACTAGTTGTTTACGTGTTACGTGTATTTTAACCGTGCAGGTACCGATTACCATTGTTTGAGATTGTTGGTGTTATATCAACAAAAAGTAAAAAGGGTGATGATAGTGATGTGCATCGTGATTCTAGACAGTGGGAATCTGTTACGACTTTGCAGGGGAGTAATACTACAAAGAGATCATGCACAAAACGAATTAGAAGTCAATCGTCAACCATACCGACTGATAAGCAACCTTCTACCAAATCTTCAAGAGTGGAGTTCTTATCACAGTTTCCTTTTCTTTTTTTTTCATCCATACGTCGATGACATTATTAATGTTGAGGATGATGGAAACTGTGGTTTCCATTGTATTTCATCTTTATTAGGATGGGAATGAGAGGAAGATTCATGGCCTTTGGTTCGGAAGTGTTAGATACTCAAGTCCATCAACACGCTAAATTGTTTTCCAAATTGTTCTATGATATTGTTTCTACAGTTAGGAAGACATTACAAGTAGAACACTTGGGTATACAAGGTAGTGAAAAATTAATGTTGATTCCTGGTATAGGTTATCTTATTGCTTCTAAATACAATGTTGTATTTGTTTCTCTTTCCATGAGACTTAACATCACATTTTTCCACTTATCATAGCTTCACTCATGTACACGAGTCGGCATACAATCATTGTTGTTTGTTTTGTCAACAAAAATCATTGAATTCAGATAAATTTGTTGTCCATTGTCTCCCGTCACTGCTCGTTGGAGACAGAATTGTACTAATTATGCAAAAGCATGGGAACCAACATATGAGAACCACTTCAGGCATTGAGAAAATTTGTGTGAGAAGTGATTGTAGTTTTATTTTTATCCATATATGTATGACATTTACTTTATTTATATATTAAGTCGATTAATTATTTTAGTGCATAAGTTATCCAAGTAAAAGTTATAAAAAAAAAAGAAGAAAAAAATAACTCTCAGTACTATCAAAAATTTCAAATTTTGTTTTTTTCACCAATCGAAAATTTCCGTACCTATAAGAATGTCGAAAATTTCAATTTTTTTTTTCCACCAACCGAAAATTTCTAAATTTTCATACCTACAAGAATGTCAAGTCTCAAAAATTTGAATTTTGCAATACCGGAAATTTCAAATTTCCAATGAAAAACATGTGCCACATTAAAAATTGGAATCTTAACCAAAATTTCCGATACTATGGAAATTTTCGGTATGAAACCGTAAATTTTTTAAAATATCGTTATTTTACATGGACTTTATAGTAAAAAATACCTCTAATGAAGAATGTCATATATAAGTAGGAGCAATGGCGGAGCCAGAAATTTTAGATAGTTTGGGCAAAAATTTAAACCGCAAATTATATATGACATACTATATAATTTTTACCCTGATTTTATCTAAAAACGGCAATTAAGTTGGGAGAAATACTAAAAAAATTAGGAGTTGAGCTCAGGCGCGTGCCTGGAATCGCTGGGTTATGGCTCCACCGTTGAGTAGGAGGTGGCATGATCATTCCTCCAAACTTAGGTACACTTTCTTATTACTGGCCCGAAAAAGATACACGTTCTCGTAGGTTATTTTTTCTATGATCATTTTTTGAGAATTTTTCTGTCCACCCCCACTTGTACCTGGCACCCCCCCCCCCCAAGTTGTATGAAAAGACACTTTTACCCAAGCCTACCTCATTGTTGAAATTTACGGTACACCATATTTTTGAAAAAATTTGGATGATACCAAAAATTTGAGAGCACTATCGAAATTTTCACGAAAACAAACAAGTTTTACGGTATATTTGTTAAAAATTCTGGTATTTCATACCAGGTTTTTCGAAATTTACGGTATCGCCTACCATAAATTTCAAAATTCCCGGTATTTTCGTCCAGAAATTTCGAAATCCCCTATAATTTTATTTTGACACTGATATCGGGAAATTTGAAAATTCCGGTACACCTAAAATACCATAAACTTTGAAATTTCTAGTATTTTCTATTTTTTCCAAAAAAAACTAAGTTTTTAATGATTTCAAACTTTGCTTGCAGTGAGGACTAGAGGCAGAGACGGTTCTATTTCCAGCATGACTATTGATCGAGCAGATGTTATGGCTCGAGCAGCAGATGAGACACAGGTCTCAGAGGCGCAGGGTGATCGCCATCGTCTGAACGGTTCTCACCGGAAACGGATGGCTGACCAGACTGAGTCGGGGTTTCGTGCACCTCGTCGATGGATTGCTAGAGCTTCTATGGTAATTATGGATCATCTTGTTCCTATAATGGAGCAGGTAGTTGCACCAGATCTGGTGGTTTAGGAGCCAATTGCTGAGGAGCGGGTTCTAGAGGTGGTGTAGGAGGTGGTGCCTGAGGTGGTTTCGGAGGTGGTTTCGGCGGTGGTGCATGAGCCGGTTTAGGAGTCAGTTCAGGAAAGAGCGGATGTGGTGTCTCGTGTTGATACAGACATCACAATTGTAGCATCTATTGAGCCATCAGTGTGTACTGATGGTGGTTTCCATGGAGGACCTTCTAACATGTCCGTATTGACGGGTTATGCTGACCATGTCGGTTATAGGATATGGCAGGGCGATGTAAGTATTATTGGTTTGGTTTAACGCTTAATTTTTATTTGTATTACACTATTTGATGTATACTAATTTGTTGTAATTGTGTTATTCTGTTTTAGGAGCGTTCTACTTTGAAGGTCGCTTCTCATGGGTCGAAGTTGAAGAATGTAACACCCCAATATTATCCAAGGTTTTATATGCAAAAATCAGAGTAATTTAAAATTTCATAAATTCAATACTGAGGCATCACACCTTCAAAACCAAATCACTTTAAACAATTTGCTTTAAAGTATAAGTCTCGGATACATAGCATCGTCGGAAATCATAAATTGATTCATAAAAATCAAAACATCTTCTTAATTAAACTTCCTTATCAAATCATGTTTTCATAAAATGTGATTCTTATTCACAAAAGGAATAACAACAAAAGAACATCAACAAGATAACATAAATATTCCCCCTGAGTGCTACGTATTAGAGCGACACCGACTCGACTAACAGCAGTTATAAACTCCGTCTTCATAACCTGCACGTTACCAGTATAAAGGTAACGGCGAAACAAGTAAAGGGTGAGATACTCCAAACATATAATTAAAGGCATGATAACATATATATACTTATAGTTTCAGAATTATAGAGCGAATAGATTAATAAGTGTGTTCCAACGCATATCAAAAACTCACTTACTCTTATCGTCATTCTAATGTGTATAATCAACACTTTATCGCCATAACCTCATCGGCATAAATCATCACAACAACACATAAACTTCCATCATCACGAAATCATCACAAGTTAATACGTCATTAATCAACACGGCAATCAAAAACAACAACATCAAACAATGCTAATAACATAAGCAACATAAATAAAATCATCACAAATTGGCTACAGTCCATCGTCGCTTTTGGCATAAAAGCCCATCGTCACAAACATCACCACATCATATTTGCATTAAGCATTTCATCAAAGTTATCATGAAATTATCAAGTCATATTCATTTCATGTTCATCATAAAGATCATCACCAAACAAAGCATCATATATCATCGCAATTCAACATCATCCATCAATTAAAACATCAACGCCAAACAACTCAAACATAAACATAAACGACTCCATGAGACACGACTATGTTATGCATGTGGTACCCGTCGCTTTGTCCATAATTAGGAACACTTGGCATAAAGCCCATTGTCGCTTGGCATAAAAGCCTCGTCGCTTGGTATAAAATCCCTCGTCGCCAATGCAATGTATATGACTTGACAAGAAAACAACACAACACAAAAACATCATCATCGCTCATCAAAATTGGCATAAAGTTCACATCGCCATAATTTATCCAAATCAAGATAAATATAACATCGCATCATATTTGCATTATGCAAAACGTCACATATAATTCATCATCATCAAAAGTCATGCATTCACAAATCGGAAGCATTTATTAACAACATCAATATAATCATCACATCATCATGTTCAAAGACATATATCATCGCATCGCATATCATCAAGTATTCATTAATAAATACATCGTCGCAAACATTATGTTTAATCACACCACATCATTATCAATTCATTCACTAAATTCCAAATACGGAAAAACAGTCAAGCACCTATAATCGTCGCAAAAGTCATTCCTAATAACCGGCATTAATCATAATCGTCAACATCGCAATCGGATTGTCCATACGTGTCTTAAATCTACTAAAACGCAATCTGATTCAATTTAACCGTAATTTGACCTATTTCGGTTCGTCTCGTAAAAACTCGTAATTTTGAAAAATTAACATCATTACTATGTTCTACACGTCGAACTTAGCTAGCACGTCAATTTTCGTTGAATTCGGAGCAACTTGCTCGTCGTCGAATTTACCGAAATCGGAAAATCGGAACATAATCGGGTTCCAAATTTAATTGGATAACTTATGTCTTAATTATATTTTATTAATACCAACTAGTAGTATGTGAATTTGAGGAAATGACAAGAAACAGAATCAAAACACATAATTATGCAGAAAACATAATTATGCAGAAAACACAGAAACAACAAACAGAGAAACATGGAACCACCAAAAATTTGTTCCTCCTCCTATGCTTAAGGGGACGTGCGTCCCAGGAGTGTGAAGGCTAGGGGGCGGCCGCCTTAGGGCTGGGGACGGTTGCATCCCCTTGTGGGGTGGGCGCCTCCCCCCCTTCGTGTGCCTCCTTCTTCATCTTCCTCATTTTGGTTATAACAGAAGTTATTCTTTCTGGGTTTTTTATTTTACAGTTTACAGTTTTTTTTTCTTTTCATTTCCATTTTATACTTCTAGTATCTATAAACTAACAATGAAACACCCAATAATCCATACTCCTAACTCAACCTTTCTAAGCTATTTCAACAATCCACCAACCAAACTCATAAATCAACCTATCAATTTTTTTCCCAAATCCAAAATATAACTATCAAACCCTAACTATATGAGATGGAGAATCAAACCCCTTACCTCATCATGTTCTTGCAAAGCTTCATGATTCCTCTACCACTTCCAACCAAAGCTTCCTCTTTTGTTGCTCTTATTCTTCTTCTCCTTCCAAAACCCTTTCTTTCTCTCTAGGTTACTATGTTTGGTTTTTATGTGTTATGTTGGAAAGAAAAATAAGGAAAGTATTTTTATGATATTCTTACTAGTAAACTAAGGTGTAAACCCAATCCTTCCCAATTAATCCTCACACCCCCAGTTTATTTAATTAATTAATACCTTAATAATATCTAATAATATTATAAACTCAATCAATTAAAATAATTCCGGGGAATTAAATATCGGTCCGAATAATATTTTACCGAACCGAACCGAACGTTGCCAAATATATTATCAGATATATTGATTAATATAAATATTCTCGTCACAAAATAAATATCGATCGGTAATTCGAAAATATTAATATAATATAATATTAATTAAAACAGGGCGTTACAACTCTCCCCCACTTACAAACTTTCGTCCTCGAAATTTCGACCAAAACGAACAAATCGGGACATGTCTACGCATTCGTCCACTCAATCCTCGCGTCAATTAAACAACATACAAAATACACCAAAAAGAAGGGCATCTCCATAACCACAACGTCCAGTCAAGAACAACCATGCCGAGATGCAAAGCCCATACAATGCACTCGAGAACCAACTAATCACCCAACAACCAAACAAGTCGCAGACACACCGGTTCACTCGAGAACTAAACAAATAAGATCGATACCGTCCTAACGCCTCAACCATGGAATTAGTCACACACTCGAACCAACACCTCAGAAACGAGTTACCAAAGATAGGAACATAAAGTCCTACGACACAACACTGACACCATCGCTAAAACGAAAACGACAAAATGGTTATACAAACCAAAACTGAAACAATCAGAATAGGATATCACCACGCGTACTACGCAAACACGAAAAAAGATACCTTCATTCACGCATAAGTACGAACTCAAGGATTACACTTGCAGTTATCGCTTTCATTCCAGAAAATCACAAGGTCACATCGTCCTTGTAGATTACCAATGTACAACCCTTGAACAATAACAAGTTATTCAAACATAACCGAACTGCGATACACTACGCATTCTAGGGTGTATACAGACGACTTGCGACTATAACTCACTAGTCCAAATCTAACAATCTCGCATACTCGCTAAAAATTCAATGTCCGATATCTAAACCATGTTGGATCACTTTTACGTATGTGATGTCAACCGTAAAACAACTTGGTTAGTCCTTAACTTCACAATTACTCAGAATGGATACGTTCAAAGCGTACACCCATCAGGACACCTCGTAACATCAGTCTCATCAACTCGAAAAAAATCACTCTTTCATTCTTGATTGGTCAACGTCCATTGATCCCCTAAAATACACGACATAGTTTGACCTTTTCAAATATTGTCAAAATATTCACTTTTGAAACCTCGACGTATACACTTGACTTCAACGAAGTTTTTCCCTTATAACAATTCAATTCCCAAAATTTGTATTAAGTAATCACCATCCTCGCACCGTCGCAACGATCAATACACAGGTTTCTTATTCGTAACACCTTTCATAACTTTCAATCTTCCAAAGTGGTAATTCAAACCAAAACACTCTCTCAAGAACTCCACCCATCAACGTCGTCTCATACTACTATAATTACAAAATAGGTTGTACTTAGAACCATAACATCAATTTTATGGAATCCAACATGAACACCGTCGCGACCGACTTCAGTCACAAATAGAACATCTTCCTTTATAAAACATCAATCATCTTAAGGTACCTGTAGCTACCAAACCATCTCAAAATTATTTACCGTCAAGACTTATCTTAGTCGCAACTAATAATCCACCACGACTATTAGTATCCGACGAAATCCATATGTTAGTAGTGAACAAATCCTCGATAACCTTTTAAACTTAAATTTCAACAAGTGTCTCCAAACAATCGTGGATCATTCTTCAAAATAACAAATCCTCAAATCAGACATTCTTGGGTTATCCGCGATATCAACTTACTAAAGTCAACAACAGACGAAGTCTCTTTATAGATTGTACTCAAACTTGAATTGTCTTCAATAATCCCAATCTTCTCGTCGTTAACATCTGCACTTTTTAGATTTCAAATGAGCGTAATCGCATCAAACTCTAACTCACGTGTCCGACAATTTTTCCTTATGAAAATCAAATCGTCCCCAGGTATCAATACACTTTCCAATTCTATGTCGAAATACATCTTAAGTCCAAAATGAAATATCACTCTACACCGCACAAGGTTCTCTAGTACAAAACAAGACCAAAATCAAGGCATTCGTTAAACTTTTCACTGGCTCAAACAAATCTGCTTCCCATTGCAAAGTCCAAATAGTGACTCAACCATCTTAAGTCAAAGTACCCCCGATCAATACCAACTTAGAGAAAGATCTTCCATCAAACTCACAAAGCCAACCATCCAAAATGAAGGAACTTCTAAGCTCTGAAATAACCCACTTGAAGTCTTCTTCAAGATACAAAATAAGTCTTCGCGGAACTGTCCAAAATATCACCGTCCAAGTCGCTTACTTAAGGCACTCACGTCTAACAGTTCAAAACTCTATCTTTAGAATACTCGACATGCATTGGTCTAACTTCACTACCGATAACGCAAAGCTCGGATGCTTGCTACAATTCCTTAACTTGTTATGAACCAAATAATATCCATGAACACAAAATAACTCTTATAGCTACTCATGAGAGTACTGTCCAAACATTCCAAAATCATACTTGACGCATTAGTCACACTAATGACATCAACAAATACTCGCCAGGACCATACACTATCTTGAAAAGCATTGTCTAAACATCTTCAGCTCTCGCACCAACCTGTAGACAGCCAGACTTCATATCGATCTCAGTAAACACATAAACTCCAAATGACTGATTTATCCAACATCAGTTCTTGGAAGTAGGTACTTGTCCTCAACATCCACTTCGTTCCTTTCTCTGAAAATGACACACCAACTTAAGCGACCTTCGTTCCTTTTTGAACAACACAACTGGAGCACTCCACGGCGACCCGCTCGAATAAACAAACTATGCTCAAACTAATCCTCAAGTTTACTTTTCAACTCTAACTCAGAAGCAGACATCCCCTAAGGATACTTCGGATCACAACTAGTTCAGAAACTAAATCCATCAACACTTCACTTCGCACTACGGCGGTAATTCACTCACATCTTCACAATATGCTTCGGAAGAATCACAACAAGAAGCTCGCTTGCCAAAATCTTGTTTCTCACCAAAATCCAAATTCGCCCACAATTCAAGTAACCATGCACCTCCTTGTGCTAACTCATCTGCTTCTTACACTATTAAGCTGGCAAGACTAGTCCATCCTAACCAACACAAATCCCGACTACTATCAACAAGAGATTAAGGGTGATCAGTTCCTCAATTTGTCAAGAGACAGTCGACAATCATGATGGTGATATAAACCATCTTTACCAAACTACAACAGCGTCTTCAAACTTACACTTCAAGTTACCAAAGCGTAACCCTGCTTGAGGCTCCATTTCTAAGCCATAAGCGCCACCAAGAAGTAAAACTTCTCCTCCACTTGTTTCACACTCATCTCTGCAGATAAACAAATAGAAACAAGCAAGTACTGACAGTGTTTCACACACATGTCGCATACAACATGATTAAACACATTAATAACTTGGCCGACAGACCGACCTGCTCTGATACAACTAATGTAACACCCCAATATTACCCAAGGTTTTATATGCAAAAATAAGAGTAATTTAAAATTTCATAAATTCAATACTGAGGCATCACACCTTCAAAACTAAATCACTTTAAACAGTTTGCTTTAAAGTATAAGTCTCAGATACATAGCATCGTCGGAAATCATAAATTGATTCATAAAAATCAAAACATCTTCTTAATTAAACTTCCTTATCAAATCATGTTTTCATAAAATATGATTCTTATTCACAAAAGGAATAACAACAAAAGAACAACAACAAGATAACATATATATTCCCCCCGAGTGCTACGTATCAGAGCGACACCGACTCGACTAACAGCAGCTATAAACTCCGTCTTCATAACCTGCACATTACCAGTATAAAGGTAACGACAAAACAAGTAAAGGGTGAGATACTCCAAAACATATGATTAAAGGCATGATAACATATATATACTTATAGTTTCAGAATTATAGAGGGAATAGATTAATAAGTGCGTTCCAACGCATATCCAAAACTCACTTACTCTTATCGTCATTCTAATGTGTATAATCTACACTTTATCGCCATAACCTCATCGGCATAAATCATCACAATAACACATAAACTTCCATCATCACAAGTTAATACGTCACTAATCAACACGGCAATCGAAAACAACAACATCAAACAATGCTAATAACATAAGCAACATAAATAAAATCATCACAAATTGGCTAAAGCCCATCGTCGCTTTTGGCATAAAAGCCCATCGTCACAAACATCACCACATCATATTTGCATTAAGCATTTCATCAAAGTTATCATGAAATTATCAAGTCATATTCATTTCATGTTCATCATAAAGATTATCACCAAACAAAGCATCATATATCATCGCAATTCAACATCATCCATCAATTAAAACATCAACGCCAAACAACTCAAACATAAACATAACCGACTCCATGAGACACGACTATGTTATGCATGTGGTACTCGTCGCTTTGTCCATAATTAGGAACACTTGGCATAAAGCCCATCGTCACTTGGCATAAAAGCCTCGTCGCTTGGCATAAAAGCCCCCGTCGCCAATGCAATGTATGTGACTCGACAAGAAAACAACACAACACAAAAACATCATCATTGCTCATCAAAATTGGCATAAAGCCCACATTGCCATAATTTATCCAAATCAAGATAAATATATCATCATATTTGCATTATGCAAAACGTCACATATAATTCATCATCATCAAAAGTCATGCATTCACAAATCGGAAGCATTTATTAACAACATCAATATAATCATCACATCATCATGTTCAAAGACATATATCATCGCATCGCATATCATCAAGTATTCATTAATAAATACATTGTCGCAAACATTATGTTT
Source organism: Vicia sativa (assembly GCA_021764765.1). Lineage (NCBI taxonomy): Eukaryota > Viridiplantae > Streptophyta > Magnoliopsida > Fabales > Fabaceae > Vicia > Vicia sativa. The sequence continues at coordinate 130,823,313 of CM038797.1, forward strand.
AATCACACCACATCATTATCAATTCATTCACTAAATTCCAAATACGGAAAAATAGTTAAGCACCTATAATCGTCGCGAAAGCCATTCCTAATAACCGACATTAATCATAATCGTCAACATCGCAATCGGATAGTCCATACGTGTCTTAAATCTACTAAAACGCAATCCGATTCAATTTAACCGTAATTTGGCCTATTTCGGGTCATCTCGTAAAAACTCGTAATTTCGAAAAACTAACCTCACCACTACGTTCTACATGTCGAACTTAGCTAGCACGTCAATTTTCGTTGAATTCGGAGCAACTTGCTCCGTCGTCGAATTTACCGAAATCGGAAAATCGGAACATAATCGGATTCCAAATTTAATCGGCTAACTTATGTCCTAATTATATTTTATTAATACCAACTAGTAGTATGTGAATTTGAGGAAATGGTAAGAAACAGAATCAAAACACATAATTATGCAGAAAACATAATTATGCAGAAAACACATAAACAGCAAACAGAGAAACAGGGAACCACCAAAATTTGTTCCTCCTCCTATGCTTAAGGGGATGTGCGTCCCAGGAGTGTGAAGGCTAGGGGCGGCCGCCTTAGGGTTGGGGACGGTTGCCTCCCCTTGTGGGGTGGGCGCCTCCCCCCCTTCGTGTGCCTCCTTCTTCATCTTTCTCATTTTGGTTCTAACAGAAGTTATTCTTTCTGGGTTTTTTTTTTTACAGTTTACAGTTTTCTTTTCTTTTTCATTTTCATTTTATACTTCTAGTATCTATAAACTAACAATGAAACACCCAATAATTCATACTCCTAACTCAACCTTTCTAAGCTATTTCAACAATCCACCAACCAAACTCATAAATCAACCTATCAATTTTTTTCCCAAATCCAAAATATAACTATCAAACCCTAACTATATGAGATAGAGAATCAAACCCCTTACCTCATCATATTCTTGCAAAGCTTCATGATTCCTCTACCACTTCCAACCAAAGCTTCCTCTTTTGTTGCTCTTCTTCTTCTTCTCCTTCTAAAACCCTTTCTTTCTCTCTAGGTTACTATGTTTGGTTTTTGCGTGTTATGTTGGAAAGAAAAATAAAGAAAGTGTTTTTATGATATTCTTACTAGTAAACTAAGGTGTAAACCCAATCCTTCCCAATTAATCCTCACACCCCCAATTTATTTAATTAATTAATACCTTAATAATATCTAATAATATTATTAACTCAATCAATTAAAATAATTCTGGGGAATTAAATATCGGTCCGAATAATATTTTACCGAACCGAACGGAACGTCGCCAAATATATTATCAGATATATTGATTAATATAAATATTCTCGTCACAAAATAAATATCGATCGGTAATTCGAAAATATTAATATAATATAATATTAATTAAAACGGGGCGTTACAAAGAACTTCCCCGAGACTCCAATGCCTGACCAAGTGAGGAGGATAGTTGAGGAGTTCAGACTGGAGGACTATGTTGGATGCTTATTGGCGATGTTGGACGCCCCCTGCTATCAGCTTTTGTTGAGAGGTGGCACCCAGAGACATCTTCCTTCCATCTTCCATTTGGGGAGGTGACAGTCACTTTGGATGATGTGGATGATCTCTTTCACCTACCGATAACTAGTACGTTTTTCACACCAGTTCATAAGGATCAGGCGACAGCCGTGCGCATGGTTGTCGATGTGTTTGAGGTGGATGAGGTGGAGGTCCTACAGGAGTTTGATGAGACTCGAGGATTTCACCTCCGCGTGTCTTGGTTGAGGACTACATATAAGGCACCGGTGGAGGCACGTGGGTATCAGGTTGCCTCTAGGGCGTACATGCTACATCTGGTTGCATGTACTCTCTTTGCGGACAAGTCTAGAGTGTACATTGATGTTTGTTACCTGTATCCATTCAACGCCCTTGACGATCCATCTTGGGCTTGGGGAGTGGCGGCTTTGACGATGTTGTGCACGACACTTGATGTTGCTTCCCGTCCTGATACCAAACCGCTTACTGGTTACTTGAGCTTGTTGCAAGTATATTATAATTTATTAGTTGATTTTTTTTAATAATTATTAGGTTTTCATATAATAATTTATTTATCCTTATTTATGCAGTGTTGGATATACGAGCACTTCCCTCACATCTGTGACCGGAAGATCCAGTGAGTGACGGCTAAAGATTCATGTGTGAAGAGGTGGAAGGCCAGACAGACCCATCCTAGAGGTGTGATGGAGTACAAGAGGAGGTTGGATGCTCTGACGTTGGGCGATGTCATCTGGACATCGTACACGGCTTATCGCCCTCACCATCCTTTTAAGGTATCTACTTTATATCCAAGGCATGCCTGGTGGGAGGGCTATGTAGCTAGACACTTTCTTGAGCGATGTCTACGCCGGTATGGTTATGTCCAGGGCATCCCTTAGTCGGTACCACGCGCCCTAGATGGTGGCATTGATCGTTAGTTTCAGAGTCACATCCTCACCCCCGTGAGATCATGGATGCAGCCGTCAGGGTTCAGGAGCCCGGGCAGTGCGAGGATGGATACCTGGAGTGTTTCCTTAGTGTGTCACACCACCGGGTCCAGCATCTAATGTCCCAGGGCCTTCAGGTATCAGAGATTCTTCTGATCCACCACCACCACCATCTCCTCCTCCAGCAGTTGACCAGGATACCTGCCTACAGCTAATCGCAGTTACATTAGATAACATCATGCAGATGTTGAACCCCGATGATGAGGTTTATCATGGGTTAGCTAGGTTTGCTGACATTGCTCGTGGAGGGCGTATGTAGATTTTTATTTGTATTATTGTATTATTATGTGTATGTTGTGACAAATAGACTTTACTTTATTGCATAATATTTTTTTGGCTAGTACCATTTCTTTCAATTACATAAGGAAAACAATAACACAAATAAGAAACTCGAATAAGTAAACAAACATCAGATGACAAACAAAAACAATAAACAGTACTCTGATACATGAAAACCTAGGAACTACCGGATTCGGATTCATCTGGACGCTTTAGACACCTCATTATGCCGTCAACAGATCTTCGGATCTCCGCGTCCAACTCGATCAGACCTTTGGTTATCCTACGGCGAAATGATTTCCACATGGCCTTCACATTTTCATCATTCTTCAGCTCGATTAAGTTGTATTTCACTCAATCATCTGTACCAATGTAATCCTCCTAAACCTCAATCTTTATCACCCTTCTGTTCTCAAAATCAGACAGCAAACAGTTCAATGTTTCCTTCAAGGCAACAAAGGACTCAGATTCATCTGGGAGCTTGAATTCAACGCCAGGTTTACGGTCGTCGTAATACACTTCTGCCTTAATCAAATATTGCGAAAGAGACATGTTGTTAAGATGTGATACCTAATAACCCTAAAAGGCCTATTTATACAACTTGTTATGCGTTCTATACCACACCCAAGTGTCGGTGCAATATAGATCCTTCAAAATGTCGGTAAAATCTCAATCGTTGAAAAAACGAGATAAGAAAACATACAAGAAATTTCAACCATATGCGAAATTTCCTGTATACCGGATATTTGGCATATACCAAAAATTTATAAATTTCCAATATATCAGATTTTTAGAAATATACCTCCAAAAATTTTGCATATACCGGAAATTTATAAATTTCCGATATACCAGAATTTTTGAAATGCCCTTCCGAAAATTTGATATACCAGAATTTTTAAAATGCCCTTCCGAAAATTTTGTCTAGAAATATCTTTGAAAAAGGTCAAGAGAAAAGTGGGAATAAAAATCTTTTGGGAGTGCCAGGTATGATTTAAGGGGTGGCAAGAAAAATTCTCTCATTTTTTATATATAACCCCAGCCCAGAACAAAGCAAAAGCAAGAAAAAAGGTCCATTATAAGACGATATTTCCAAAACAAGTGTTGATTTTATTTACTATCTCCAACACTACACATAAATTGCTTTTATAATAGTACAAACAAAATCGTTTTAAAATTTAAATTTAACTGAATAACAAACATATTGTGATAAGTTGAGCTTTTCCTGGTTTAAATACAGATTAAGAACACACTCTTAATAAATACTAATAATTATAACATGAAATTACAACAACGGTTAAAATAGGAGATCTACAGAGCCAAAATACAGTTAAAAATAAATTATCTGAGCAACTGACCAAAATCTCAGAACCTTACATTCTGAAATCCAAAATGCAAACTGTATTATTAGCAAAACAGGCCGCAATCTTGTCGCCTTCCTTATTCCAACAGACCTCAAAAACACCTCCATTGCCATTGTATGTTTTGATGATCTTGCCATCATTCAAAGACCATATGTGTATGGATTTGTCAGGGGAACCACTCACTAAATACTCACCATTTGGACTGAATGCAACAGAATATACACCGTCCCTGTACGACAAAATAAACAAGTCAAAACCAAAAGAATTCGCTATATATATTCAAAGAAAATAACCAACTACTAGCATGAAAAATGTTGTCAAAGAATGGCGTCTGTTTCCAAAGGATATACACATACCACCAGATAAACTTGAAGTTTAGTATTTTAAACATGAAATGAAAGTTTAGTTGACAATTTGGTAACAGAGGAAAGAAGACAGTACCTGTGTCCATTCAAGTTGTAGATCAGTTTCCCGAGCTCTACATCCCATAGCTTTACAGTAGAGTCAAATGATGCACTGTAAAAGATTCAGGTGTTGAGGAACACGGATTATAAACCAAACTAATTCTGAATTGTAAAAAATCGTTAATAAATGCATGCAAGTAAATCAAGAGATCATACCTAGCCAACACCAATTTCTTATTAGGGTTATTTGTACCAGGACCAGTTGGGCTCCATCTGACAGTATATATCTCCTAAAAAAAACCAATTATTTAGTTTTCTTATGCATACGAAGTTCAAATGCAGATATAAATGCAAAATCAGACATTGAAAATATTTCAAACCGGTACTACCTTGGAATGCTCCCTAAAGTCATGAATAAATGTGTCTTGTTTCATACTCCATATCTACAAAACGAGAAAACAAAAAACATGTATAATGCAAATACTGTGAAATTCACAAATATTTTGGTAAAAAAAGACAATTAACGAAGAGAATATGTTCGATAAAAAAATGATTGCACAATCAACTACCAAAAAACATGCTATTATGGAGTATAATAACCTTTGCAGTGCTATCGTCTGAACACGAGGCCAGTAGTGTACCTGTGGGATCCCATTTGATACAATTTACTTCGCTCTGAAATAGAAGAAAGTTTGGTATCAGACAGTTAATATTTACACAAGCACAATATTGTATTTAAACCTGGTGCAGCAGTGTTTCAGTGCAAAGCATAATAATACAAACTAAGGTAGGTAAATAAACCTGGTGCCCGGCAAAAGTTTTTATTGGGTGGTTTTCGCCAATCTTGCAAACATGTATCATGGTGTCAGTGGAGCTTGTTGCAAATGACACATTATTGCGCCAATCAACATCAAGTGTTGGACCTAAACAAAGCCCAAATTTTAAAAATAAAAATAGAAGTTAATAAACATGGTTTTCTCCCTTGATTAGAATATTATAGCAAAAAATTTACCTTTATGAAATTCAAATTGTTGCTTCCATTTCTCTGCTTGAACATCCCATAAAATTGCAGTCGTATCACAACTTCCAGTAAGAATATAATCTCCTTTCTTGTTCCACTTCAACGAAAATATGGGTCCCTTGTGTTTGATTAATGTACTCTTCAGTTCACCTGATCAAAGATCCGAAAATATGATCAAAATAATGATTTTGATTGAAGTCGTAAGAGCAAATTCTAATAAACACAAAATTGCCAGCTTAAAAAAACAACAATATAACCAATGACTTGACTTCATATATACCACGAATGCAACTAAATCAGACACTAAGATTTATCAAAACTAAGTATCACGCAAAGCAGAAGGAAAGACAGAACAAAAAGGCCTACCATTAGTGGTCCAAATTCGTGCTTGACCATCATACGAACCAGTTGCAAGTAATGTCCCCTCCCCCTGTACAACGGCAACCAAAGGTCAAGCTCTTCATAAGATATAAAGACTTCTGAGTTACAATAGTATTACATTATCCTAATACATTATTTTTCCCACAAATTTGTTCTGCTCAAGACAACTCCCAACGGTTAAGAAAAAGATAGAAATGGATGTAAAAAAACAGAAAACTAGAGAGGAACTTGTAGTCACTATCGGTAATCATCATGAATTTAAATCAGAATATGCCACAGAACTCACATTCCAATCAAGTGTAGTGACATCTTTACTCTTCTCATTGTTTATACCCCTAAGGTGTGGCAACACCAATACATTAGAAGGGTCACTCCTGAAATCAGATTTGCATTTCCCTTCATCTATCGCCCAAATACGAGCAGTTGAATCCCCAGACCTACGTTCAAATAAAACATAAATTCTTTAAAAGAAAAAAAAGTTTGAAAAATGATAACAAGGTCATGTAGAACCAGAAGTGATTATCAAGAAGATAAATCATTGTGTCCATACATCAGGTATATCTATAAATTAACTAGTAATAAAATGTAAGGCAATATAATACACAAAAGTCGGTAGGAAAAATAAATTGCATTGCTATAATGATCATAACACAATCAATTCAAAATGGAGGAAAACCACTTGCCCTTGTCTATTCTTTAGTTTCCTTTAGTTTTCAAGAACGACATAAATTGTGCAGATGGAAATATAAGGAGAGAAAAATATTGCAAGACATCCGTTATAACAAAATACACACATTAATACTTAATCGATGGCCAATACAAAATTGTGAAGAAAATACCCACCCTGATGCAAGAAGGGATCCTGTAGGACTCCATGCACAAGCACAGACCTAATAGGATGGTAAACGGGTTTGTTAACAAAAGAGTTTGAGTTTACAAAAGAAAACAAATCTAAAGACTTAACGAACAAGAAGCATTGATGAAATATTTCACCTCTGAAGTATGCCCTTCCAAAGTTATCACATCTGAGCTAGGAATTTCACATGGCTGAGATGTTGATGTTGTACAGATGTCCATGGGCTCTGGTCCTATACAATTGAAAGAAAACTTTTCAATCTTCTTTTGAAAGAAACATATCAATTGAAACAGATAACTAGTTTGCATCTGTCACTCTATTCTCACATAGAGCAAAGATAAATGCCAAATTCATTGACAGATGACAATGTAAACCAAATTCATTGAACAAATAGTTACCTCTTAATGCTTCATCCTCCTCATCCTTTACACTAACCTTTTCTTCTATTATAGTATCATTAACCTTATCTTCTTTTTTACTGCTATTAACCTTATCTTCTTTTTTAGCACCATTAGCCTTGTCTTCATTTTTAGCGCCATGAACCTTCTCTTCTTGATCTGAGACCATTTCTCTACTGATCGGATTTTCACTAACCGGCTCTATCTCTTTTTTATTTTCTACCTTCTCTTTATCCTTTTCACATTCTTTCTCCCTTTCATGTTTTTCCTTATCTCTTACCCGTCCACGGTCACCATCATGCTCTTTTTCAGGTTCCTTATTTTTACCCTTCTGTAGTTTCCTTCTTCTTTCATTTATCATTTTCTTAAGTTCATGCACATCTTTTGTAATAAGATCCAAAGGTTGTAAGAACGAGAAATCTTCATCAAAGTCTGCATCACACTGGTAGGCTAACATTTATCAAAATAAAACCCACGTATGCAAAGCTTAAAAACATAGATCAACCAAACAGATGAATACTATGCTGATAGTGAATACAATAAAACAATAAGTAAAGAATGCTAACATTACTCAAGTTAGCTTCCATCTCCAAGAACTGTAGTCCCTTTTGAACAAATGTAACAAGAGCACCTGGCGGTACCAAATTTCCATCAATTGGGCACTTGTTAATGCCACCTTCATTCCCAAACACAAAAGCAGAATGTGTGAAACCTACACAGTACCAAGTAAACCAATTCAGTTTACAAAGCGTTAAAAGCATTCAAATTCAATATTTCAGCCAAAACAGATCTAACAAATTGAATTCCTCCAGCAATCAAACACTAAACTGAAGGTTGATAATGGAAATTAAATTACTAAACCCTAATCTGGTAGCAGTCGCTGGAGCCATTCGAAGAAGAAGAAAGTAACCTGATTCTTGAAGGTAGCGAAAGACGAGATAGTTGAGCTCGACGGAGGTGATGGAAGTCATGTTCGCAGAGCAATGGCTTTGAGGGTACGGTGGGGATGAAAGGGAAAGTAAGCGGAAAATGGTAATTACCGGAAGAGGATTAAGGTTGAGTAGCCTTGAAAATGGTTTTACCTGCTACCACCTGTATATTACCTTTACATTGACGTAGGATTAGTTTTATGATAAATACTAATAATACCCATAGATGGTAATTTTGGTTCTTCTATTTTATTTTATTTTATTTATTTTGATTCTCTATTTTAAAAAATCAATAAAATTGTAATTTTGGTTTCTTTATTTTTTTTTATTTTTTAAATTTTGATCCTTTCAATTTTGGGATGTAATAGTAGGGATCGGGGAGTAAGATGAACCTGATTATTTATATTTTGTATCACATTCATGTTGAGTCGGTGTTGAGTACATTTTATAAGTGTTGTATTTGTGTTTATTGTTTTTAGTGTGTTGTTTGGATGAGAATACTTAATATGTTGGTATTTATTTAGTAATGTGTATGTTGTTGTTAGGTGATAATCTACTTCTGTTTGTTTTTCCCGTTAATTATTGGCGTATATTCTCACCCTTCTTCTTTAATGTTGTCCACGATGGACAACTTACATATATTCAGGAGTATTATTGTTGAAGTAATTGGAAGATAGCTCGTGAAGTGACTTCCGTTAGTTAATCATTTTATTAAAAGGGTCTTGCTCTGATAATGTAACGTCGGGTTGAAAACATTTTCTTTCACTTGTTTCATTATTTTTGGATTCCTTTTAAGTTGATTCTTGTTGAGAATCAAGTGTGAGGAAGAAGTTCCACATTGGTTAGAAAAAGAAAGATTGAACATTATATAAGTGAGAGAATCCACACACCTATTACCTTAAGGTTTTAGGTGGATATGTGTTGTACCTCTCACAAAAAGTGTGTCATGTATATGCTCCCTCCTCGAAATTTCCCCCCTAACATCTGGTATCAAGAGCTTCGGTTAATCGATTCAAGGAAAGAATAATCAAGAACGATCGTAGAAGAAGAATTCACGATGGTAGTGGGCTATGGGAATGCGAATTATCCATCAAGTCTTCCAATTTTGAAAGTAGATAACTATGAGAGTTGGTGCAAGCAGATGAAAGTTTTATTTTGTTGTCAAGGTCTGTGGGATCTTGTAAAGGATGAAGTAAAAGAGCTTAAAGAAGACGCTTCAGAAGAATAACAACAAGAACACACAGAATCGGAGAAGAAGAGTTATAAAGCTCTCTTTATAATTCATCAATGTCTGAGTCTAGACAACTTCGAAAAGGTCAGTGATACAAAATCTGCAAAAGAAGCTTGGGATATTCTTGAGAAATCTTTTGGAGACGCAGAAAAGTTGAAAGAGGTGAGGTTACAAACTCACAAGAGAACGTATGAATTGCTTCAGATGGAAGATAGTGAAAGCATATTTGATTCCTTCACTAGGGCTACAAAGCTAGTGAATCAAATCAAGATTTGTGGAGAAACGTTAACAACAAGAGCAGTTATTTCCAAGAGCTTCAAGGGACACTTGAATCTCATGAACATAGAATGAATGAAAGAGCTACAAGCAAGATAAAGAGTGATGTGGCTTTGCAAGCAAATTCAGCAAAAGAAACCAAAGGCAAAGGAAAGTGGTTCGACAAAGGTAGAGGTAGCTACAACAATTCGATTGGCAGAGCAAACCAGAACGGAGGAAACGTGTCGAATCATAGAAGACCATACCAAGGCAACCAAAGAGGTGGTGTTTCAAATAGAGGAAGAGGTGGTGGTCGAAAGCCTGACAAGAGTCACATTTAATGTTACAATTGTCAAAAGTATGGTCATTATTTTAGTGATTGTCCAGAGAAGCAAATAATCAAGAAAGTGATGCAAAGCTTGCAAAGCATGAAGAAGAAGAGACGTTGATGATGGTCACAATAAGAGATGAAGAGAAATTCAAGGATCAATGGTACTTGGATTCGGGATGCTCATCACATATGTCTGGAAGAAAAGATTGGTCCGTCAATCTAAAGCCCTCAATGAAGAACATGGTGAAATTCTCCAATGGCAATACTCTAGCAGCTGAAGGTATTGGAGATGTTATGATCATGAGAAAAGATGGCAAAAGGGCAATAATTTCGAATGTGTTGTATATTCCAAAGATGAATAGCAACTTGCTTATTATAGGGCAGTTAGCGAAAAGAATTAGAAGGTGATTGTCGAAGACAAGATGATGAGAGTTGCCGACGCGAATGGAAGGCTGATCTTGAAGGCTCCTATGTCCCAAAATAGAACCTTCAAGATCGAACTCAATGTGATGGAGCACAAGTGCCTTTCGACTGTAGCAAGCAAAGACGAAGGGATATGGCACTACCGACTAGGCCTTCTCAACTTCAGAGACATCAGAGATTTGAAGAGAAAGAATATGGTTTCAGGATTTCCAGAAATTGACATTCTAAATGAAGTGTGTGAGGAATGTGTGCAAGCAAAGCAACACAAGAATAGCTTCAGCAAGGATGCAGAAAGCAAGTCGAAGGTTGTTCTCGAAATCATATACTATGATGTATGTGGAACAATCCAGGTGGATTCGCTTGGAGGTAATAAATATTTTGTCACGTTCATAGATGATTTCGGACAAAAACTGTGGATTTACCTGATTAAGAATAAAAGTTAAGTGATGGAGGTATTTTCAAAGTTTAAGTTTATGGTCGAAAGGCAAAATGGTCGAAAGCTCAAAGCTTTGAGAACTGATGGTGTGGAGAGTATGTGTTGAAAGATTTCAATAGGCTATGTGAAAAAGAAGGGATTGTGCATGAGGTGGTTCCACCCTACACTCCACAACAGAATGAGACTGCAGAAAGGAAGAATCAAACTATCATGAATATGGTTCGAAGTATGTTGAAAGACAAAAATTTACCTAAAGAGTTTTGGGGTGAAGTTGTGTCGACTGCAACATATATTTTGAACAGATGTCCGACAAAGAAGTTGGAAGGAATTACTCCAGAAGAATATTGGTCTGGTGTAAAACCTAGTTTGAGTCATCTAAAGGTATTTGGATCTATTGCACATACACATGTGTCAGATCAGCTGAGAAGAAAACTTGATGAGAAGTCGAGTCAAATGATCCTAGTAGGATATCATTCAATGGAAGGTTACAAGTTGTTCGACCCAGTGAACAATAAGATTTTGATCAGCAGGGATGTGATCATAGATGAGCTGAAAGAATGGGATTGGACTCTAAATGTCAAGAAAGATTCAGTGAAAATCTTACTTGAAGAACCAAAAACTCAAGTCAAAAGAGAAGTTCGACAAGAGGAACTAGCTGTCATAGATCAACCAAGCACAAGCAGGCCTCAAAGAGCAAGACGCATGCATGCAAGATTGCATGATTGTGAGGTTACATCAGATGATGTGGTTGATAACGAAGGTGAGTTGGTACATTATGCTTTCTATGCAAATGTCGAACCTGTCAATGCAGCTGAAGCATTGAAAGATTCAAAGTGGGTGAAAGCAATGAACGAAGAAGTGAAATTCATCGAAGACAACAATACTTGGTCACTTGTCGAATTGCCTCAAGGCAAGAAGGCAATTGGTGTCAAGTGGGTATACAAAGTGAAGATGAATCCTAAAGGGGAAGTAACTCGACACAAAGCAAGGCTAGTGGCGAAAGGATTTCTCCATAAAGAAGGAATCGACTTCGATGAGGTTTTTGCACTTGTGGCTAGGATCGAAACAATCAGATTGGTTGTTGGTTTAGCAGAAATAAACAGTTGGCACATATGTCAGATGGACGTAAAGTGGACATTTCTAAATGGATCCTTAGACGAACAAGCCTATGTTAAACAACCAATTGGATTTGTGAAACATAACAAAGAGAGGAAGGTGTACAAGCTTCATAAAGCCCTGTATGGATTTAAGCAAGCTCCAAGAGCTTGGAATAAGAAGATTGATAGCTTTCTAAGGGAGAAGGAATTTGTGAAATGCATAACTGAACATGGAGTATATGTAAGAAGAAGTAATAGTAAACTGTTTATACCATGTCTCTATGTCGATGACTTGTTAATCATAGATAGCTGCAAGAAGGAGATCGAAGACTTTAAAGGAGATCTTAGCAAGAAATTCAAAATGTCTAATTTTGGTGATATTTCATATTTCCTTGGCATCGAATCCTACAAGACTAGTAGAGGATTGATGATGCATCAAAGAAGATATGCAGGTGAAATTCTCAAAAGATTTGAGATGGAAGAATGCAATTCGACTTCGACACCTACAGAAATAAGACTGCAATTGTCGAAAGATTCAGAAGAAGATGATGTCGGCTCAACCCAATATAGAAGACTTATTGGGTCCTTAAGATACCTTTGTCATACGAGGCCTAACTTAGCATATAGTGTTGGTATGGTAAGCAGATTCATGCAGAAGCCAAAGGTATCACACCTAGCAGCGACAAAAAGGATATTGAGGTATTTGAAAGGTAGGCCTGAGCATCGGACGGTTATGGGCAGGTGCGGGTTCAATTTGGACCAATCATATAAAACTGAATTTCTATATTATAGGTCCAATTTCGCCCAGGCCTATATCAGTTTAATCGGCTCTCGGTTTATACGGATTATGGGTCCTAATGGGTGGGTTGATTCGGTTTTAAGACACTATATAATTGGGCCAAATTGCATTTCTTTCATATTTTATGTTCAATAATGGCCCAAATTTTTTTTATATTCTTACTTCTATAGTGAATTTTAAATAGAAAATAAATAGATTTTAAAATTTGTTTTTTTTCTATGTCTTTTTAAATAAGATTAACAATCCAATCAAAGATAAAACATACATTTATAAAAACTTAAACATATTAAACATATACGTTTCTGTCGGCCTGCTTGTACTTCATTACATTTAAGGAGAGAGTTTAGTGGTAAATAACATCCGCAATCAAGATTAAGGTTAAGTAATTGAAACAAAATACTTTAAATATCCAACATCTACATAAAATTCATCATTGCACACCAAACTGTACAAAAAAAATCAAATTTTAATTAGAGTATGATAGAAAAAGATAAATGGAAAATTTAAGAAAAAAAATCAACAAAACACTTATTATACCTTCAAACTCAACACTTACTCACTAAGTAACAATTTCAAAGTAAGCAATATTCTTCTTCTTCCATGGACTTTTATCCTATTTATTCAACAATGAACATTTCAAGACAATTAATAACTAATTCTTTTTGAGATATAATTTATTAGAACATTTATAGTGAGACAAGTAATACTTACTTTGACTGCATAAGCTAACGATATATGTTCATTCTAAACCCAAGAAGCTTGCTTCTTTAAATTACATAAACATTATCATTCACTTTTCTTCCTGTATAAAGAGAATACCATGAATGAAGAGAATACTACATATATAGTAAAATAAAATGTACCAGCTTAAAGTAAAACTCTAAACATAAGAATATTACTTGATTAAAATAATAGGCATAGACGCATAGTTGATAATGGGTTGGCAGTGGCAGTACCTGATTAGCAAGTGATGTTAGCTCTTGCAATTGGAGAACTAGAAAATCACCCTGAGACTTCCCACTTTGCATGTTTTATCTTTGCCAAATAATAGAGATTATAAACAAGATTCCTTAAATGGAAAAAGAAAACATTAGCTCAAAATATAAATCTAAGCAAATTTTAATTATTCTCATTCAGGATAACAACCTGTAGTGACCACATCAGTATGTGAGCAAAGCAAAGTTCCATCAATAAAAAATGTATGCTGCATTTGAAAAACTATGCAGTAAGTATACAACCACTACAAATAAATATCAAACATTTTTGTTGATAAACTTCTAAAATAATAAGGACTTGTTTTAGAATACCTGAGCTGCCAAAATGCAGAGAAATTTCCAAAAAGAACCATATATCTAGGAAAATAACACAATATACTATTTAAAAAACTAAGCATATCCAAAAAAATCAAGCAGGCCATGAGTCTTGTCTTAGCAATGACTCCAAAATATCCAAAAAATCATATCACACTGTAGTGGAAAAATTAAACATAATAAATTGATTAATACTAGAAGTGATTAAGAAGACATAGAAGCAAATACTAAATACCTTATACTTTTTCAATCACAACCCGTAGGTTGTGATTGAGAAGATTGACCAACATCTAATGTAGTAACAGATGGTGCAAATCCTCCTAAAGTAGATGAAACTTGGTGAAATTCTAGAAAAAATGACAAATTAAACATGTTAAAATACGTATGAAACTTGAAAAATCATAATACAAAAATTGTGATCAATATAGAATCAGAATACCTGTAACAATGTTTCTAGATGTTTCAAACTCCTTTTGGACATCCAGTTCTTTAAATTCTTCAAAGAGAGAAGGCATCAACCAATTCTGAGTGCAGATTAAAGCCTCTGCCATATCTGAACTTAAACAACTCCTAAATGTGTCTGAAGTTCTACCACCAGTACTAAAAGCACTTTCAGATGCTACAATTGAAATAGGAGTATCAAACACATCCCTAGCCATGCTTGATAAAATCGGAAACCTAGAGGGGTTTTGGCTTCCATGATCTATGGAGTCAGCAGAGACAACAGAAAGGGGTTAGGATATGAAACCCCCACAGGGAAAGAAATGTATAAACCCAAATTTGTTGATGAAATGAAAATCACATACAAACCACTGCACAAACAATTTGAGTTTGGTCACAAACACGATATTAAATACACATGCTATAATGAAAATTTTCATGTTAAACCAAAGTTCAAATAGAACTTTAGAAACACTAACCAGAAATGACCCATAAGGATATGGGTACTCAAAAAAAGAATAATCTATGTCGCAGATATTCTTAAAGGTGACGTTGAAACACCAACCTTGGCACCAGGTTTATGTTCCAAAGTCTGGAACTTAAATTTAGAGGTAACCAGAAGGAAAGAATTAGTGGCTCTGGAACTATAGGAAATGGAACAGAAGTTCAGTGCCAACCTTTGGAGAAACACAACAAAAGTATAACTCGGAAGTTCAGTGTCAACCTCTGGAGAAACAAAACAAAAGTACAACTCAGAAGTTCCAGCATTTGTAGAAGCTCTAGATAAAAATTCAACCATAAGATTATCATTTGTATGAGTGTAAGACTCCATATCTTCTGTGATAATACTTCTGCTATTTGCCTTTCTAAAAATCCTATTTTACATTCAAAGGCAAAACATATTGAAATTAAACATCATTTCATTAGGATCTATATTCAAAAAGGAATTTTAAATTTAAATTTGTTGAAACAGACCATCAATGGGCTGATATTTTCATAAAACCTCTTTCTGAAGATAGGTTTAAATTTATTTTGAAAAAAATTAATATGGAAAATTTCCCTGAATGAAATTCTGTTCAATATCAATTTAGTCAGAAGTTTTGTGTTAAATGAACATTCTAGTTAATTGTCTCTTCAGAAGTTATAAGAGAAGTTAAGTTAGAAACCATATCTAGAAGTTCTGAAACCTTCAAAATATTTCATGTCCGATAGCAAGACTTCTCTCAGATATTCTGACAGAAAATGGGTTGATCAAACATCTAGAAGAAGCCAAGCTGCTGACGGAGCTAGAACCAGTGTATGGAAAACTGTTCAATGGCAAGAACTTGGTAAAGAGAAGGATAATTGACAGAATTCTGGATGAGCCTTCGATACTCGAAGCAGGCAATGTCATAAGAAGAAGAGTACTTGTTGAAAATTTTCCATCTTTTGACTCAGAGGAACATCAGCTGACTATTCGTCAATACATCAGAACTTCTCAGAGGAAGGGACTCAACATTGATCCAGCATGGCTGCAAGGTAGAGATCTTCTAAGTCATGTGAGGAAAGTCAGAAAGAGGAAAGCTGACAGTGAAGGAACTTTTGCTCACCCTCAGAAAGCTCATAAGAAGAAGAAAAAGCAAGTGTCAGGTAGAACTTTTGCTTCTACTCCTATTTCTGCTTCTGTTAGCAATATAACAACTAATGAACAACCAATACCCATAATAGAAATTCCATCAACTCCCCCACCAGAAATCTCACCACCAAACTCTCCAGCAATAATCCCCACACCACTATTGGCTGAAATCCCTCAATCACCAAACTCATAAGAACATCCATCTTCTGACATTCCAATAATTTTTCCACCACCACACTACCCAGAAGATCCCTAATCACCACACTCTCCATAACTTCATCATCAACACCCCTTAGAAGTCGTTGAACAAACCCCTACTCCAATTCCAAAATTTCCATATCCAGAAATTCCTGACTCACCATAATTTCTGAGAAATCAAGTGAACCTCCACTCTCTACCCAAATATACCAATGTGCAAGCAAATGTTAATTTACGTTTACAGAAGTTTGAAAAGGATATAAAGAATTGGATGATATTGCTGAAGGATGATTTGGACAACAATTTGTGTCCTTCTACATCTGATGACTTGTGGAATACCTTCAGAAGGAGATTCATTTCAGAATCCCACACACTCAAGGACTTGTGCTATTCTCATGCTTATGAAAAATTTACTGAGTGTTTGAAAGGATTACAGAAGGCTTCTTACAACATCTGGAATGAGAAGCCACCACTACAGCTAGACAACACTACATGGCAACCACCTGCTGATCCTATGGACATCTCTGATGATGAAAACTCTGAACCAGAAACTGCTGACCCAAATGCTCGTGCTTTGGTGTTATACAAACCTCTCAGAAATCGTCCAAGAGTAGCCAGGAAGAAAGTGTTGACCTTAATGGTTGATTTGAATACTCTCTTCACAAAGTTTGTTGGTCCCAGATCCTCTGGTTCCTCCTCCAAAACTGTCTCTACAAAAGATGTTGACTCCACTTTAGTTGTCCTAGAAACTCTGAAGGATATGAAGAAGGAAAATGAGGTTGTAAGAGAACATCTTGATAAGCAAGATGAAACCAATGCATAAATCAAGACTTGGATGCAGAAACAAGAAGAATCTACAGCTGAAATCAAGAATCTTCTGATGTCCCTTGTTGCACGCCAAACTTGAACCTCTGATTTTTCTCAATCAATCATGCATTCATTTTTTTTCTCTTGTTTTTAATCTTTAAGTGTTTTGTTTCTTTATTTTGACAATCCTCTTTCAATCAATGATATAAGTATTTTGGATTACTTTTCTGTATTTTTTATAAAAACCTATGAATTTTTGAATTTTTGAGTATGACAAAAGGGGGGAGAAAACTGAGATTTTGATATGATAATTTATAACATGTTACAAGAACAAAATGTCAAACATTTCTAACAAAATATACTAGTGTACATTTTTGTTTCTAAGTGATACAGATATACACAAGCTCTGAAAGGACAAGCTGAGAAGAAAAGACCAAGTGCTGAAAATCAATATTCTCAAAACTCTGGATGAAAAGAATTAAGCAGAAGCTCAAAAGACCAAGTGCTGAAAGCAAACTCTGGAAGAAAAGAAAAACTCAGGGAAGTTCTACCTTGCAACTTTTTCTTTTCAATATTTAGTTCAGGAGGAGACTATTAATTTCAGGGGGAGAATTTTTTTTACAAATACAAAATTTCTTAAATCAAAATCTAGATAGTTTTGTCATCATCAAAAAGGGGGAGATTGTTAGAACAAAGTTTGTTTCTAATAATATATTAAAGTTTTGATGATAACAAGCATAATAAATTTTGTATGAATGAATATGATACTCTGACTTGTACATGTTTCATTTCAGAAGATGTTCTGACTCTAGCGCAAAATGGAGAATATATCATGCTGAGCAGAAGATGAAGTTAGAAGTTCTAATGAGAGCAGAACTTCTGGACAAAGCACGCTCAAAGCAACTGCTGATAGAAATGAGCTTTGGAAGTTCTAATGAGAGAAGAACTTCTGGAACACGCACGCTACCTATAAAGCTTCTGAAGTAAAGAATGAAATTCAACTTCTGAGAGAAGCAAGCAAAGCGCAACCTCTGATAAGAAGCACCAAAAGAATGTTCTGATTAGAAGATGTTTGCTTACAAAAGATGAAGTATTAGAAGTTCTAATAAGAATAGAACTTCTGGTAACGCAAGCTAGAAAGTAACTTCTGATAGAAGCAGGCAAGAGTAAACTTCTGATAGAAGCACCAACAGATTGTTCTGATGAGAAGATATTCTAACAAGGCTTACAGAAGATCATTATCAATATGTACGTTATCTTTTAAGAGTAAACTTCACTTTGTAAAGAATAGATTTTTTAGAGGCAATATTGTACACAGTAAGTCAGAAAACACTTTCTGATAGTTGTTCCTTGAGAAGACCAGTTGGGTCAGTATTCTTGAGAGGGCTAGGACTAGTTGAGTCTTAGAGGTCTTAGTCACAACGGTTGGTTGTACAATTTATTCCTTGATAAGACCCGTTGGGTCAGTGTTCTTGAGAGGGCTAGGACTAGTGAGTCTTAGAGGAAGTTAGTCACACTAGTTGGGTAGTGCACTCTGTAATCGTTGATTATAATGGATTAAGTCCTCGTCGAGAGAGGCGAAATCACCTTGACGGGTGGACTGGAGTAGTTTGAGTTTCAAATGAACCAGGATACAAATCCTTGAGTATTTAGTTTGTTGTTTGGGTAAAAGATTTAAAAAGTAAGAAAAACTTATTCAACCCCCCATTTTACTCAGAAAAATGCCATGAAGTATACTGGAACAACAGTTTTATGAAGATGCCACAGAAGATGTCCTGACATGTGAAACTTAACTGGTTTTTAAGTTCAGATATTTTTGGAGTCGGTTTGTTTTTAATTGTATGCTTCGATTAAGCAAGCATTGGAATGATCTTCAGCAATATAATTGGAGAGTTTTTATCCTACTTTCATGGAGAAAGGTCAGGGATCGCTGAAGACTCAAGAGTGAAGCAACCATAGTTACTGTTACTCTATAAATAGACAGCTAACCCTGTTTTCCAGAGTTGGCCATTCCAGAAGAACTTAAGTCTACTATTTTCTATTGTTGGTTGTTAGTTTTATTGGTTTTTCATTGTGATCTTCTCTATTATTACTTGATACATGAGTAGGACGTTAGTAGAGTTGTAATTTTTTAATCATCATAAGCTTTGAAGCAATGATGATTATGTTTCTTTGAAGAGTGTCTTCAATATTTGTCTTGTTAATTGTCACCGCGAGTGATTATGGGGAGTGAGCAGAGGTTCTCATATCTAGGATAGGTTTCTTATGTAGAAGGGTCATTGGGTAGTGATTAAGTGAGGGGTGTAAACAGAGAATTTTAACTCTGAATTAATACTACTAAAAGTGGACTTCATCCATGGCTTGGTAGCCTCCAAACGTAGGTGTGTAGCACCGAAATGGGTAAACAACTCACTGTGTTATTTAGTTTTTTGTCTTTAAAATTTTGTACTGTTAGTTGTTCATATAACATATATTAGTATCGTGACATCACTTTCGACATCTCATATCTGATACCAGAATTTCATGTTTAATAACGTGGTATGGAACATAGAAGTCCATATCACAAACTGAATCCCTGCAAGAAATATGATTTGAGCAGAAAACAATTTACAATGTAACATTGAATATATAAATTCATGTTACAAATAAACACCTGCATGAAATACAATTCACACATAAATGTTTAAAAACATGGTATGGAACATACAAGTCCATATCACAAACTCAATCCCTGCAAGAAATATGATTCGAGCATAAAACAATTTACAACGTAACATCTGATATACAAATCTGCGTTACATGACTGGTACCTGCATGAAATAAAATTCATACAAATACATGTATCAAAGTGGTATAGAATATACAAGTCCATACTAAAATCAGAAATACCTGCAAGAAATACAATTCGAGAAGAACTAGAGAAGAAATAATACAGAACGTACAAGTCCATATTGAAACACCTGGCCGAAAAATCAAAGGATATAACTATATATCAATGAAGTCGCCATCGAACGTTTTTTATCCCGCCAAGAGGGATAGGTAAACATCGAGTAAACCTGAAACAAAGAAATCACGGTCTTGCGACCGAGAGATCGGGTAAGGAAGTCTGTTACGCGAGGGGAAGGGATTAGCACCCCACACGTCTGTAGTACTCTACGGTATCCGCTTTTACTTTTTATCTAATGGGTGTAAAGGTTTATCTATATCTGTATATGGTATAATGCATGCAAAAGAAAAAGAAGAATAAAGAAATGAAGAAAAGAAATGAAGGAAAAAGAAAACAAGGGGAAAAGAAGGAAAATATTTACAAAGGTTGTTCGATCTAGCCCCGCAACAGGATGCCTACATATTCCCTCGTGCAATGGGAAATTCAGAGCGCCGTAGTTCGGCTCACTTGTTTTGGTTGGTTTGTGTTTTTTAAATTAGTAGACGAAACAACAGACGATGACGAAACACCTCCATGATGACGAAACATCAGCTACAGACGGGATGATGAAACATCGGGAGACGAGATGACGAAACATCAGCAAACGAGATGACGAGACATCAAAGGATGAGATGGCGAAACATCAGAGGATGAGATGGCGAAACATCAGCAACAGGACGACGAAGCATCAACAGCACACAGGACGATGAAACATCCTAACACTAATTGGTTTGTATCTTTTACTTTGGAAAAAGTTTCAGATTATTAGAATGTTTTAATGCACTTGATAAAAACAAGATTTTTTATTTTAAGGATGCAAAAGGGTAAAGGTAAAAGGGCTAAGGGAAACTAACCTATTTCTAAATCCTAATGTTATCATGCAAAGTTGCTCCTAAGTTATGGATATAAACAAGGGGAAGAATCTACCTAAAGTTAGCATATATGGATACCTATCTTAAGGTCTAAACTCGATAACTAAACTAATCGAGCAAAACCTAAGGGAAACCTATAAAATCAATCATCTTGGTTGGAAAACCAAATGAGAAGAGGGGTAGAATCAAGTGATGTGCTTTGGCAAAAGCACACAAACTAAGCACTAACAAGTGCTAAAAAGAAAAGAAGAAGAAGAAGAAGAAAAAGGAGAAGATGTAGTGGAATTTGAGTGAACGATGTCCATATAGAGTGTCATGTGAAGTGAGGTCAGTAGACATAATATTCATTTACAAGGTTTATACAAACCTTAAACAAACACCAAACATCATTATAAGCACACACAAACAAGTTAACTCACAAACTAAGTCGAAGCTAGTCCTAAAAGCATACAAAGAGCGAATTGTGTGAAGCGTTAGACTTAAATGAAGCTAATGGACAATCAAAGGACAAAATGACACACAAGTCAGTAGTTAATCATGTTAATGTTCCTTTATGTCATACAATCAAACCACAAAGATTCAAAAGCAAAAATCCACCAAAAAGCGCACAAATATGTAACAATGCGTGTAATGAAGTGCCTCTAAATGTGTGAGGTTTATGATATGCAAAGAAGATGTCAAGATGAAGAGATTACAGTACCAACATCATATGAATTAATCAATAATCAAATAATAAAAGGAATATCATGAAGATGCAATTACAACACTAGCGCGAAAACTAGTTGAAATACTTAACCTAGGAAGTGTTTACAAACTAAAAGAAGCCATGGAAAGGCAAAGATGAAGAGAAATGAGTTACGAAATATTAAAATACACAAATTACAGTAGCAAACATGTTGTTTCATCAACAAGAACATCTAAATATGCATTCAAAGAATTGAAAAGCAAAACACTCAAGAGAAATGCATTCGATTCGTGCAAGTGCGGGTAAACATGTGTGTATGCATGTATGTTCGTGCTTGTGCGTACATGTGCTAAGTTTCAAATAATGGTAAGATCAGAGGCAACATGTGATGAAAATCTACTCAAGTTATACACTATCAAGTAATAAGATGGTTCAAATTGCACACATACAACATCTATACAAAAACTAACTAACAATTTGACCCAGAATGCAACTAGGCATTGAATGAGGCATGGTTGATGTATGAATGCAAAGGGATGAAACCTATGGCATACAAATATGTGGAAGGCCGTATCTAGAATGGTAAGAATGCATGAACATCATATGCAAGTTCCTCATTTACAATGCACAAGCAAAAGCAACTAGGAAAGCCTAAACATGCGTCTAGAAATGTGTGGTGAAATGTGCATAGATGAGTGATTGTGAACATGCCTTGTGGTGACATTTTTGAGTGAAGTCATTGGTGGAAATGGATATTACATACATGTTAGACACAAAGAAACCACAATCATCTCAAAATAAAATAAAGCAAGAACTAATGCAAGAACTAGTCAAGAATTTACCCTAAATATGCACCTAGGAATCAAATGAAACATGGCATGGCATAAGTGAAGAGGTATGGCATTTGAATGATGGAAAATGATAAAAGTCAGTGGTTATCATGGTATGGATGCATGCATGTCACACACAATCATCAAAACCCTTACATGAGCAATTTTCAATAAGAGAACATGAAAGCGCGTACTAGAAATGTGGGATAGAAAGTGTTTATGTGTGTGTCCAAACATGTTTGTGTCAAGTGTTGTGGACAAATGAGATGCATGACAAGAACATAAACATGATGCTCACACAAACACAAAACAATTACCAAATATCATGCTTCACAATCATTCATAGTGCAAAGATTAGTAGTGGAAATGAGTGATTCTAAACCCTAGAGTTAATTGTAAGTAAGCAAACAAGTTAATGAGTCAATCATGACGGAGAGGCAAGATAAGAAAGTAATGTAACACACAAGGTCAGTAGCTTAAGACCTAGGTAAACCACAAATACAAGCAATTCAAACTACATAAAAAGCTCACATACATAAGTACATTGGATTAAGACTTGAAAGCATTTAAACTAGACAAGCATTGCACTTAAGAAAGATTTAAACAAAGTGGTTTTAATTAGAAAATTAAAACCATGTGTGACTTGTGCCATAATTTTAACTCAAGATATGATTCATGAGCAACCAAATGTAGAATGTGAAACCTCCATACATAAACAAATCACCTATTTGATGAACAAAATCATCTAAAGCAAAATACCACCTATCTTAGATCAAACGACATTGATTAAGATTTGTAGGAAGGGAAAGATGTCTTGCATGTCATAGAGTGATGATATAACCCTCACAAGATGTTTGTCATGAGCTTAAAGTAATGTCAATTGAAGTGACATGCCTCAAAGATCATGAACCTATAATCCCTCAAGGTATGATCCAACCAAACAATAGAAGAAAAAGAAGATCTAGCTCTTCTAGGTCATCATGATGACATTACAATTAAGTGCAAGTCAATGAATCAAAGAGCATTGAGTTATTGATTACATAATTTACAAGGTCAGAAGTGAAAATAAAAGATCCAATTGGAATTGGATTGCTAGAATCATGCATGAAGCACATAACACAAGTGATACGACCATAAGCACAAGTTAGTAACATTTTAATTAACAAAGTTAGCATGAACTTGAGAAAATTAGGGGCTTAAATGAATCAATCAAACTGGAATCAAGTCCCTAAATATACTATAAGGATGAAGTAAGGAAATGAGAAGTAGATTCCCAAATAATTGCATGAATGCATACGTCACCTCTTGGTCCATGTACAAGGATGCAACAAATGAAACAAAGATCAAATATATTCTAGCTAAGGGATCAAGATGATCCTTTTAGGTCAAATGTATCTCAAGTCTTTAGAAGATTATCCTTGAGATTATCATACCCCTAAACATCAATTAGGAGCACAAACTATATAAGAACAATGGTCTAAGAACCAAGACATTAACAAATTAGGGTTTTGAGAACCACACAAAACTTTATGCTCAAGGTAGCAACCAAATGATCAACATGCAATTTCCAATGAATGAAAACATGTTACACATCACTAGAGCATTCAAATGATCATCACATACCCAAAGCTTGGCCTTAAATCATGTCCACAAGCTTCACAATTGAAGCTAGACTCAATTACACTAGGCCACAAGGTATGTTCACCTTAGAAATTCCACAAAAATAGAAAAATGAAAGATAAAATCCAAGTAAAAATGCACTAAGGAGCTCAAATCCCTTACAAGTCAGGGACATATCCTTGCCCAATTCAAAATTCCATGGAAAGGTTAAAATAAAATCAAAAAGTCAACCCTAGTTCAATATTCATGCTTATATGACCAATAAACAAGAAAAATTGGCATAAAATATAAAAGTCAGAAGTAAAAATCTATAAAAATAGAAACAGTGACCTAACACCCTAAACATGATCAAAACTATTTTTGTCATTTTTTATCTTTGAGGAAAAATGGTAAAAGCAAATAAAATGCCAAAATGGATAATGTAAATCATGTATTTAATGCAAAAATTAATTTAATTATGCAAAAGTGACAAAATTATAAAATAAAAATCAGAAGTGCATGATGTATGATTTAAATGAACTAAAATATTTTTTATTCATTTTTTATACGCATAAAAGTATTTTTTTAATGATTTAAATATGCATGAAATGCAATATAATGCATGAAATTATTTAAATATAGAAAAAATGCAAGAATGATGAAATAAAATTCAGAAATGCATGGTGCATGATTTAAATGGACCAAAATATTTTTGATGTATATTTTACATGCATGGAAGTATTTTTAACAATTTAAGTATGCATGAAATGCAATATAATGCATGAATTTATTTAATTATGAAAAAATGCAAAAATTATAAAATAAAATTCATAAACTCAAAATTAATCCTTTAGAGGATTCAAAATATTTTTTGTGGAATTTTTCAACATGAGAAAGTATTTTTTAGGGATTTTTCAATTGAAATGCAATTAAATAATCTCAGAATTTATTTCATTGGTCAAAACATTTTAAAAATTTGGAAAAAATTCCACAAAATATTTAAAGTCAACATGAGTCTATGGTATTTTTTTTTGTAATTTTTGGATGATTTTTGGATGCAAAATAAATGGATCTAAGATGCTAATTACAAAATAATTAAAATGAAAATTCAAAAATGGAATGAACCAATCAGATGATGCCACGCATCCTCTTCAACCTCCAGCCAGCCCTAGAACACGTGAATGGACAGTTTCAAGCATGCTACTTCTAACAATCGTATCTCACTCAATTCTCAACCAAATTAAGTGATTCAAAGCTCTAAATGAAGATCACATGGCAAGCTACAACACACAACTTGTAAAAAATCAAATGATCCACCATACCTTAAGAAATCAGAGCGAGAAAATCATCCAAATCTGGATTTTCAGAACTTCATGCTATGTAAATATGCTCCAAAAACAAATGCAATTATACATCAAACCTATTGTTTGGCCAGCTAACCACACATGTATAAGCTCAAATTCATCAATTGCAAGCTAGAAAATCAGATTTGAAGTTTGAATGTTACCTCTTGATTTGGAAAATAAATCCAAATATGCCTCTGGATTTGAAGAGAAAATACCAATAGATTGCTCTTGACTTTTCACTGAAGCTTGAATGATGAAGAAAATCCTTCAAGAACACGAATTGCAGCTATTCAAAGTATGAGAAAAAGTGGAAAAATGCAGAGGAAATTTTGGATCTGGAAACGAGAGAGAGAGCTCTCATGCAAATGAGAAGCTTTTAAGTTATAATCTGTGACTCTAACAAGGGTAGCTTGGTCCTTTTCACTCACAAATCCGTTGGATCAAAAAATGATAAAAATGGCATCTTTAAGGTGGCTTGCGTTTTGATCCATTTCTTACTTGCTTCCACTGTGTTTTGATGAGCTGGATGAGTAGTAGAGGCTTCTATCACGTGATATTTCCTCAACTTTGCTAAATATGATACAAAATGGAAATGGTGCATGGCCAAGGTGTGAGGAAAATGTGCTCAAGTTGTTTGGGCTTATTATGGCAAAATGTCTTGCTGGCACTACTTGCTTCGATCCCTAACTTGCTTGCCCAAACAAACTTGCACAAATCAACAAATAATGCACAAACACAACTCTGCTAAAAAACAACCTTGGATCACTTTTTCTTCTCCAATTTTCTCACAAATGGCTCGTGCATTTCTTGGCCTTTTGAGACATGTCAATAGCTCTTAGAATTAGGATTAAAACAAGCTTTGGTTCACTGAAAATGGAGCAAAAATGAGTGAGATATGGTCATTTGAAGTTAGGCACAAGCAAGGCAAATTATGGGCAGCCACGCGCGTGTTATAGCTTGCATGGGCATGCATGGCATCAACCTCATGACCTCAACTTATGAACCTTATAACTTACTCAATTTTGAACCAAATGATGTGATTCAAGGTTCCAATTAAAGATCTCATGGCATACTTCAAAATGCACGAAGTGGTTTTCCAAAATTCCATCTGAATCAAGAGATATAAGCCTCAACATTATGCCCACCACCTGTTTGTGAAAATTACGCGCAGAAAATGCCCAGAAAATGCATGCTTGCCCAGCCTTGGTCAAAACTTGTGCATGAAACTTCCAACTCAAATATCTCTCAAATGGTGCATTTTTGAGAAATTTTACACATTGGCAATCTTGTAGGATTTTTTCCAAGATTTCTAGAAATGTATGGTATGCAACCATTGGATAAAAATTGAGAAAGTTATGACTTGTCAAAGTTTCATAGGGTGGACACTTAGAAAAATTTCAAACTTCAAATAACTTCAAGAACAAGTTAACCCTAATTTCTTCAACTTTCTTGATTCAATGATGAATTTGATCATGAAAAATGAAAATGTGATATTTGAATTGATGGTTGACCAAAAGTCCACTTGGTCAACTCCTGACTTTGACTGATTTTGACCAAAATGACTATTTTGCCCCTTGTGATCAATTGACTTGCTTCTACTCAAAATTGAGCCTCAATATTTCACTCACAGATGTCCAACAACATGTAGAAACAAGTGAAATCAAGTTTGAGTGAAAAATCTGAAGAAATCCTGATTTTACCCAAAACCCTAATTTTGCTCCATGTGTATGGAGATAACCAATCAAGCTTTAAAACCTCAAATCTTGTGAATGTAATGAGCAATCCTTTGAACCATGATAACTAAAATTATAATAAGAAGGCAATACTTCAAGAAATTGACCCCTCCAAGCTTCAAACTTCACAGAGGGCCAAAACCCTAATTTCATCAGATGACTGCCACAGATGAATTCCTCACAAACTCTTTGCAAAACTTCAACTTTTGAGGAATCAATGAGACATGTGAGATGTCTTGAGGTATAATACAACATTATGACTTGAAAGACCTACAAATATGAGAATTTGGAATTCCTTCAGAAGGGTATGCTAACCCAATCAACCTCCTTAGCTTGTAGAGATCTTGAGAACCCAAAGAACTTTGATCCTATCACAAGGTATGAATGCAATGCAATATGATGTTTATGATGAAACATAAGCCTAAATCAAGAGGGTAAATTTTGGGGTGCAACACATATCACTATAGGAGTGCTTGCACGAAACGTTATTTACACAGAGTATACACCACAAGTCAGTGTGGAACGTACATGTCCACACCACAAACAAATCACCTGCACGAAATACAATTCCTACAAGATACCAGATAACCACATAATACGGAATATACAAATCCTTATTGCAATCAGAAAGCCTGTATGAAATATTATCATAAAATTAACAAGGCTCAAAGTCTGCGATAAACAAGTGTCAAAACAAGTCTAAACGTCAACAAACCAACAACTAGGAAGCATGCTAAGCCTAACTTCCGATAACGGGAAACGAGTACACATTCTGAAGCTTACCTAAACATCTCCCTTAAATGGTGGAAGAATCACAAACTAATCATGCAATTCGACAAGTAACCAAGTGTTGTTGTCTTCGATGGATTTCACTTCTTCGTTCATTGCTTTTACCCACTTCGAATCTTTCAATGCTACAACTGTATTTACAGGTTCAATATCTACATAGAAAGCATAATGTACAAGTTCACCTTCATTATCAACCACATCATCTGATGTAACCGCATAATCTTGCAATCTTATAGGCATGAATCTTGTTCTATGAAGTATGCTTGTACTTGTACTTAGTTGATCTATAACAGCTAGTTCCTCTTGTCGAAATTCTCTTTTGACTTGAGTTTCTGGTTCTTCAAGTAAGATTCCCACTTAATCTTTCTTGACATTTTGAGTCAAATCCCATTCTTTCAGCTTATTTATGATCACGTCCCTGCTGATCACAATCTTCTTGTTCACTGGGTCGACCAACTTGTAAACTCCCGTCGAATAATATCCAACTAGAATCATTTGGCTTGACTTGTCATCAAGTTTCCTTCTCAATTGATCTGGCACATGTCTATGTGCAATAGATCCAAAAAAATTCAGATGACTCAAACTAGGTTTTACACCAGACCAATATTCTTCTGGAGTAATCCCTTCTAGCTTCTTTGTTGGGAATCTGTTCAAAATATAGGTTGCAGTAGACACAACTTCACCCCAAAATTATTTAGGTAAATCCCTGCCTTTCAACATAATTTGAACCATATTCATGATGGTTCGATTCTTCTTTTCTGCAGTCCCATTCTGCTGTGGAGTGTAGGGTGGCACCACCTCATGCACAATCCCTTCTTTTTCACATAACTTGTCGAAATATTTTGACACATATTCTCCACCACCATCAGTTCTCAAAACTTTGAGCTTTCGACCACTTTGCCTTTCGACCATATATTTGAACTGGTAAATACCTCTTCACTTTTCTTCTTGATCAGGTAAGTCCACAGTTTTCGACTAAAATCATCTACGAATGTGACTAAGTATTTATTACCTCCAAACGAATCCACCTGGATTGGTCCACATACATCAGAGTATATGACTTCGATAATAGCCTTCAATTTTCTTCCTACATCGTTGTTAAAGCTATTCTTGTGTTGCTTTGCTTGCACACATTCTTCACACGCTTCGTTTGGAATGTCAATTTTAGGAAATCCTGAAACCATATTCTTTCTCTTCAAATCTCTGATGTCTCTGAAGTTGAGATGGCCTAGTCGATAGTGACATATCCATTCGTCTCTACCAGTTGTAGTCGAAAGGCACTTGTGCTCCATCACATTAAGTTTTATCTTGAAGGTTTTATTCTGGGACATAGGAGCCTTCAAGATTAATCATCCACTAGCGTCGACGACTCTCATCATCTTGTCTTTGACTATCACTTTGTAATTCTTTTTGACTAACTGCTCTATACTAAGCAAGTTGCTCTTCATGTTTGGAATGTATAACGCATTTGAAATTACTGACCTTTTGCCATCTTTCCTCATGATCATTACATATCCAATACCTTCAGCTGCTAGAGTATTGTCATTTGTAAATCTCACCATGTTCTTCATTGAGGGCTTTAAATTAACAAACCAATCTTTCCTTCCAGACATATGTGATGAGCAACCTGAATCCAAGTACCATTGATCCTTGATTTTTTCTTCATCTCTTGTTGTGACCATCATCAACATTTATTCTTCTTCTTCTTCATATTTAGCGAACTATGCATCACTTTCTTGATTCTTTCGCTTCTCTGGACAATCACTCGAATAATGACCATACTTTTGACAATTGTAACATTGAATGTGACTCTTGTCATACTTTCAACCACCACCTATTCCTCTATTTGCAACACCACCTCTTTGGTTGCTTTGGTATAGTCTTCGCTGATTCGACACATTTCCTTCGTTCTAATTTTGTCTACCATTCAAATTGTTGTAGCCACCTCTACCTTTGCCGAACCACTTTCCTTTGCCTTTGGTTTCTTTTGCTGAATGTGCCTGTAAATCCACATCACTCTTTGACTTGCCGACAACTCTTTCATTCATCCTTTCTTCATGAGATTCAAGCGTCCCTTGAAGCTCTTCCTTTGTCACTTCCGAAAAATCATTCCCCTATTCTATACCCACCACCACATGGTCGAACTTAGGAGACAAAGATCTCAAAATCTTTGAAACATCTGCTCTTGTTGTTAACGTCTCTCCATAAATGTTGATTTGATTCACTAGCTTTGTAACCCTACTGAAGAAATCAAATATGCCCTTCACTGTCTTCCATATGAAGCAATCTATACGTTCTCTTGTGAGTTTGTAACCTCACCTCTTTCACCTTCTCAGCGCCTCCAATTTTTTTTCAAGGATCTCCCAAGCTTCTTTTGCAGATTCTGAATCACTAACCTTTTCAAAGTTGTCTGGACTCAGACATTGATGAATTATAAAGAGAGCTTTATAACTCTTCTTCTCCAATTCCGTGTGTTCTTGCTTTTCTTCTTCTGAACTGTCTTCTTCAAGGACTTCAACTCCATCCTTTACAAGATCCCAAAGACCTTGACACCTGAATAAAACTTTCATCTGTTTGCACCAATTCTCATAATTGTCTACTTTCAGAATTGGTAGACTTGTTGGATAATTCATATTCCCATAACTCACTGCCATCGCGAATTCTTCTTCTTTAATCGTTCTTGATTGTTACTTTCCTTGAATCGATTAACCGGAGCTCTTGATATCAGATGTTAGAAGTCCACCAAAATCTATGATGAATTTCTACCAATCTTGATGAACAAGATTGATATTACCACACAATGACAATGAAAAATATAGAGAGAAAAAAAGAAACAAGACAATATTTTCTGCAGAATTTCTCTCTGTGAAAAACTTAATTCGAATTAGTTTAATTAATTAGAATTAATAAAAAATTAACCTATATATTATGATTATTATCCGTAGACTCAAATGAAAAAAAATGCTTTTTAAGTTTAGAAGTAAAACACTCCATGTAAATGTGACAGAGACTTAGTAACCTTCTAGTAATTCATTTTGTAGTAACTCCCAAACCCTTCAATGAATATCACTTACAAACCAATTATTAATTGGTTTAGCGATAATTGAGTCGAAATTGAATGAGAAAATCTCAATTGGATTTTAAGTAATTACTATCGAGATTGATGGAATCACAAAAAAAGAAAAAATTGTTAAAAGGATTCTTACATCAATTTAGTATTTTTTTTAAATACTAAAAATTTTAAAAAAGATTGAGATGTCAGTTTAACAGCATTTTTAAAGATCTATTTAACTTTTTTTACCTTCTTCTCTTAGTCTCACATATTTTTCCTCTAACAGAAACATCATTTTTCATTTGCCTTATTCAATGTTGGTTCAAATTCCGGTCTATTTTGATAATGATGCTTTTTTATTTTCTCTCTTTCTGGCTAGAAACATGTCTTTAAGATCTAGTTGATAGAATTTTTGTTACTTAAAATTTTGCACATCCATTTGTATCTATCTGCTTTTGGTAGAATTCATTAACTTTACCTACCATACACATTATTATGAATGAATACGTAAGGTCAAACGTAAGGTCAAACGTAAGCAATTTCACCATTATTTTCACAATGCAAACTATACATAACACTACTTTCACATTCCTTCTTAACATATCCTTCAACAGAAAAATGTCCACTTTCTTTCTCACACTCATCTCTCTCTTTCTCCTTATCATCACATTGAAGTTCTTCTTCCGAACAAAGTTCAAAAACCTTCCACCGGGCCCCCTATCTCTTCCGGTAATTGGAAACCTTCATCAACTCAAACAACCACTCCACCATTCTTTCCAAACCTTGTCCCAAAAATATGGCCAACTCTTTTCTCTATGGTTCGGTTCTCGTCTCGTCGTTGTTGTTTCATCATTAGAAGCAGCACAAGAATGTTTTACCAAACACGACGTTGTTTTAGCGAACCGGCCTCATTTCTTAACCGGCAAATATATTGCCTACAACAACAATACAGTGGCACAAGCACCTTATGGTGACCATTGGCGCAATCTCCGCCGGATAATATCAACTGAGGTACTCTCATCTCACCGTTTAAGTACCTTCTTGGAAATACGAAGAGACGAGATCATGAGACTAATACAAAAGCTAGCAAAAGTTTGTCAAAATGGTTTCTCGGAAGTGGAACTTAAGCCATTGTTTTCAGAAATGACATTCAACACCATCATGATAATGGTGGTTGGGAAAAGATACTATGGTGATGATTGTGATGTGTGTGATGTTGAGGAAGCAAGGTTGTTTAGGGAGATAATCAAAGAGATTGTGGTTTTAAGAGGAGCTAACAACATTAGTGATTTTTTAGGGTTTATAAGGTGGTTTGATTTTGATGGTTTGGAGAAGAGGCTTAAGAAGTTAAGTAAGAAAGCAGATTCATTTTTACAAGGACTCATTGATGAACTTAGATTTGGAAAGAGGAACACTAATACTATGATTGATCATCTCTTGAAACAGCAACAATCACAACCTGAGTACTATACAGATGAAATCATCAAAGGATTTATTGTGGTAAGTAGAAATTTTACTTTATTTAAACTTACTGCTTAATAAGTTGTGATAGAACAAATCCACGTGTTTTATTGTTTTTTGAGAGTTACTACTTGCAAGAAAATTTTCACAACTATGGAGTTGTGTCCGTAAGTATATTATGCATATACTTTTCCTATATAAGGATAATGCTAACATAGGTTTAAAAAGATCATAAATAAAAAATTTGTATTGAATTTAAAATAAAAAAAAAAGAATAGACTATAAACTTTTAATCAAGCTGATGTACAATTTTAAAAAAATAATTTTTTATGTTTAACATAACCTTTTTATTTACGAGATTATAACATCTATTTTTAAGACACATAATAATATTACCCTTAATGAAAGTATTTTTTTTTTTGTTTGTTGTTAAAACCCTTACTGAGATTAGTTAAGTTGATTAAATTATAATAAAATAAAAATATATTAGTGGAAATATGTAAAATGAATATATGCTAAAAATATGATATTTAATGTAAGACCAAAAAGTATAAAAATTACAACTATAAGTGTAATAAAGTGGGAGAACCTAATAAAAATATTTTTCTTAAAATTTTTGCTAACTATATTTCCATTCATTCATGATTATATATAAATAAAGTATGTGGGCCAATGGATAGCCGTATCCATTAATACTTGCTAAAGTTCAATTATAAAGACATAAAAAAGATAAAAGTATTTTTATCATTTGTGTTCATTGATGTTGATATTTTGTTGGATTTTTGTTTAGGTTATGTTACTTGCTGGAACTGATACATCATCTTTAACTTTAGAATGGGCTATGTCTAATTTATTAAATAATCCAAAAATATTAAAGAAGGCAAAGGATGAATTAGACATTTGTTTGGGACAAGATCACTTGATAGATGAACATGATATTTCAAAACTATTTTATCTTCAAAGCATTGTCCACGAGACTCTTCGATTACATCCAGCCGCTCCATTATTATTGCCTCATTTGTCTTCAGAAGATTTAACAATTAAAGAATATAATATTCCACAAAACACAATTGTAATGGTAAATGCTTGGGTTATTCATAGAGATCCAAATCTGTGGACCGATCCTACATGTTTTAAGCCCGAGAGATTTGAAAAAAAAGTTGAAAAAAATAAACTACTTTCATTTGGAATGGGAAGAAGAGCTTGTCCGGGAACAAACTTGGCACAATGTACAGTGATCTTGACTTTAGGGTTACTGATTCAGTGTTTTGAGTGGAAACGTATAAGTAAAGAAAAAATTGACATGGCCGAAGGCAAAGGAATCACGGTGGGGAAAAAAATTTCTTTGAAAGTAATGTGCAAATTGTGTCATCCACTAAAGATTTAAGATGCTCTATAATTTATAAATATTTGAACAAAAGTATTTTTAAGTATGTAATTCTAAATCCAGTTCAATAAAATTAAGCACGTTTATAAATATATTTTTATGTGTTATATATATATATATATATATATATATATATATATATATATATATATATATATATATATATATATATATATATATATATATATATATATATATATATATATATATATATATATATATAAAAATAAAATGTTACTTAAATTATGAATGGAATATTTTACATCCAACAATTTTACCCTTACCCTCATTTATTTATAAATGGTATTATAAGTTATTTAAACTATGAATAGAATATGTTAGCCTACTGATAATCATTATCAATGAATTGTATATCTATCATTCTTTTAAATATAATCTCTAATAAAATAATACTCCTTCTACATATTTAATAGTCCTTTTACTGACATTTCATCCAGAGTAGTTTTGGGCAACAACTTGCAGTTGAGATGTATTCTGACACAGCGATGTAACGAGTTACTTCAAACCCAAAAATAAAATATGACGTTTTTCTCTGAAGTAAAAATGTTACCTCATTTTAAATAACTGATTACTTCATCTCAAAAATGCCCAGTAACAAGTTATTTCATTTCAAGTAACCGATTACTTGATTTACATAACCACTTTTCTACTATTTCAATGTATGAAAATCAATCTGATTCCAATCCCAAAATTTCAACTTTTGCAAATCAGTGAGCATTCAAAAAATTTAGATTCAATCTCATCAATGTACATAATCACATCATTCACCAACAAACACATCAATGAGCATTCAAATTTTTTAGATTCAATCTCATCAATGTACATAATCACATCATTCACCAACAAACGCATCATTCAACACAACAACATCATATCACCATTGATCAAATTGTTTCAAACACTAAAAAAGATACTCATAATTAGGCACATATACAATCCAAACATAACAACCATAACCCCAACCTATAAACTATTATACAATCCCTTTAAAGATTGGAATTCCCCTTACCTTAGTATTTCTAGCAAAACTTTCGACCTCTACATTGGAGTTATTGCTCTTCTTTCTCAAGCCTTAGCTCTTTGTCTTTTTATTCTCACATTATATCATTTCTAACCTCAATGACTCTAATTCCCTTGATATATTATTATTATTATTATATTATTATTATTATTATTATTATTATTATTATTATTATTCAAACTAAATAAACCACTAAAATAAAAACAAAATAATTATTTAATTCTATTATTACTATTATTATTTAATTCATTTAAATCTAATTTTAAATAATACTAGTAACAACATTCTCTCACCACCTCTATATTTCTACCTTTTTATTCAGACAACCCCCCCAACACCTCTATTTCTAATTCAAAAGATCATCAACATACACCGAAGAGTCCCTAAACACCAAAACACTGAATAACACACAACATCACAAAATCAATTACGAATAATAAATTAAAATAATTAGGGGTGTTACACCTTTCATGCAATCGAATGGACCTAGCATGCTAAATTTCATAGACGTTCCTTTGCAATATATGGAGCCAGGTGGATCTAATATGCCTCATTCATCACCCATGTCTTTTGAAGATGATCATAGAGATATCAGTGATCATGAATATACTAGTGCTCATGGAGATACCAATGCTTCTAAGAAGTGAAGAAGGGAGTGCATGTTGGAAAATGTGTCGCGCAAAAAAAGTAGGTATCATTAGGGTAGAGTTATTATTTGTCTCAATGGAAGATCGTAAGTGTTTATGTTTTATATTATATTTTATATGTGAGTTTTTAATTAATACTAACTCAATAAAATATTTGTTTAGCTTTTTGCAATCACGCCACGCAGCATCGAGCATAACCAAAATTATTAAAGAAAAGTATTAAAAAATTTGGCCTACTTATAGAGCACTTTCCGGTGATGACAAGGAAGATTGGTTTAAGTTATTTCAGGTATAATTAACTAACTCTAAAATATCCTTTATATTTATTGAGATATTTATGATTATATATGATAGAGAAGGATATCAATTCCACCTATATTAACTGATAAAATGATAGAAACGATGAGAAACGATGAGAAACTTGACACATGCTAAGGCAGCATGTGAAATAGCAGCAAGAAATGCACAAATGAAAGAAATGAAGAGAAAACAAATAGAGATACATGAAGAGATCAGGAGAAAAGATATAGAGATGCAAGAAGAATTGAGCAGAAAAACAATAGAGTATGAGGAAGCAATGCATATTGCGAATGAACAGACATAAAAATTTGAACAATTTATATCCTTGCAAATGAACCAAGGTTCGGATAGTGGATATGGAGGAATTGTTGAGGAGGAGGACGAGTAAGAGGAAGAGAATCATAATTAAAATATTTGAATATGAAACTTTGTATTTTTAAATTTAATTTTATTGGACATGGAAACTATTTATTTTTATTTCAATTTTAATCATGAATGATCTAATTTTATAATTTTATTCAAATTTTATTTAAATTTATTTTTACAAAACTTTAAAATATACTTTTATTATTATATTAATGCTAAATTTTTATAATTCATTATATTAATATATTTATAACAAATAATTATAATTTTATGATAATATTATAAATAATAGTGGGTAACCTATAAAAAGCAATCAAGAAATTTGCGAGGGGTTTAACCTATCACAAATTCTGGTAGGTGCTTAACCCCAAATTAATTACTCCCACACTGCACCACTATGTGCCATTTAGTCTGCGCCTACATGGCTGCAGTAGGAAAACTAAAGCTTGAATTTTGCGAGGGAATAAGTCCTAACTAAAATGCAACGTGATATGTTTTTTGTAAATTATTTTGGACTTTTGATTTAACTAGGGGGTCTGTCTCTTCACAACTTTCTATTTTCTATAGTTTTTTTTTTGTATTTATGAGAGGTTTATCCCCTTATTAAACAATTTTTTTTGTAGTGATATATGTTAAATACAACTTTACAAAAGAAACTAAATCAACAAATTTAAACAAGTTATTGTTGAGGATTATTTTTTCTTATGAAGTGTATATGAAAATCATAAGAATAAGGTGAATGTAGAGGAGAAAACATTTTTTAGATTTCTTATATTTTCAAATGACTACAAGACTTTATTTATAATATAGAAAATGTAAACAAATCAAGAAACTTTATTTATAAAGAGGAAAAATAGTAATATATCTAGAAAAAACACTTTCCAACTATAGAATCGAGTATCATCCTCCGTCTAGAGTATTATTGATAAAACAAGTAACATCTTATTAAGAGAAGATTTGACTGATTGTTGGACGAGCTTTGCATTGTGCCTCCAATAGAACAGCCACAGGCACAAGAGTTCCAGGTTCTTCAGTCATGTCAACTTCTTCACCAATCCTTTTGCACTCAAAGCATTGAATCAACGAGCCCAAAGTCAATCTCAAGGTTCTTAAAGCTAATCCCGACCCAGGACAAGCCCTCCTCCCCATCCCAAAAGGCATAAACCCATGCATGTCCGCTTGTGGATTACCCTCAAAGCTCTCGGGCTTAAAGCTCATTGGGTCAACCCATAAATTAGAATCCCTATGAATAGCCCACGTGTTCACCATCAACATTGTGTTACATGGCAAATCAAATCCTCCAATAGTACAATCTTTAGATGATAAATGTGGCAACAACATTAATTGGTGACTCACCTTCCTCAATTAACCTCTCTTGTCCAATGTGATTCTCCATTTCAATTTTTGCTTTTTCCAATATTTCTGGATGGTTCAATAAATTTGCCATAGCTCACTCTAACGTTATAGACGAAGTTTCTGTTCCTGCAACTGTCAATGCCTACAAAAAAAAAAAAAAACAACAATCCACATGATTATAATTTAGAAATTCATATATTTAATAAAGAAGAGTAATAATAATAAGTGATGAATGACAAATGCATTGATGATCTGATGACTAACCATAATAAGGCCTTTGATAATTTGGTCACTGTAATAATCAGGCTGTGATTGTTGCAAAGAAAGTAGGTGATCAATCATTGTGTTCTTATTTTCATTTCTGTCCTTCCAATTTTCATCAATGAGTCCTTGAAAAACTGCATCCATTTTCTCCCCAAACTTTTTTAACTTGTTACGTGCACCATTAAAATCAAACAATCTAAATATAGGCACAAAATCACCAAGGTTTGAACCCAATCCAAACTTTTGCAATTCATCCATCACATCTCTAAACTTCTTTGCCTCATCAGATGTTGGGTATAAGAATAACATGAAATAATTATAACAAAGCTAAAATATAAGAGAATAGTATAGAAATGAGAAGAAACACAATTAAATGATTATAGGATGATGCATAAACAACAATATGAGTTCTCTATATATAAGAGACTCATGTACTAAAATAAGTTGATACATATTTAGTAAATTATGCTTAATCTTCTCTTTATCATAGAAATCAGTGATTTCTAATGCATTGACATTTTCTACAAAATAAATGACTTTATGTTCTCACAATCTCCCACATAAAGTCATTTTGTTTGTTTCCAAAATTTATATCCCTTGTTAATTCCATGTTGCTACATTTTAGATAGGCCATAAGAAGAATTACACCAATAAAACTTGTCAGCATTGACCGACTTTGTCATAACATCTGCTAGGTTGTCTTTTGTGTGAATCATCTGCATGTGCACACTCCCTTCCTCTAGTACTTCACGAACGAAATGGTATTGAACTCCTATGTGCTTTGTCTTGGAATGAAAAGTTGGATTTCTTGCAATGTGCAAGGCACTTTGATTGTCACAATACACAATAATGCTTGGGGTAGTTTCCATATACTCAGCTTCTATAGTAGATATAGCTACAATAGTCTGCAATTTGGATAACCAGCTTACCGCTCTTGCAATTGTAAACACATAGCCTGTAGTAGATTTTCTTTTGTCAAGATCACCTACATAATCTGAATCAACATATCCTCTGACACCAAACTCCAATCCTCCAAAACATAATGCAACATCTGAGGTTCCTTTAATATATCTCAAGATCCTCTTCACAACATTCCAATGCTCTTTACCAGGATCTGCCATAAACTGACTGACCGCTCCCATTGCTTATGCAATGTCTGGCCTTGTACATATCATGGCATACATAAGGCTTCCTACCGCTGATGCATAGGGTACTCAAGACATTTACATCCTCTCCGCTTCATTTCTAGGATTCATGCTTGAGGATAATTTATAATTGATAGGAAGTGGGGTAGATATTGGCTTACAGTCTTGCATGTTGAAGCGCCGCAAAACTTTTCGTAGATAATTTCTTTGAGAAAGCCAAATCTTCCTATATTTTCTATCTCGGTGAATTTGCATCCCTAAAATCTTGTTTGCTGGCCCCAAGTCCTTCATATCGAACTCCTTAGCCAATTGTGTCTTCAATTCTTGGACTTGATCTTTGTTGGGGCCTACCACCAACATGTCATCCACATACAACAACAAAATGATGAAAGCATTTTCATCAAACCTCTTGTAATATGTACAATGACATGAGCTCAACATGTTGTATCCAAGGCTAATAATGAAATTGTACCAACACCTCGGCGCCTGATTTAAACCGTACAAAGATTTGGTCAACCTGCAAACCAAGTTTTCTTTTCCTTTTTCTTCAAAACCTTATGGTTGTAGCATATATATTTCTTCTTCAAGTTCTCCATGAAGAAAAACAGTCTTTACATCCAATTGTTCAAGATGTAAATCATAAGCAGCACACATAGCTAACACTACTCTGATAGTGGTAAGTTTAACCACCAGAGAAAATATTTCATTGAAATAAATTCCTTCCTTTTGAGCATATCCTTTAACCACAAGTCTTGCACGATATCTTTCCACTTGATCATTACCATCACACTTAATCTTATAGACCCATTTGTTGCTGATGGCTTTCCGACCCTTTGGAAGTACAACAAGATCCCATGTCTTGTTTCTATGTAAGGCTTCCATTTCTTCCTGCATTGCTGCCATCCATAGAGAATCACTTGAGCAACTCACAACCTCTTGAAAGCTTGATGGTTCTTCATCTTATGTGTGATACGGTGAACTGACTTTTTTAGTGTTTGTATCGCAAATGTGCGGATAGCAAGAGTCGCCACCGACTTTTATTTTTATCCAATTAAGGGAAGGTAAAAGTACAGAAAAAGACCTTCGTTAGATTCTGAGTACGGGAGAATGGTTATGAAAAGGGAAGGTATTAGCACCCCTTTCCATCCGTAGTTATCTACGGGCTCTTAGTTGCTCTAGATCACTTTAAAATTGTGCTTTCTGTGTGTTTGACAAAAATGTTTTGAAAAGGCATTTCGCTTTGACTTTTGTAATGATTCATGTAGGAATGTATACAAAGTGTTTGGAAATGTTTTGTTTTGAAAAGAATTTGAACTTTGAATAAAGTGTGAGGTGTGAAAAGTATTTTGATAGAGCAAGCAACTAAAAGTCTTATCACCTACTCAGAATTGGTCGTTTTCGTGTTGTTTTACGTTCCTTTAGAATAGCGTCATCCATACCATTAGTTGGTAGGTAACTCCATTCGTTGGATATAAGCGGGACATTCGGAGGGACATCAGATGGTCAAAGAAAGCAACTTGTAGGAAGTATCCTAGCACATTCGAAGGGACTATCATCATTTTCGTAGGCGACAATCGAGGGTCAAGATCATGTATTCGTAGGCGACATCGTGGGTCTTATGATCTTTGTATCGAAGGGACTATGATGATTTGTTTGGAAGGCAACGAATACCTCTACGCTCGAGGACTTGACCATTTTTGAATCGTAAGGCAACGAGAGAGAATTACCCTAAGGGGTGCATGTGTGAAAGAGAGTGTGTCGATTTCAGATATTTTTATCTTGGAATTAGTGAGCTATGTTCATTATTAGTCTTGCCATACACGCCTAGTTACTAACAGTTTATAGGGTGCGGAAATTAAAATGCGGAATGTAAAGTGCGGAAAGGTAAATGTCCTACGCTATTACATGGCTTTGGGGCAGATACATAATTTAAACTTGCGGGAAATAAAAACCTAATTTAAACTATTACATCCCATAAACAGTTACATTATTGAAAAAAATAAAATGATAAAGAAGAATCGTCTGAATCGGATCAACCTGTAAAAGAATGAGAAATCGGAAAATACGAGATGAATCGAACAAGAGAAAAAAATGTTAGAAAAATGCAAGTTTTAAAATAAGAAAAATATGACATGCTGGAAATAACATAAATATGCTAAAATAATTTTTTGGGATTTTTTGAATGCAATTTAATAATTTAAAATGAATTAAAAGTGATTTAAATGCAAAATTATGAATAAAAATAAATATGCATGCAAAATTGTATTTTTTAATTTTATAAATTAAATAAAGGTTTTCTGGAAATAATGTAAAAAGAAAAATAATTTTTGATAATTTTTTAATGCAGAATAAAAATATGAAAATAAATTAAAATGAGTGAAAATATTAAATAATATGAAAAACAAGAAAATATGAAAATAGTTTGAAGTTTGGAAAAGAAAAGCAAAACCAGCCCCAGGGTGGATCGAACTTGTGACCCTGAGGGGCATCTACATACAGTGAGCGCCTTAACCACCAGACCACTTGACACTTGGTGTTGGAAAGCTGGAAACCAAAGGTATATGAGTGATGACGCGTCAGGATTATATTTCAAACTGAGTCAGCCACGCGTGGACCCCAGTTGACTGGATGGACGAATCAGATTGCTTGCTTCCGCCACGCCTGCTTCGCCGGATTCAACATCGGTCAACGACGCCGGAGCCCTAGCTCCGGTCGTCTTCTCCGATCAAGCAAAATCCAAAACCTGCAAAACACGAAAGATAAATGGCAAAGGAATACCCTACACCCCTAAATCGACCCTTGCGATTCCAATGGTGGCCTCTTTTCCTAAAAGTGCAGATAGGCGGTTCGATCGACAGTTCAAAAGCCCTAGCCATGGCAAATCGTGATTCCCACGTACAAGCTTTGAAACGATGGCCCAGATCCATCATATGCAACCTCATGAATACAACCAAATCGTTAAATTCAATTGAAACCAACAGATAATAAAAATGCAAAAATCAAAAAGTTTTGAATATGTATGTATGTATATGCATCGATTCAGCTTGCTTTGATCAATGATAAGAGTGTATACTTACTCAAACCTACCTCCTGAAGACAATGGGATGGTTTTTGATGACTGAAAGTGGCTGCACAATAGAATTCGAATTTCTCAAGTTTCTTGAAATCTTTTGCAAGAATAAGGGTTTGGCTTGAGCTAGGGTTTCGTGTGTGTGGCTTGGCATATTGCTGAGTATTTATAGCAGAGATTGAGAGAGGAAAAAGAGTGAAAAAAGATTTGATTTGGAGCATTCAATATTTTTCAAATAAAATCAATTTTCTTGAAAGAAATTTGATTTCCTCTTCAATGCATGATCATGCACGAATTTGGCAAGTGTTTTGGGCTTTCTTGGACTTCAAGTTTGGTATAAAATCAGCCCTTTTGAAAAAATACTTTATTTTCATATTTTATATAATTTAATTTGGAATTAAATGGTTTAAAATCCAAAATTAAATCAATAAAATAGAAAATTGCCATGGCCAAGCATTTATGAGTCAAGAATAATGTCATGAACAAGTTTGGATCAAAAGATTTTAGGCCCATTTGGAAAATTTTGCATTTTGACCAAAATGTCCTTTTGTGCAATTGTCCAAAATTGCCCAACTTCTCGAATAGTGTATCTTGCTCAATTTTCCATATTTTGAGTGTTCTTGGACTTTTGGAAATCTCTAAGAGTCCTCTAACCAACCTTTTGGTCTCATCTCAATTGGAGTTTCCATGCTCAATATATCTTCAAAACAAAAGTTGACTTTTGTTGACTTTGAAAATGACCAGAATGTTTTGAGCCATACCTCTCAAATGAAGCATTTTTGGACATTCTTGTGAGACATGAAGTTGTAGAGAATTGAATTTCCTTCAAAACAAGAGGTTGTGGAAAATTTTCGAGAAAGTATGAAGAAGTTATGATCAAAGTTCATTGACTTTTCATCTGAAACCCTAATTTAGAAAGTTTGACTTTTGAGCAAATCTTGAGTTTTCTTGATGAATCATGATCAAACCTTGATCAAATGATGAATGTGACTTCAAAATGAGGATGTTGACCAAAAATTAGGAAGTTTGACTGTATGTTGACCACAGTTGACTTTTTGTCCAATACAATTGATTTTCAACCATCTGAGCAATTGTCTGAGGAAACTTGACTTGTAAGGCTTGAAACTTGACATGGAGAATCTTTGAAGCATATGAGGAGGCATGAAGAGCATTGGAGATGTTGGAAACCCACCTTGATCTGAGAAATGCCAAACCCTAGTTTGGGTTGATTGTCTAGGAGAGAGTTTGTCTGATCAACTCTTGAGGAATCCTTGAGTATGGATGTATGAAATATCTTGAGAAGATGGAGGGCAAATTTTGGGGTATGACATTATGTTAGAAGACAACATGCATCATGGCTTGCCATAACATAGTCTGGCTGCCAATTTGGTTTCCTTTTTGGACGTGTTGGTCGTCGAACTTCAACACCATAAGGTTCCTCTAGTTCTTGTACCTCGTTCTCTAGTTCTGCTTCAAAAGAATCATCTTCTACAGACTTTTCATCTATATGAAAATTAGTGATATCTTTAGAAGTACTATCATTTTCCTGTTCCCTATGCAGTTCATTCTCTGCAAAGATTATATCCCTGCTAACAATAACCTTGCGAGAAGTGGGATCCCACAGGCGACACCCCTGTGTCACCCCAAATTTTACCCTGCTATTTTTCTACCTGCATTGTATTTATATTAAAAAAAAACAGTCATTCACTCATTGCATATGCATCATTTCGTCGTATTTAAACTGATCGAAAGCCAGTCTAAATCGATAATTCGTATAATTTTTAGTTATAAAATACCCGTTATTCCACTTCATTCATTTTTATCTTTCTGCCTGTTTATTGCATCATTTTAAATTATTTATATATCGATGATATCAATATTTCGGTTTTATAAACAGACTGTTAAAAGCGATCCGACACTGAGCGAAAATTAGCAGGGAAAATATTTCAAGTTTTCATCTTTCACTCACTGTTTTATAAATTTACGTATTGCGTAAATCATAAAAAATGTGCTTTCCCTAATTTTTTGGTACATTTCGAAGATTCGTTTTTTAACTGTGAATGTTTTAAATTCGGGTATTCTTTATTATCATTTTATTTCGATTTTAACCATTTAGATAATTTTTCTTTAATCTTTGAAATTCGTAATTTATTTTAATGTACTCATTTTATTTTTTCGAATAATTTATTGTCCGAACTTTTACCGTTTTTGACAATTTTAAGTGTCCAATTTTTATCTCTAAAAATTAAAACAAAAATATTGTTGGATAGATTTTTTTTTGTCTTTTGGGCTTTGTGGCCCATTTTGTCAAAAGGGCATTTTAGGTATTATTGAAATATTGCTAAAACCTAATTTGTATTGTATATATGTATGTTACTTACTGTTGGAAAAAAAAGGGAACAAACAGCGGCTATCAGAAAAATAAAACAAAAAAATTATAAACAAAGAAACTCCTTCATTCCTGTTCTACCTCGTCACACAACACCCTCAACCAATTCCTCACACCCATCGCCGTAACTTCATCCATTCCCTGCGTCCCTGTCATCACCGTAAACCCTCTGTTACTTCATCTCCGGCCAAACCCACCTTCTTCAACCGCCGGAAATCTTCATCCGCTAACCGTCTCTCTCACTCCTCTGTTTCGACCATCCTCACGGTCACCCCCTCGTCGGAACCATCTGCCTCAAGCTCGCAGCTCAACCCTCTGCAGAGCTCACCTTCTGTTTACGGTGATTTCTCGTAAACAACCGCTAGTCTTCCAATTTTCACTATTTATTATTGGTTACTTACAGGATCGACTAGATTGATCCTAGGACACATGTGTCATAATAGATTTTTATGTTCAAACCCATGA
Organism: Vicia sativa; assembly: GCA_021764765.1. Lineage (NCBI taxonomy): Eukaryota > Viridiplantae > Streptophyta > Magnoliopsida > Fabales > Fabaceae > Vicia > Vicia sativa. The sequence goes on from CM038797.1 coordinate 130,868,136, forward strand.
TCTTCAATTGATTCTTAAAGCACTTACTTAAAGTTGACTATGGAAATATACTGACTGTTTGCGTAAAGATTTCAAACTTAAACTTGATTATTGACAATTGAATGTAAAGGTAAGGACACTCTTAAAAAGTAACAATTTCTGGGAAATACAATAAAAGTTTGAAAGTAAATAGGTTTCTAGAACAATAAGTGTTTAAAAGGCAAATGGAATAAAGATAAAAAGAAAAGAATCGAAATACTTTAAGGGTAAAAGTGCAGGAAACTGGAAATATATGATAATAAACTGGCATTTAAATTATAAAACAACATGATGTTCTTAACGTACATGATATCTCCTTGACTCGTTTCCCTTTTGATCGCGGTAATTTGAGTATTTGAGAAATTTGTAGTACATCTAACGAACACCCCAAAAATCTACTAGAAAACATCTATTTATAATGTTCTGACCCTAACGGTCCTATTGTAATATTGCGCCACGTTTAAGACATGCAAGTCTCCTTCGTTCGCCAATCTCCACGCGTCCCTTACAATGGCGCCTTTTATTCAAAATTCGAATCTTCAGAGGTTATTCGAAATTCGAATTCTATAACCATTCGTATTTCACTTTAATCCTTTGTTTGGACCGCTCCAATGTTGACATATTTATTAAAGGAATTTCTTCATATCCTAAAAAATACTAAAGATTTTAGTTCGAAATATCGCTCACCATTGGCAATCGAAAGATCCTTTCTCTATGAAACAAAAAGGCCTTATGTTTACCTATCACCAACAAATATATTTTCTTTTCCATGTGATAGTAAACATATTTTATTTGTCTATGCCAATTTTACCCTTTTTCGAAATTGCCAGCTAACAAATTGCCCCTCAAGAACAGTTATTTCGACGGATATAGAGAAATATTTGTTCTTGAATATCTCATGCAATTTTGACACAGTAATGATGATTTCACTGTACATGACGTCAGAGTAGGTATCCAACTTTTCTGCTAATGTCTAATCAGCACACCTAAACGTGCTATCATGGCAGTTAAATGTTAATAATTAGAGAAAACGTCATTTCCCAAATGACAACACGTCACACCCTAGGAAGTTGAAAAAATTCACCTTTTTGCCTTTTCAATAAAATGCTTACACGTGTCCCACTACTCTCCAAGGGTCAAAAAATTTCTAACCGTTGAAGAAGCTATAAAACACTTCATCTTCTTCATTCTGAACTTTTCCCAAATCTCTCTCATTCTCAAACAAACCAGATTCTGCACTCTCAGTTTCCTTAAACAAAAACAAATATTCACCATCAGAAAGACTAATTTGTTTCACCATGTCTTCATCAACAATGCCAACAACAACTTCCAAGAAATCTGAGAAATCCAAACAACCCATGGATTCCACCAAAACACCGGCGAGCAAAATCATCAAAAACCCTAGGAGTAAAAATGACTCCGGAGCAAAAAGCTATCTATGCCTCTCAGGTAATAATCCCCACTATTGTTTCTGATAAAACCCTAGGAGTAATGGGTCCGTTGATTTCTACAGAGCGTTTGGCAAAAACGAAGGGATTCTTTCCCGCCTATTTCATGACAAAACCTATTATTAATAAGTCTGTATCATCTAAACTGAAAATTGATGATTCTGTGGCCAAATTGCCTAAAACCCTAGAGGGAGCTAGTGACGGCATAGTAACGGCACTAACAAGGGACCCTTTTAACATGGATTATGTCATCATAACTTTAAACCCTTCCGTTTTGTCCTACATCCGACCACGTACAAAATTGGCTTGCTAAGGAGAGTAAGAAATCTCAGAATGGGAAAATTTAGGCATTCTCAATTTGATTCGAATGTCTAAATTAGGGTTTAGCTATAGCCACCCTTTTGTTGGCTTTCTATATTTCGGGACAGACTTACAACACGCTCCATCTCCCCGGGATGGTAACACCCACTTTCTTCGACATAGCCATTCTCGGACTTTCTCCTATTGGAGAAACTTTTGATCCTAATGAGGGGAGAATCTCATTGAATTTGAGCTCAAGCATGCCTTCTCCAAATATATTGCTTTCTACCATTCTGCCGAGGAAGAAGTCTCAAGAACATAGCCTTCTTAGCACTATGGCTATCGAAATATGTTTTGAAATCCTTCAAGTGGCTAGTAGATTCATTACCTTAGCCAATCAACTTCACCATGGTCGAAAAGTCCATCATGAATCCGTTGTCCGCTTGTGCGAAAGCATTTGTCAACAGATTGAAATTAAAACCTACAAAGCCAGACAAATCTTCTTCTGGCTGGCCCTTTTGGTTGTTGCAACTTTGGTGAATGCCACTTTCGAATCATCTCTATCAACCTCGGGAACACTTAATGAAGATCATCCCGATGTTGCCAATCGTAACATTGAGGAACCGTGTTATTGAAACTCACGCCAAATGATGAGAAAGAGAATTTCAAAACCACCGCTCAATACATGATGATCTTCGAAAAGGCACAATTTTGACTCTTCGATGGCTCCGTTGCTACTCGAAATTATGGACCAACTTGGTTCACTATGCCTGAGCAAGCTATTTTGGAAACAAAAATATCGGAGTGCTTTTTAACTCCCGGACTTATCGCTTCAAGGATCACCCTGCCAAGAGTCAACACATATCCTTGCTTATCAACCCAATTTTGTAGCTCGACTTGGCACGTGTCGATTCTTCCTGAACCTCTTTTTGACAAGAAGAGAGAAATATGCCTAGCAGGGGTACCTTATCCCTCCAAAGAAATCGAAATCAGACAAAGGCGTTATGAAGATTTTGCGGAGTTTTCGCTAGTTTATTTCGTTCCCTCCTTCTACAAAACAAGAGATTTCCATACTTGGTGGACAGGCTATTATTCGAATAACATGTTTGATACCACCGAAATCCAACAATATTTAACAGCAGCTTTTTCCTTTGTGCAGGAAAACATCCAGAAAGGTAGGCTTACTCATGTCAAAGAAATTCGAGCTTTCCAAAAATACTTTGAAATTGTGTATAACCCAATGAACATGCATCGAACTGTTTATGATGCAGCAAAAACTTTAAAAGAAAAATTTGAAAAACAACTCCCAACAGTTCGATGTCCTTCTTACGTAAAACCTGAAGATAGGTATAAATGGGCTTTTAAACATAAACCTCCCAAATTTCCCAATTTACCTACTCCGAATTGCTCTTGCCTTTTTCCCCATACAGGTGGTTGTGTTTTGGGATCTTCTTCAGTCAAAATGATGCCAAAAACCCGCCAAAGAGTTACATGGGCAAAACGGATTTATACAATTTCAAAGGGTACCTTCGCTATGACTTGTCACCGTGGTCTCATTAAATCTCAAGAGGCGGTCGAAAGCAAATTGAAGTTCCCTTAAAATGCTATTTTTGTTTTATCTTAACCATGTTCTCAATCATTTCACTATTGATTTGAAGTCTTTGAAAAGACAAAGTCGCGCCTAAAGTCGGCTCAACTTCAACTTCACAAACACCAACCATCATCACTACAAATCCTTCCACGAGGTAGACAACACTTTGAAGAAAAGAAAAGAAGGTATTTTCATGCTTACCTCTTTACTATTTCAAATTCCTTCTAAATTGGTTAATCATCTTAGTCACACTTTCGTGCAAGTGGCTTGCCCCAAAGTCCCCAAGAAACGAAGCATGAAACTCTTGACCGTAAGATGAACCACGGAAAGCGGCGATACCTCAATCCTCAAAAGAAAAAGAAGAAAAAGCCTTCACATCGGTGAAGCTTCTCAAGTCGCTAAGTCCATTAGCAAAGAAGTTCCAATGCTCCTCAAACCAAATCTAAAGTCTCTTGAATCCTCATCTTCAAGAATCTCGCTCGTAACAAATTGGCGGAATGCTACCGATAAAAAGGTAAGGTTACTTGATGCCTTCGTTGCGAACTTACACAACTTTAACACGATCCACGATCTTTTATGCAGTATTCCTTACGCTCCCGTCATTCTTCCTAATATCCAAAATTCGAACCTCAGACCTTCTCCTCAACCGAAGGCTCAAATGAGGATGCTTTAAACAAAGGTTCATCTATCTGGCTACCCCGAGACTGAAGCCTTAGATCAACAAGTAACCGCCTCCTTGGATAAAACCTTAGATCACCGCTACTCCTTCATTGGTGGAGAACTTGAGATGAACCAAACATTGGGGTTGAAACCCTATCATTGATATTCCTAGTGACTCTCCGGAAAAGGCGTTCGCTAGTCAAACCGATGGAGACAATGATCGACACCGTGAGTCACTATTTTGCAAGTGACAACGAAAATGAAGGGATGCAAGCGAAGGTGAAGATGGGAGAATGGAGGTAGGGTGCGATGAGGAAACGCAGTGAAATGGAAATTTGTTTCGCGCCGCTTTAACCTCCGAATCCTCCTCTCAAGAGCAAAAGCGTAGATGAAGAAGAATAATCCTTTAAAATACCTCAAATTGATGCTATCTCAATGTGGTCCTTCTTGAGCACGATTCCATCTAGTGATTCGAGTCAATCAAAAGAGGATACGCCTCACTTCTCTTGACCTTCTTCAAGAGGTTAATAATACTATTTTTCAAGTTGATTTCTTCACCATCTTACAAGACAACCCTGGGGTTTACTTTTCGATGAAGAATCTTTTGACACAAATAGATCTTAGTATTTGCCCCTCTGACGTGGCTGAGATCATTTATGATTTGCAACTCCTCCTTGAGGAAGTTAATCGCATACATCGTGCTTCATGGTATCAAGCTAAAACTCGAACCAAACGAGAAGCTTTATCTAACGCCTATGACCGGACTTGAGCTTACTAAAAGGGAAGCTTTAGAGTGCAAAATTGCGAAAAGATAGGCACGATGTTCTAGGTCGGTCTATCTTATTCGGGAGTCCCATTGAGGAGCTTAAATGTAAAATCGCTGCGAAGGTGAAGCAGATAACTCGCAAACGACTATGAAGTCTGCGATGATCAAGGGCTTGCAGATCTGATCTCACGAGTCTTAAAGATGGAGACTGAAGGTATAAGCCAAGAAATCGAAGAGCTTGAAAGCATCAAACACACGAATCAATGTAGAATCAACTTGTGCAAAACAAATTTGCTAGGTTGAAACAAGATGCTCCTTTACTTCTTGGAAATGTTAAAAAACTTTATTATGTATTCCTATATTTGAACATGACTCATATTTGTTATTTACATGGCTCTCTCTTAGCTCTATTCCATCTTCAATATCTATTTAGTGCAAGTAATTGAATTTCCTGCAAGTATGGTTTATACCTTTTAAGTATTTCCGTTTACTCTTAAGATTCTTTCTTCGCTAATTCCTCTATCTCATAGGCATTATTCAAAATGTTTTCAAAATACGAAAGGTCCCTCCCAATGGGGTGACCATTTAAGTACTCTATTCTTCTTATCCATAGGCAAAATAACTTTCCGCACTGCATCATTGGTTGAAAATTTCTTGTTCTTAACTCTTTTATTGCACGCCCTAGCTACTCTTTCTTCTGTCTTCTCATAACCTCTAAAGCACGTAGCCTTTCTTCATCTATATCCACTAATTCATTCATCATCATTTCCCAGATTGATCAATGGGTATTTCGCTCGCTTTGGATTCTCGATTGTAGATGTATTTCGACCGCAACACCGTCGTGCCCAAATGTAAGTCGAAACGGAGTGGTATTCTGCCTCCTTAGGAGACGCTCGACAGCCCATAGAGCTTGATCTAAGGTTTTGTGCCAATTTCTTGGTTTCGACCTATATGCTTCTTGATCAAACCTATTATGACTTTATTGGTCGCCTACCGACCGTCTTTAATAAGGTGTTGATGTGAGTAGTTTGAATCCTATTTCTTGTGCGAACTCTTGCATTTTCGCCTGTGAAAATCGAACCTTGATCTGTGATACTTTCGGTATCCCAAATCAGATATTACTTGCTTCCGAATAAATTCTATAATAGCTTCTTGGTCTACATTCACTAAAGGAATCGCTCACCCACTTTGTGAAATAGTCTATTCCTACAAGAATATATTTCGTCCTTTAGATGATGTTGGCGAATTTCACCAATCAAATCTAATGCCCATCCCCGAAAGGCCAAGGCTTAACAATCGAATGTAGCTCGCGAGCATGTTGAATGCCGCATGGACTTGACACTCTTCACAACCTTGGCGAATTCTATGCAATCTTTGAGCATAGTGGGCCAATACATTCCATATCTCGAACAAGAGCCATTTCATTTTGTGGCCTCGCTTGATGTGCCACATGCTCCACTGCACATTAGACAAGGCTAAATATGCTTTGTTTTCCCTAAACATTCGAGTAGCACCTTCCGAGGTCTTCTTAAATAATTCATTCCCGATCACTACGTAAGACAATGCTCACTTGACTTTCCTCTCTCAGATTTATTGAAGGATTTTCAAATAGTTTACTATAGGAGTCCGCTAATCAGATCCGCTAAAGCATCTATGTTAAAACTTCGAATTCCTCCTGGTTTGCATAACCTAATTTTGCATTTTCTAAATCTAAGGGTGATAACTTTGTAGCCATTATTCTTCCCTTCTATGAGGTATTGGAGTTTTCTTTTGATATCCTATATCCCGAGGCTATTTGAGCCGTGTCATTTGCCTCTTGATTATCACTTCTAGGAATGTGTTTAAGTCCACATATTCAAATTTCTTGATTAATCGATTAGCAATAACGAAGTACATGATCAAATTTTCCTTGATACACTTGTATTCTTTGGTTATTTGCTTGATGACTAGTTCTGAGTCTCCTCTTATTTCGACTTTGGTTGCCCCCAATTCCAACAAAGCTTCAAGTCCAGCAATTAGTGCTTCATATTCAGCTTCATTGTTCGAACATAAAGGGCCTTCCAACTTATACTTGAATTTTGTTGGAATTCCTTCGGGCGAAATGATACATATTCCGACACCACTTCCATTTTTATGTGTTGAGCCATCGAAATATAATTTCCATGGCTGAGTTTCGACATAATCTAATGCGAAATTCTCATTCACAGAGTGGTCAGCTATGAAATCTGAAACCACCTGTCCTTTCATAGCCTGTAAAGGCTTAAAGGCCGATTATATTCAAGTGAGTGCAAGGCCCATTTACCAATCCTGTGCATGATTGGCTTTGACAACATATGTTTAATGACATCAAAGTGAGACTAAACATAAACATCAATGTTTAATATAATACTTGAGTTTTGTACACGAGAAATATAAGCAAAGACATAGTTTTTCTATACTATTGTACCTAGTTTCTGCATTATTTAAAACTCTACTAATATAGTAAATGGCTCTTTCGATGCCATCTTCATTCTCCTGGGCCAGCATGCTTCCTATGGTTACATTAGAGGCAGAGATATACAATCGCATTGGCCTATCTTTAGAAGGGGCTGCTAGGATCGGAGGGTGCATCAAGTAAGTCTTGATTTTTCAAATGCTTCTTGATGTTGATCCGTCCAATCAAAATTGTCCGATTTATGCGCAACAATGGAGAGAAAGCTTGGTTCGCCCACTCAAGTTGGATATAAATCTCCTCAAAAGTTGATTTTACCCAAAGGGATTGCGTTCTTTCTTTGTTGAAGGAGGCTTTGTCTCCATGATGGCCTTTGTTTTATTCAGTTGATTTCGATGCCCTTCTCGTGAACCACGGCTAAGGAAATCCCACCGCACGAAAAAAGCACACTTAAGAGGGTTCATTTTAAGCCATGCTTCCTCATTCGCTCGAATGATTGGCTCAAGTGATTTAAATGATCCTCATCGAAACCGATTTGACCACTATATCATCTATGTAAATCGCATAAATGTTTCGATAAAGTCATGGAATATTGTGTTCATTGCTCGGTTGCCTCAAAGATTTTTAAGCCAAAGGGCATTACTACCCATTCATATGTGCCTAAAGCGCCGGGCATCGGAAGGTCTTGGGGACATCATCCTCCGCAATGAAAATCGATTATAGCCGAATATCCGCTCAGCATACTCGTATTCATAACCTGCGGAATCAATTAACATTTCGCTATAGGCATAGAGTATTCGCTTTTGGGGTAGCAGATTCAAGTCCCTAAAATCTATGCAAATGCGTAAAGAACCATTTTTCTTAATAATGTACAATATTAGCAAGCCATTCGACGTACTCGTGGTTCCGATAAACTTGCAATGAGCAATCGTTCTATTTCGCCTTGATCTTGAGAGGATTGGTGCGAATCTTCTAGGCGCCTTGATGGGCTTCTTGCCATCCTTGATCGGAAGCCTATGTTCCACCGCCTCTTTTCAAACCGGGCATTTCGTCGTAATCCCCGAAACAATCTTTATTTGCTTTGAGCAATTCGATCACCTTATGCTTCAAACTGATGAGTTTCGCACTAATGTATCGTTACTCTTTTTCGACTTCATCCCCAATATTAACTTCCTCCAAGGGTCTTGAGCCGACATCTTGGCATTCGTTGATCCCGGATCTTTTCAAACCTAATGGCTCTTGATCATAGATAGCGTCTAGCGATCCATTGTGTGGAAGTTTGTCTTTCATGGGTGGGGTTAGATGGGTGCCCTCGGGACTTGCTTTTGCGTTGTTTTTGTTTTAGTGTCTATGGCTCAGTGCAGCCATATTTTGTATCTCGGCCGAGCCGCTTTTCTTATTCTCACCAGATAGGCCGAAAGCTTCGATAGTAGTTGGTTTCACCATAACACCTTCGTTGTCCCCCGGTTGGCGGATCGTCAAGTCTCACCTTCTTCTTCAACTTCTTGTCCATCCCACATTCTCTATCCCACCGGAAGCCATTGGGACGAAGTGTTAGAGAATAGTAGGCATTTTCATTTGGTTCAAGTACTCTTGTGGGTTGCATGGCCCAATGTTGGCCATGTTACTCCAAAATTCCTCTTATCAACATGATTAATATCTCATATAATAACTCGTCACCTCTATATTTTCAACTATTCCATCCTCTCTCCATAGTACTAATCTTTGATGCATTGAAGAGGTACAGCCCAATTCCGTGGATCCATTCTCTCGCCAAGTAGCATGTTGTAGTTGGCCTTCGCCTATTACCATGAACATGGTTGGCCTAGTCGTGGAACCAACCGTGAGATTCACTTGTATTACCCTAGTGTCTTACCAACTTTACCTTCAGAATTGGAGAGTACCATGTTATGAGGTCGAACGTCGAATCCTGCATCCCTATCCTTTTAGCATGAATCTGGTATTAAATTGACTCCCGTCAACCAAGACTTTATTTACGCGTGTTGCTCCACTTTGGCCCCGATGATGAGGTTTCAAATGATTCTTCATTCCCTCGTCGGTCTTTCAAAAAGCGCTCGCTCTTCGATCGCACCGTTATTCATTATATAGTAACACACCGCCTATGTTTGGCCATTTCCTCTTCGTCTGCTTTCCTCTCCAACCCATACTCAGATTATGTTCAAACTCGCAAGGTAAACTGATACAACATTACAATTGGCGTAAAGAAAGACTCCTTCCGACTCTAAATCATCACCATTAGATCTTCTTCGCTCACTTCCTTTTGTTCTTGACCTCCTTTTTGGTGAGAATAACTTTCGGATCGGGTTTTCCCCAGCCGAGTTCTTGACTTTGGATTGTTAGTGCTAGACTCGCCAATTTCCATGGGCTTCGCCTCCTTCGCCGCCTTCTTGTTACGTTGGTGTCTGCCTGAGAGAGCGACATTGGTTTTTCCTTTATAATTTTCCACCGATTTCCTTCTATTCGAATTAAACCGCCTCAGATGCTATAGCTTCTTCCGCCTGGTCGAAAGCCATTTGCCCTTCCTTTGTCATTCTTTGCTTGCGCCACCTATCGGTAGGGATCTCGCAGTAATTTGAAAGATACCTTCCTTGCTTCCCTAGGATAAGGCCTGGGTCTTCTCTGCATGGTTCTCGCGTTCGAAGGGATTCCAATTTAGGCCCCAACCGAAACGAACGGACTGCTTTCAAATGCTTGAGACATTCCTTTATCATAAAGCCGCACATCGGGACAAATCGGACATTCCGTACCAATCTTGTGGCATCGAACTATGAATTCCGAGCTTTCATCACAGGGTATACCATAACCGATTGTCTTGCCTCAATTAGTTCTTGCGCCCTCCGGCCCTTTCGACGCACTATCACCTGGTTGCAAATGATGTGCATCTGGGCACAAAGAACTTGTCTTGGTTCTTCTTATGATGGTGAAATAGGTACTCACGCAGGCTTGCATCTTTCTTGGCAAGCTTTCCTCTTTGTTCTCTTTCTTTCTCCAAGCATCGCTCCACTCTTGCATTTGCGTGTGGTGCCGAAATCCACCATGTTTACTCCCAAGATTGGGTCATCGAAATTCGACCTTCTCGAACTTCATCCCGAGACCCTCAAGAGCCTCGTTAAATTTTTGTCGACAATATCTTGGCCCTCGAGCTTTGTATTGCCTCTTTCATTAATTTTGCCTTGAGCACCTTTGGAAGGTTATCAGTAGTTCCTTTCTTAACCAGGACGAAACCTCCATCTTCCTCGAACTCCACGTTTGTTTTAACCTTGTTCTCAGCAACTTCGATCATGTTGATTTCAAAGGCTCAAGATAGTTGGTTTCCGCCATCGAGAATGGATCCGTATCCACTTTCATGGGGTTTTTTCCCTTGTCCGCAAATTTCAACCTGCCATCCTTGATTGCATTCTGTATCAAATCCCTGAAAAGAAAGCACTGTGAGGTTTTATGACCTAGGAAATTATGGTACTTACAAAAACCCCTCTTCTTCCTTTGTTCCAATGGAGGAATCTTAAGGTTCGGAGGAACTATTAACTGACCATCCTTAACAAGCAAATCGAAGATTTCATCACATTTAGTTATATCGAAGTGTATATTTTCTTAGGATATTTCTCATTTTTCTCATTTTCGATGTCTTTTCCATTGGAAGGAAGCGTAACTCGCAAGTGGGGTGCCTCTTTTAGTTCAAGAAGATCTATTTCGAACGGTCGAAATTGTATGGGTCTTGGAAATCATCTATGTTTTCTTCCGCTCTATATAGGCTATTCGTTCTTTCTTATGATTCTTACTAGCCCTAGCCTTTTCCGCTTTTAACCTTTCGACTTGTCGAACTCTATCGCCAATTGGGCCATATCCCTTAGATCTTGGGTATCCGGTTTCTTTCGAATGGAATAATCTAGGCCTCCCAGCCATTTCGACCAATTCATGTTCGGGCACTCTTGTAAAACATCTAGATTTTAACAATGGAATCTATTCGATAGTCATCTATGGGTTACGTAAACTTTCTTTTAATGCTTGCATTCTTTCAGATGATTTTGGATTGGCCCATGTAGAATTGCTCATGAAAGAGTCTTTCCAAATAGGGCCAAGTATCTACGATCCAGGGGTAATGTGGTGAACCACGTAAACGCTTCTTTGTCAAAGAACTTGGAAAATATTTTATCCTAAGATTTTCGTTATTTGATATATCCCCGCCTACCAAATATCTCGCTATGTGTTCTATGTCGACTCACCGGTATCACCAAAAATTTTGTAAATTTGGGGACTTTGAAACCCACAGGTAATTTGTTTGTAGAATGTAACCTACAATAGAGAAGTATAATTTGGCCTTCTAAATCCGAATTTACACCATTTTGGGCCATTATTCTTTCTATCATAGCGGTTAGGTTATTTTCGCCACTAAATTGTCGCTCCGACCCTATGGACAATTTTCGCATTACGGTCCCTGTTGACAACCACTAACGGTCTAGGTGTTCGATCCGGTCTTCTTGAGCGTCGGTTGCCTTAATCTTGGCCCCGTTTCTCTCTTCGATCCCTCGTATAGGGGTCGAACTTGTTCAATGGTAGGTTCTTCGTCCGAATCACCACCGGATTACGCCACGCCTCCCAGCGCATCGGGGCACCAAAGAAATCGCTATCCTAGACATCCGGGTGTGTTTTCTTGGTTTGTTCTATTTATATTCGAATTAAAGGACCAAAAATAGCATTCATTTCGGGCTAAGACTCCTACCATATCATGGTTACCGTCATCCATCCGTTGTCTAAACGCCGATTGTTGTTATTGTCGGTAGGCCATTGGTTACGATTTCCCAAGTTTCGAGAGTTTGTAGCGAAATGGTTTCTGAACCATCCTGACCGGGACAAAATGGTGCGTTATGTAACCCCGCCATAAACGGTTGGCATCCCATACGGTGGATCTCTGGGCCTTAAAGGGTCAAAACCTGGAGGCCTAGTGGGAGTCGAATATGGTTGACTTCCTGCGTGCGGCATAGTTGAAATGGCAGATGGTATTTCTGTCACACTAAATGGGGCCGCGTTCGAACTACCCACAGGGATAGTACTAGAGGCATCACCGGTTTAAACGACCGCTGACGCCTTGTAAGGAGGTTTGTCCCTATCTTGGTTGGTTGTATTTGTCATTGTTTTGGTACGTTGTCTTCTGGGTATATACAGATTATTATCTTTTATTTTACCACTTCGAAGGTTCATATACCAATTCAAATTTTGCAATGTTCATAAAATTCTAATAAATGATTTCTAATATGACACGGTCCCACTGGGCGTGCCAATTTGTTTACGGTGATTTCTCGTAAACAACCGCTAGTCTTCCAATTTTCACTATTTATTATTGGTTACTTACAGGATCGACTAGATTGATCCTAGGACACATGTGTCATAATAGATTTTTATGTTCAAACCCATGATCTTCAATTGATTCTTAAAGCACTTACTTAAAGTTGACTATGGAAATATCTTGTTGTTTGTAAAGATTTCAAACTTAAACTTGATTATTGACAATTGAATGTAAAGGTAAGGACACTCTTAAAAAGTAACAATTTCTGGGAAATACAATAAAAGTTTGAAAGTAAATAGGTTTCTAGAACAATAAGTGTTTAAAAGGCAAATGGAATAAAGATAAAAAGAAAAGAATCGAAATACTTTAAGGGTAAAAGTGCAGGAAACTGGAAATATATGATAATAAACTGGCATTTAAATTATAAAACAACATGATGTTCTTAACGTACATGATATCTCCTTGACTCGTTTCCCTTTTGATCGCGGTAATTTGAGTATTTGAGAAATTTGTAGTACATCTAACGAACACCCCAAAAATCTACTAGAAAACATCTATTTATAATGTTCTGACCCTAACGGTCCTATTGTAATATTGCGCCACGTTTAAGACATGCAAGTCTCCTTCGTTCGCCAATCTCCACGCGTCCCTTACAATGGCGCCTTTTATTCAAAATTCGAATCTTCAGAGGTTATTCGAAATTCGAATTCTATAACCATTCGTATTTCACTTTAATCCTTTGTTTGGACCGCTCCAATGTTGACATATTTATTAAAGGAATTTCTTCATATCCTAAAAAATACTAAAGATTTTAGTTCGAAATATCGCTCACCATTGGCAATCGAAGAATCCTTTCTCTATGAAACAAAAAGGTCTTATGTTCACCTATCACCAACAAATATTAATCTCTTTTCCAGGTGATAGTAAACATATTTTATTCGTCTATGCCAATTTTACCCTTTTCGAAATTGCCAGCTAACACCTTCACGCACGAAACTCCCACTGTTTCCAACCGAAATACCTCAATAGCCCATTTAAACCCCTGTTTCCTCAGCCACGAACTCCCATCGCTGCTTCCTTAGCCTTTACCGTCACACACCTCACCTTCATTCTCACCGCAACCTTCATCGCTATTGCTCCCGCGTTTCTCATCAGCCTTCGTTTCTCTCACTCACCGACGTGTCCTCACCTTCTCACCGGTTCATACTCTCTGCTTCCTCTTCATTGTCCTGAATAACCTCCTCTGTTTCAATCCGACAACAACAAATTGCAGCTCATTGTCTCATCACCGTATCCATGGTCTCGTGCAATACTATTTCAACTTTCTTTCACCATCAACTTTTTCGGTAAGTTTCAATACTATTTTCTCGATTGTTTTTGTTTAAATGTACAAGATGATTGTTATAATAGTTATGGATATGTTTATGTTGAACTGTCAGTGTTTAAATTGGGCATTTTGAATCTGATATCTGTCATCACTATGGTTGTGTTTGGTTGTGTTCGAAGCTGTGACGAAAGATGTAAATATATGCTGTTTAGTTTTGATGACGGTCTGATGTATACATCGCATTTATGCGCAAGATCTAGCCGAGAAACATGTTGAAACACCGTGTATTTAGTTATTCTTTTTTTAATTTCGAGTAGAGTTTATGGTTGAATGATATTTAGAATTGGTTTCGATGAAGGCTTGATATCGATGTCGCGTTTATCTGCGTACGATTTAGCCGAGAAACCATTAATACATTGTATTTTTCTCATTTTTAATTTCGATTGAAGTTTGTGAGTAAAACTGTATTTTTATGGTTTCGATGATGGTTTGACGATGATGCCGCTTTACTCGCGTGCAAATCTAACCGAGAAACTATTGGGACACTGTGTCTACTATGTAGTTCTCATTTTAATTCCGATTGAAGTTTGTGATTGAATGGTATCTATGTTTAGTTTCGATGAGGATTCAAAATTGACACGTTTTACTTGCGTGAGACATGAATGAGAAACTATCGGTGCCAACGCCACATTATTGTATTATCCACGTTTTAATTTTAATTGGAATTTTGAGTAAAGCAATGCTTGTATAGTTTCGATGATGGTTTATTGATTAATCGTGCTTAACAGCGTGTATGAATTCAAGCAAGAATAATCATTTTCACCTTGAGTAAAATCGCTTGTTTGGTGGCTGCCCGAATTTAATGTTTATGATTATTGTTTGGTGCAAGTTCATTTTTTCCATGTTTCAAGTTTACTTAGAATAATAGTATAAGCTTTCTTTGATTTTAGTTTCTTTGTGAATCAAATACTCAAATACTTGATTGTTTTGTTTCTTCCGTTCATGTACATTGTATCATTTAATTCATTCTGATTTTATACTTTGTGAATAATATCTTGTTCATGATTTCTTTCGTTTCAATTACAATCCGTTGCTTATCCATGTACATAGTTGATGTTAATTTCACTTTTGATTTTATTTCTTTGTTACTAACCTTGTTCTGATTCGATGCGATTTTATTTCCATTTCATTTCACACTCATGCTACTAATATGTTTGCTATTTGTGTAGACATCCGAGGATTGATCGAAACATTCAATTTCTTTTAGCATATCTACACTTTTATCATTAGCATTTTAATATTTATATTAGTATTTTTATTTAATATTTAATAATGTACATACAATATACTTGCATTTTTATTTTATTTTATATTTTATACTGTAAATTTAATTATACATAGTATTTTTAGTATTATACTTAGTATTGTAAATATACTATATACATATTATTTTTATGCTTTATCTATTCATTCGTAAATAACTTCGAATTATATTATAGTAATCTTCTTCGCATACCAATTTCTTAGAATTAGTTCCTATAATTTATTCTTATTAATATAATAAAATAAAATGCAATAATCGATATTTAAGTTTTACCGTATTTAATTTCTGTTTGTATGCTTTTAACATAATCAATTTATTATTTTTTCTTTAATTCAATTTATCCCCATTCGGAAAAAAATGTATCCCATTTATAATTGATGTATCCCTCTCCCAAAAAAATTCTTGTAATAAGCTAGTTCGCATTTATTTTATTTCAATTTAATTGTCACTTACACAAAACCAAAAATATAATTTTTAAACTAATAATTGTAAATCATTTTTAACCCGTAAGCCGACAAAGCTACGAAGCGTCGCGATGACCACACGCACACATGTACGCTTGATCCTGGGCCTTCTTACAGTGAGCCTATTTCGATCAATTGTTCCAATTAGTCGTTATAGTAGACTAGCGCACTTTGCTAGTACACATGTAATTTAATTGTTTTATACTTAGGTTGGCCACCTTGTATGGGCTTTGCTGATTTTATTTGTTATTTACAATTATTTCGATTCTCTTCTCATCTCCATAAGGGTTCAATGGTAGGGAATATGCTTGGCTATTCTCTCGAGATTGATCAAGTCTTTTGGCTTGATTGATCATAACCTGATTCTTTCTCCATTCACCAAGCATTTAAAACACTTTCAATAAAATTCGATCCAACGTCGAGTCTTCTTCTCAAACCTCGATCCAATGTCGAGTTGTTTTTCAAAATGTTTTTTCATAATAAACTTGGATGAAATTTGTTTAAATCGTTAGATGGTAGTGTAATGTTTTAAACAAATTTGAAGTCTTTAGATTGTTGGATGATAGCCCAATAAGATAAAACTTCTATCCATGTCTAAAAGCCAGAGCGGTATTCAATTAAATTGTTGGATGATAGCCCGACGATTTAATTGAATTGGGAGTCTTTAGGTTGTTGGATGATAGCCCAATAGACTAAATACTTCTATCCGCATTAAAATAATAAAGTGACATTCGTTTAAATTGTTGGATGATAGCCCGACGATTTAATCAAATTTAAAGTTTTTAGATTGTTGGATGATAGCCCAATAATTTAAATATTTTATCTCACTCGAAACACTTATTTCATAATAAATTTTTCGGGATGAGAGATGATTGGTTGAGCTCACTCGCCAATTTCTAGTATTCGAATCATTAGATGATAGCCTAATATTTTGATACTTGTCATCCCTAACTTAAAATCAATCTCAACTCATTCAATATCTTTTGTGCGCTCCAAGCACCTTTTACCTTTAAACCCTTTTCAAGATCAGACATGATTCATTTATAATTGAGATGCTTCTTCCTCTATTCCCAAGGTTTTTGACTTCTCCACTTGAGTACTAGAGGTGTTCTCATACCCTCCCTCATGTTGGTGCGTAGTCCGTTATTCTTTATTATACCTTGTGGGCGTTAGATGAGTCTTCTCCTTTAAAGAATGACGACTTGTCTTTTCATTTAAAATCAATCAACAAACAATCATTTTCTAGCCGAACTACGGCGCTCTGACTTTCCCATTGCACGAGGGAGTACGTAGGCACTAAGTCTTACGACCAAAGGCGAGCAAAAATAATAAAAACATTTCTCCTCTCTTTCTTTCTCATTTCAAAACTTAGAAGATCGTAAAATTTTCACACTAACACACAAACACACTTTGAACTAAATGGGTACCATCGAGTACGATGGATGTGAGGGGTGCTAATACCTTCCCCTTGCATAACCAACTCCCGAATCTATATCTCTTAATTTCGTAGACCGTCTTATCCGATTTTCGTGGGTTTTATCTATATTTTCCCGTTCTTCTTTTGGAACAAATAAAATTAGGTGTCGATTTCACTGTGTTTTTTTGAAAATTAAAATGATTTTTGGAAAACGAGGTCAACAACCCCTTGACACCGTCAGCATAGCCCAAGAATATGCATTTCCTGGATTTTGGATCCAACTTAGTTCTTTCTTGGGAGTTGTACATCACGTACACAGGACATCCAACCACATGTAGAGTAGAATACTCAGTTGGCTTACCTTTCCACATCTCCATCGGATTCTTTAAACCAATTGCACTTGATGGATATCTATTTATCATATAACATGCAGTTTTCACGACTTCTGCCCAGAATGATGTAGCTAATCCTGTAGTTCGCAACATAGCTCTAATCCTTTCTGTCATACCCCAATTTTTGACCTAATATACCACCTCACATTTGCATCATTGCATCACTAACAGTCCAGAATAGAATTAATCGGGTGTGGATTTCACAGGTCAAAATTAGGGTTTCATCAAATTTTCATATGATTCAAGAGGCAATCAATTAGGGTTTGAGTTCTATCCTCCTCATTTGATCTATCTTGATCCAACCATCAACCTCTGAGCTTCAGATATCAAAATTTTCCTCATGATCTATCGAGGATCGACCAATTAGGGTTTTCATCGAGGATGAGCAATCTCTGATTTTCTGATCAATGAATGACTTTTTTGGTTAGAGATTGATCTTCCCATATTAGATACAACATGTTGACCTAATTTCTGGATTCAAAACATCACAGAAGTCCACAGAATTCATCAGTCAATTTCTGAATCATCTGATGAAATTTCATCTACACTGAAAAGTCAAACTTTGACTTTTGGTCAACTTTTTCAAAACAAAACTTTTTCAATCATCAAAGTACTTCAAATGATCCATCATGATCATAAAAAATCAAGAAATTTGGAAAAGTCAACAAAAAGTCAAAGTTTCCAACACTTCAAGTGTTAAAATTTTGTACTTTTCCCAAACTTCATGGCATTTTTTCACATAGTTCCACTTTGAATTGGAAAAAACTCAAAACATGAAAGTTATAGCCCTTGAAACAAGCTTTCTAAAATGTCCAAGAACTCTCAAATCCATGGAGTCTAGACATACTTTTGAATTTGAAACTTAGAGCTCCAAAATCCATAATTTTCAAGTACAAACTTTGAAATTATAGGTCATTTTGAGTTTCTTTCTTTCTAGAAGCATGCCACCTTGCCAATTGAGGATTAGAACTGATAAATATCAAAGGGAGAGTAATTGTAATAAGATAAGATCAAGGTAAGAACTAACCATGGTTAAAAGGAAGTTTCCTTTTGCATTTAATGCAAAAATGACTTTCTTGCCCTCTAAGGCAAGTTGAATTTACCAAAGCCAATTCTTTCTACTTACCATTCAGAACTCATGGCCTATAAATAGAGTTCTTATTTGCCAATTAAAACCACACCAAAGTAATGCAAAGACATGCTTTCTCTCTTCTTTCTTAAAAATCAAGAAACATAGTGAACTTTGAGAAATTGTGCATTTTTGAAAACTAATGAAAATCTTTGAGTAAATTGGTGTCTAATATGTTTTAACATCAACATGAAACTTGTTTGAAACCTAAAATCAACACAAGCCAAGCTAGAAATCAGAATTACATGCCATGATCACAAGCTTGCTCAAAACTTCCTAAACTATCGAATTCCATCTTTGGCTCGAGCAACTTGAGATTTCTTCATCCAAACATCATCAACATACATCATAGGCATGAGGCAGACCATTAACAACAAACTGTAACAGCTCTAACATCAAATTCGAGTTTCATTTTGAACCATATGCAGGTCGACTTGGGTAGAATGATCCAGATGAATTCATGATGTGCAGACCATCCTCACACCTTCCATAAGGTCCGTTGGTGCTCAAGCAATCACAAAATCACAACTGGAAACACTCCTTCATCGAATTCGATTCCAGCTTCAGCAGGTAAGAAGACCAACTTCGAACTCCATGATTCTTTGATTCAAATCAAAAAAACTCTTGGCCATTTGTTTTCTGCACTATCCACGATCATTAACCCTCAATCAATTGAACAATTCATCAACCATACACAATTTCAATTAAGATTTTCAGTTTTAGGGTTCTTCACGTTTTCTGGAAAATCAATCATGTTAAACCAAAAATAAATGAAATTAACCACTACCATCATGTTCCTTGTTAAAATTCGTGCAAGTTTGATGTTTACATCATTCGTTTTCATTAAGAAACAAGAAATCTATGGCTGGTTGAAGGATTGAGGAAGACGAAGATGGAGTTCACGCGTGTTTTCAAATTTAAAATAAGAGTTTATAATATATTTAACTGAATTGGCATAAGTTAATGGATGTATCACCAGTGTTGCCACTCACTCTTAAAACTCTCTTGCCACGCCTTGCCCAATGGTCCCAGGTTCGAGTAGCCTTGGGACCATTTTTGCCAAACTTTTTGTTTTCCTATCCATATTTTTTTCAAACTTTGACTCTTTTAAAACCCAATCAAAACTCCTCATTTTGAGGTGATTTTTTGTACACTTGCCAATTAATGTATCTATTTTATGATAGTGCAAAAATTTTCAGAGAAAACTTTCATCCGATTATATTTTGATCGAGCCGAAAACGGTACTTTGGGCACTTTTCAAAACACCTTTAAAGGTGATTTTTTCAAACTTTCGAAGCCCGATTCTTTTCAAAACTCTTCATAAGTAAACTTCACATCTCAAAAACACTTTCAAATAACATTCTTCAAAACTTTTCATCAAAACTTACATTTTTTACATGATCGATCCGATTAAACGATAAAACCGAATTCGTTTTCTCTCGAATTTCTTAACCGATCATGGGCCTCCCTTACGGTGTAAGTCCCAACATTCTTTATGTACATACATATTTTCCTTGTACATATCAAATTCTTTTCATGTACATACAAATTTTTACCTGTACATAATACAAATACTTTTTGTAAATACTCAAGTACAGACAAACTTCGATCGTTTGTTTTCACTTCACTTGTGTATACACTAAATACCATTGGTATTAGAAGGAGCATTATTCCCGGTGAAACTGCTTTTAAACCAATGGGCCACCCTTATGATGTAAGTCCCAACCCTCTTATGTACATCCACATCCTCCTGTACATAAATACTCGTTCGTGTACATACTTACTTCCGTGTACACAATTCAAACTTGTAAATAATCAAGTTATGCTCGTTTCAAACGTTCGTTTCACAGACACTTGTTTATATTTACTTCATAAATTCTTGTAAATAAACATCATGCATTGTTTATATTTCCTTCATAAACTCCTGTGAATACATATCACACACACACACTTGTTTATATAACTGTCTAGTTATAACATAACAATTAGTCTAACCAATAGGTTCCCCACAGTTATAGCCTCCTCTTGGGCTTTATACAAGATAACTCATCCCTGCAGAGTTAGCCTTCTCTTGGGCTTTTATACAAGGTAACTCATTTCATCTGAGTTCAGCCTCCTCTTAGGCTTCATATAAGAAAACTCATTCATTTGAGTTTAGCCTCCGCTTAGGCTTCATATAAGACAACACTCCCCTGTTGAGTCAACCTCCTCTTGGGCTTCGTTCAAAAGAACTCCTCATTGAGTTTAGCCTTCTCTTGGGCATCATACAATGAAAGAGACCATAAAATCTCTTAACAGCCTCGTATTGGGCTTCCAATACAAAGAATCACCCGCGTTAGGTTAGAACCATGAGAGTATAATTTCCCGGTGAAATTGCTCTTAATTCCAAAAGGATGGTTTCCCGGTGAAATCCCTTTTAAAGACAAAGCCAGTCATACCCTATAGCTTCCTCTTGAGCTTCGTACAAGGACCCTCGATGACCCTCGGAATGCCTCCTCTTGGGCTAACAATACAAGGACCCATGGGCTTCTTAAAAGCATCCCCCTAGTCCAATTAATTTCTCCTCGAGATTTAGACGTTTATCATCTCTATGGAAGAAGTATCTTATCTATCACATCACATACAATCAAACTCTTTTCAAACTCTTTTCAAACTCTTTTCAAACTCTTTTCAAACTCTTTTCAAACAAAAACATCTCTTAATCGTAAGTGGTAACGCTTGTACACTCAAGAAAAACACCCAATGCTTACAGTTAAAAGATTCAATCACCTTTTTCAAACATCTTTCTTAAACATGTAAGTGGTAATGCTTGTACACTCAAGCAAAACACCTGTAACTTACGATGAAAGATTTTAATCAGTCAAACTTTCAAAAATGTATGTGATGAAATAGATTAGATACATTTTTCATTAAGATGACATTCGTCTGTGTCTCTTACTAACATCCCGTTGCTTTCCACTAGCATAAGTGGGAACTACGATTGCTCTGACTTTCTCAACATCCTTTTGAGAATACGTAGGCACAAGGTCTCATCCTTGCCGAGCAAATTTCTTTCTCTCTCAAACCAAACAAACCATAGATCCCTTTAGATCCGAGCTACAAATGCTCTGATTTCCACTAGGGGATATGTATGCAGAAGATCCAGAGATCTTTGCAAGCACAATAATAACAAAACTTAGGATCCCACATAATCTATCCTTCTTAAAATCCCAAAGGAGAAACTTTCCCAATCATAGAAATAGCAATTAAAACACACTAACATATCAAACATATTCATATATAAAGCTATGGATAACCATATATATTTAGGGTGCTCCATCTATTCCCTTTATATAAGAAACCCTCTTACTCAGAATCTCCCCGATGTGTTGCGTCTAGTTTGCGCTAGTCGTTACGCATATCATAATCAATTGAGGGTATTAACAACTTTCCCCTTTTTCATAATCATAATTTCTTGTGTTGAAAATAATAAAGCTTGATGTTCGCGGCATCTTTATAAACAAATCAAAAGAGTAAATTGTTTCGAGCCAGAGGATTCGAATTCAGATTCGATTCCCTAGCGCGTCACTTTTTAACGCGAACACTTTCTAGGAGATTTTTATTCATCCGCTCTGCTACACCATTCTGCTGAGGCATATGAACAATTGTAAATTGTCTCATTATACCCTCTTCCTTGCAAAATGTCAAAAAATTACCGTCTGTATATTCTCCTCCATTGTCTGTCCTCAAGCACTTAATCTTCTTTCCAATTTCAAGCTCAATTAATGCTTTGAATTGCTTGAATATTGAAAACACATCTGACTTCTTCTTGATTGGGTATACCCACAATCTCCTGGAGTAATCATCAATGAATGATACAAAATATTTTGCTCCTCCTATGGATATTTGCGGAGACTCTCACACATCAGAATGAATCAAGTCAAGTATGTGTTTGCTCTTAGTAGTTGATCTATCAAACTTCAACCTATTTTGTTTGCTTACTACACAATGCTCACAAAAAGGTAGACTTACTGATTTGAGCACGGGTAAGAGATCACGTTCTGCAAGAACTTTCAAGCCTTGTTCTGACATGTGGCCCAGTCTGCAATGCCACATTGTCGTTGAGTTTTCTTGACTAATTGATGCAATTGACACATCACCTTCTTGCAATGTCTCTCCCATAAGAATGTAAGTTTTGCAGATAACTTTTCTACCTTCATCACTACTAGAGCACCTCTTACCACCTTCAAGATCCCACCTTCAATATGGGTCTTGCACCCGAGGTCATCTAATTATCCAATAGACAATAAATTCTTCTTCAACCCTTTTACATGTCGCACCTCTTGAATTGTGCGAACTGTACCATCATACATTTTTATTTTGACAGTACCAACACCAGCAATTTCTAAAGCGTAATAATTTCCCATGAACATTGATCCTTCTAAGATAGGTTGATAAGTGTAAAACCAATCTCGTCGAGGAGTCACGTGTCATGTTGCTCCTAAATCAATTATCCAAACATCATTGTGTTGTTTACTACCTTTGGAATTAGTTGTTGCTTCGCTATATAGAATCTCTCCATCATCCGAGGTATTGGCAATACATCCTTGAGATAAACTTTCCTTAGAAGACTTCTCACCATTCTTCTTAAACCAACAATCTCTTTTCAAGTGCCCTTTCTTGCCACAATTGTAGCATCTCACATTCATCTTACTTCGAGATTTTGATCTACCATGATTTTGGCTCTCATTGGGGCCACGTTCCACTGATTTGCCTATTGTCATTGTCAAAGCTTCTACTTGTTTTGAGTTTTCTTGACGGTGGTCTTCCTTATTTATATGCCTGAACTCTTCCTCAAGAATAGCTCCGGCAACATCATCATAGTATAGACGGTCTTTAACATTATTATTTGTTAAGTTGACGACAAGTGGATCATATGAATCTAGTAAGCTCTGAAGTAGAAGTTCTGCACGTTCAATTTCTACTATGATGAAATTTGTCGATGTTAGTTGAGCAAACATCATATTAAGAGTGTTGATGTGATTTTTCACGGATGTAGATTCACTCATTCGAAGAGTGTAGAGTCTTCTCTTTAAGAAAATTTTGTTGTGAAGTGACTTGACCTCGTACTATTTGATGAGAACATCCCAAATCTCCTTTGCGGTTTTCTTTTCGGCAACGCTAGAAAAAGTTGAATCCGCCAATGCTAAGTGCAAGTTGGCAACAACGTTGTTATCCATCTCATTCCACTTCTCATCAGATATTCCCTCAGTTCTATCTTTAATTGCTACTAAGCAATTATCCTTCCCCAGGATTGCCTTTATCTTCAATTTCCACAGGAGAAATTACTCCCATTGAACTTCTCAATCTCAAATTTTTCCGTCATGGTAATTTCAATTAAACCGGCTTGCATAGTTTCATCGTGAATAATATTTGCAGCGAAATATGGACCAACACCAAATGCTCTGATACCACTGTTGGGTATCAGAATAACATGAAATAATTATAACACAACTAAAATATAAGAGAAGGGTATAGAAATGAGAAGAAACACAATTGAATGATTATAGGATGATGCATAAACAATAATATGAGTTCTCTAAATATAAGAGACTCATGTACTAAAATAAGTTAATACATATTTAATAAATTATGCTTAATCTTCTCTTTATCATAGAAATCAGTGATTTCTAATGTATTGACATTTTCTACAAAACAAATGACTTTATGTTCTCACATCAGATTCATCACCGTAAAACCGTTTACCACAAACCATTCTCAGGATCATGTTAAATGTTAGTTCATAAAACAAAGTTCTGAGTTCAACTTTTGTGAAGTTATTTTGAGAGTTTTCAGCAAGCTTTTGGATTAACTTCATGGTTTCATTTTTTCAGATATCTGAAAAGTAGTTGAGACGGTAATTGGAGAGGATTTCGATTGAGCTTATACGACGTAAGTTTTGCCAATGATCTCCATAGGATGATGTTATTATGTTTGTGTTGTTGAAATCAAGATACTTGGTTTTGATAGAGCGTAGACGGTTTGCGAAAATGATGTCGTTTTTGGTGAAACATTCTTCGGCTAAAGATGTCGAAGAAACAACAACTACAAGTTGAGAACCGAATTTAAGAGTGAAAATTGGGCCATATTTTAGGGAGAGGTTGTGAAATTAGTGATGAAGTGGTTGTTTAATTTGATGGAGGTTGCCAATTATGGGAAGAGAGGGTGGGTTTGGTGGAAGATTTTTGAATGTTTTTGTGGAGAATAGTAATAATTTTGTAGTGATGAGAACAAGGAGAGGGAAAATGATGTATATAACAAAGTTGAATTCCATGTTTTGAGTGAGGTTTTTGTTGGTAAATTGGCATGAAAACATGTGTATGAGTCACAAAGTTTATGAAAATTAAAGTGTTAATTAATATTTTATTTGAAGCAATAAAACACAACAATAATACAAAAGATAACAAAGAAAAAGTAGTATGTAAGTGCAAGCATATTGCTCTTTTCATATTTTAAACAAAACATCATCAAGCACTCTCATAAAGTGAAATTACTACTTCTTCCTATTTATTGGGTTGATTACCATTCACGGATAAAGAATGCTCCTTGTGAGCGAAACACCATTGTAGCAGTTTTATTCAATAGCTAGCAACCACTACTTCTCATGTCTTTAGATCTATCTACAAGGAATCAATCTATAATTGACAAACTTACAACTTAATACAGGAATTATAGGTGACTATGAAAATTAGATAATTTTAGTTTCATTATAAATTATTAATTAACACGTTTTAAATCTTTAGAGGTTTTATGTGGTTATCTTCTCTTCAACTATGACAACAGCAACCAATAATTCCCACATCTTTAACTTATCTACAGGACATCAATCTTAATTGACAAACTTACAGCTTAATACATGAATTCTATTATTCAAATTACAAGTTTAGTTACTATGAAAATTATATAATTATATTTCACTATAAATTACTACCTCTGTTCCTATATATAAGAGACAATTCATTTTTTAAATTCATTGAATAATCAATGTATTTGGTCAATTTATAGACTAGGTACATTGATTATTCAATGAATCTAAAAATTGAATTGTCTCTTATATATAGGAACGGAGGTAGTATTAATTAAGACATTTTAAATATGTAGAGGTTTTAGGTAAGTATCCGCGCTTCACCTGTATTTAGATACGATTTAACTGCTATAATTTAAATAATGCAATAAAGTTTAGACCATATATCTTAGTTAATTTTTTACACACCTTTCAAACTAGTTTTCAATATAGTGAAAATTAAATTACAATTTTAATGGTCCTAGTAATAAAGTTTGATACCTGAGAAACCAAATTATGTCTCTTAATCAAAATTAACATTTTAACTAATCACAAGGATACATTAGACATTTCTGCAAAATACTCTCACCATATTGATTTGGTATTTATTGTAGCTGAGGTGTCATCACCTTATTTTTTAATTATAATTTTCATTTATTTTATTCCATGACATTAGAACAGCAAAACCTACAATTCAAATTTGAAATTCAAATTAACACAATCATTATCGAATGAGTCTCTTCATAGCCATGTATAGCCGTTCATAGAATATCGAAAGGCCATTTACAAATGAAAACCCACACAACTTCCCATACCAATACCATTATTGCTGATTTTCATTTTCTTTGCTTGGTATCTTCCATAAAACCCTAATAATGCCAATAAAAATCACAATTTCTCATCTTTAAGCATCAAGTACGATCGGTAAAGCCTTTCACTCTCTCCTATATTCCAGACCCAGCTTCATTGTTCTCGAACGAGTAAGAAATTAGCTTCCACTGACCAGATTCATCTCAAACTATCTTTAATATAGTGTTGTCTTCATTCTGATTTATTCGATCTGAATCACAGTTTACGATTCAATCTTTCATTTTCTCAATCAGTTGCTGCAATTTTCATATTATGATTTTGATTTTGAAATTAGGGTAAATTGATTATGAGAATTAACATTGATGAATTTGTCAAATTTTTTTGTTAGTGGTTTGAAGGTCTGCAACTGAAGTGGAAATTGAAGTGAAAATGGAGATGGTTGTTGGTGATTATATTTTCTTTTGTATGTGTCAGAGGTGTTGGAACAGAGGATGAAAAATAGATTTTGTGAAGAAGAAGAAGAGGATTAAAGGAATTGAGAAGAGAATGATTATGAAAATTGAATGTAATGTTTTGATATGATTACAAAGAAATGCTCCTTATATAGACACATTTCTTAGGTCCAATAGTGTAAACTAAACTAAGGCCCAAAACATACAAAGACCCAAAAAATTCGACACACTCTAACATACTCTAGAGTAACTTCGACAACCTTACTAATTCGACTAGCACACATAGGCTATTTCGATTAGCACACAACATTAAAACTAGTTCGACACACTAGTACGAACTTGAATTATACATATTCTAACACACCCCCTTAATTCATGCTCTCGAGACTTCTCATCCCGATGCTTCTTTTCATCTCTTCGAATCTGACTTTCTTTAGAGGTTTGATGAATATGTCAGCTAGTTGAATTTCAGTCTTGCAGTACCTTATTTCGACCTTTACTTTGTTGACTTGATCTCTCAGAAAATGATACCTTCTTTCAATGTGTTTACTTCGACCGTGGCACAATGGATGATTCGCCAGGTTAATTGTTGATTTGTTGTCGACAAATAGCTTTATCTTCATAGTTCCATTATCTTGAGTTCTTCAAGTAACATTTTGATCCATGCTGCTTGGCGTGCTGCATATGATGCAGCTACATATTCTGCTTCACAAGATGACAAAGCCACAATGCTTTGTTTCTTCGAGCCCCAGGAGATTGGAGCACCTTTGATCATAAAAATGTAGCCTACAATGCTTTTCTTTTCGTCTTGATCTCCACTGAAATCTGAATCAGTGTATCCATGAACTTCGACACTTGTGTTGTTCTTCGACCTTTTGGGGAACAACACGCCATGATCGACAATTCCCTTTATGTATCTCAGCATCCTCTTTACTGCAGTGAGATGACATTCTTGAGGTTTCTCCATAAATCTGCTCAGCAATCCCACACTTTGGCAGATATCTGGTCTTGTATTGTAAAGATATCTCAAGGATCCAATGATTTGTTTGTACAATGTCGAATATACAAACTCATCATTCGATTCCTTCTTCAGCTTTGCTCCTGTCTCTACTGGAGTGAAAGCTTCGTTACAGTTGCTCATGTTGAATCTTTTAAGAATATCTTGAGCATACTTAGTCTGATGCAAGAATACTCCTTCTTCAATACTTTTGAATTCCATCCCTAAGAAATACGAGAGGTTCCCTAAATCAGACATTTTGAATTCTTGCATTAGCTTCGACTTGACCTTTACTATCCCAGCTTCGTCATCTCCAGTAATAAGTAAGTCATCTACATAGAGGCATAAAATGATTCGACTGACATTGTCGACATCTTTTACATACACTCCATGTTCAGAGACATACTTTGTGAAACCTGTGACACCCCAAAATAATTCGATAATTAAATAATTATGATTTTTAATTATTAATTTAATTGAGAACATAATTTATTAATATATTGGATTATTGAGATTAATTATGGAAATGTTAGAGGTGTGTTGAGTAAAGTGGGGTGTGAGGAGTAAAATACTCTACTTACATTAATGAATTTATTTTATTTATGTTAAAAGGAATAAAAAGGAATTAAATAAGAAAAGGAGGAAAAAGAGAGTCATTTTGGAGAAAGCAAGAATACGTGAAGTTGAGAAGAGGAGAAAGAAGGAAAAGACCTAAAGTGTTAGAATTCGAAGAACCCACGAGGTAAGGGGTGATTTCGATTAGTTATTTCATATTATCGGTTTTGAGTTTGACCGTATAGATCATAGCATGTTAGGAAATCTTGGTTTAGGAATTTCTAGGTTTCCATGGGTGTATCCCTAATTGTGTCAGATTGTGTCAGAATATGTATTGAAAACAATTAGAGTGTCAGTAGATGAAAAAAATGATGGGAATATGTTGTTTGATGTGATAATGATGCCAATAGGATGTGTTTTAGTGTTTTCCATGTTGGGACTCGTAAGGGCAAGTTTGGGTTTGATTGAAATTGAAGGAATGCTGTCAAAAGTGCAGGAAATGGCTCTGCAACACGTGGGAACCGGTTCCCAGTGGGGAGGAACCGGGTTCCACATTAAAAATTGGTGAAAACCTGGAAAAATGCACTCAGGAACCGGTTCATGTATGGGTAGGAACCGGGTTCTCATACATTTTTCCAGAAGCGAAGTTTTGGAACCTTTCAGGAACCAGTTCCTGCATATGTAGGAACCGGGTTCTGCTTTATTTTTTTTGAAAAATGTCAAACTTTGAAAATTCATAACTTTTAATCCGTAAGTCCGTTTTGAGCGCTGTTTTGGACATTATTTCCTAAATTTAATGCTCTATTTTATGAAATGAAAATATTTTCCAAAACTTGAAATTATTTTGAAAATGAGCCAAATTCCGAGATAGGTGACTTTTGACTAACGCATATTGAAGTGGATGTAGCCGAGATCCTGTGTCGATGGATGTATTGGTATTGTGTGGATGTAAAGCATGTTTATGTTGCTGTTAATTGTATGCATGATTGGTTGAAATATCATGTTGATTGGTTTGATTCAGTTATGTTAAGTTGATGTGTACATAGACTGATTGATGTTGCATGCTAGTGATGTGCGTGCATATGCATTGTTTTGGTGGAGTTAATTCCCATTATGCGGAATTTGACTTGGATTGCCGATAACCGATACCCGAGTGAGGATGGGTGGTTAGGCTGGATTCGTGTCCGGTGTTTATGGACGAATCGATGATTCGTATCCGGTTGAGGATGGATCGATGGGTGACTTGGTCACGTGTTGGTACCACATGCATTTGAGTCGCATTTTATTTGCATGGAATTGTAACATGTTAGGATGTCTTCGGTGTTACCATTCTCGATTGTTAATGGTTGTGCATGATGATTGTATGGTTGTATCGTATTTAATCGAAATTATCTTTGAAATGTGTGGATTAATGTGCTTGTAATATATTGTTGAATTGAGAAGCTTATAATATGCTTTAATTATGAGAAGTCTCACCCTTACTTTACAATTTCAGATTAAAGTTAGCAGCTGAGGAGTTAGTGAGGATGGCTTTAGAGCTTATCATTTAAGTCCGTGTGTCGGTGTCATGCTCTGATTAGATTGTAACACTAGGGAACGTTAGTTGAGGAATTAGACATTGTTTAATTGTTTCTTTAAATTTTGTTGGGAATAATAATGACTGGATTATTCCGTTTTTGGTTATGATATTTTTCCGCTGTGTAAGACATGGTCTTAGTTTGACTGAATTATCTAGAAATCTTGATCCTCAGTGTAGCATGGCTACTGTTTATTTTGGAGTTTTATTTTATTTAATAATTGTGACATCCCTATTCCGTGTTAACTCTGATGAATTATGACTTAAATCATTGATATAATTAATATTATTCGGGGTATTTTAGAAGGGGTGTTATAATAGTGGTATCAGAGCATAGTCGGTCTCGTCTTGTGTCGTTATCCCTTTAGTATGCGACTAGTGTAAAGTAACACTGTCGATACTTGTGTGCTGATGTAGATTTTTTTGTTTTGTTACAGAACAATGGTCGGAAGAGGTAACGGAAGGAATGATGATGCCATTGCCGAGGCTTTGGGAATGTTGGCTGGAGTACTCGGAGGGAACCAGCAGCTGTCATACCCCAAAATTTGCCCTCCATCTTCTCAAGAGATTTCATACATTCCTACTCAAGGATTCCTCAAGAGTTGATCAGACAAACTCTCTCCTAGACAATCAACCCAAACTAGGGTTTGGTATCTCTCAAGTCAAGATGAACTTCCAACATCTCCAATGGCCTTCATGCCTCCTCATATGCTTCAAAGATTCTCCATGTCAAGTTTCAAGCCTCACAAGTCAAGTTTCCTCAGGCAATTGCTCAGATGGTTGAAAATCAGTTGTATTGGACAAAAAGTCAACTGTGGTCAACATACAGTCAAACTTCATAATTTTTGGTCAACATCCTCATTTTGAAGTTACATTCATCATTTGATCAAGGGTTGATCATGATTCATCAAGAAAACTCAAGATTTGCTCAAAAGTCAAACTTTCTAAATTAGGGTTTCTAGGTGAAAAGTCAATGAACTTTGGTGATCATAACTTCTTCATACTTTCTCGAAATTTTCCACCACCTCTTGTTTTGAAGGAAATTCAATTCTCTACAACTTCATGTCTCACAAGAATGTCCAAAAATGCTTCATTTGAGAGGTATAGCTCAAAACATTAGTCATTTTCAAAGTCAACAAAAGTCAACTTTTGTTTTGAATATATATTGAGCATGGTAACTCCAATTGAGATGAAACCAAAGACATTGTTTAGAGGACTCTTAGAGCTTTCCAAAAAGTCCAAGAACACTCAAAAATGTGGAAAATTGAGCAAGTTACACCATTCACAAGTTGGGCAATTTTGAAAGAATGCACAAAGAGAGATACTTCCAAAAATCAAATCTTTTGCAAATGGGCTTGCTTTTTCTTCATCCAAACTTATTCCTCATACAATTAGGAATATCCAAGCCCAATGCCACGAATTTTTGATTTATTTTTCTATTTAATTTTGAATTTATTCATTTAAATACAAATTAAATTTTAAAATAAATTATAAAATCAAAATTAATTGAAAGATTGATTTTATTCCTTCCTTGAGATTCAAGAAATTCATTAAAAGCCAACAAATTTCGAAATTTGACAAAAAAGGCAAGATTGGATTGAAATTGATCAAGTTTTAAAAATTTGATTTTCTTGAAAAAATCAAATTTGATTATCATTGAATGATGATCAAATCTTTCCCAAAACAATGCCAAATCCATCCAGCATATATACCTGATGCATACCAATCACAAGAGGACGAAAAATTGCTCCAAGAACCCTAACCTAATTCAAGAAATCCGTGACTTGCAAGCTACTAGCAGCCATCGATCCAGCCGCTTTCAATTGCTTTTGAGGATTCCATTGCATTCCTTGAGGTCTTTAGAGTCGATCCAGACTCTTACATCGTTCAAAACCATCAAGAATCAAGCAATCCCGGTTTCGGTTTGTTCTTATTTTTCCAAATTCGATTTTCAATTTTTATGCATCATTGACACTTTTTGATTGTGTATTCATGACCAGCATCAAGTTTGCAAACTATCTGGGTAGCCCAATTGCGTTTTAGTGACCTGGAACGAAAATCACCATGGCTAGGTTTTACGGTTTGAATTAGGGTTTCTTCAAACAGAAAAATTGGACCTCAAGACCTATATCAATGAACTCGGGACAATGTCCTGAATCGAACCATGCCTTTAGTATTCGTTTATATTATGTATGCTGCGTTTTGATTTTGCGGGAACCTTAGTGACGAACAATGGCCGACGCTAATTTTCAAATATTTGAAATGAAGAAGACGATGGTTGGCGCGAGTTCGTGGCGAAGGAGAAGGCAACGCGTGTAATTCCACTCAGTCTGTTTCCAAACAGTTGACACACTTGGCTCAGTTGGTCAGCGCGTTGGTTTTCAAGGATTGAAGCCAGGGTCACGAGTTCGAATCCTCCCAGGGCCAGTTTCTGCTTCTTTTTTCCAAACTTGCATGTTTCCTATATTTTTCATATTTTTATATTTTCCATTAATTTTAATTTCTTTTCTATATTTTATTTATGCATTAAAAAATCATCAAAAAATATTTTTCTTTTTACTTTTATATTCTGAAAATCTTTATTTAATTTAATAAATCAAAAAATACCTTTTTGCATGCATATTTATTTTTATTTGTAATTTTGCATTTTAATCATTATAAATTCATTTTAAATTACTAAGTTGCATTTGAAAAATCCCAAAAAAATTATTTTAGCTTATTTATCTTATTTCCAGCATGTAATAATTTTCCCATATTAAAATTTGCATTTTTCTAACATTTTTTCTCTTGTTCGATTCATATTGCATTTTCCGATTTCTTCTTTTTGTACAGGTTGATCCGATTCAGACGATTTTCTCTTTATCATTTTATCATATTTTTTTCCAATAATGTAACTGTATATGGGATGTAATAGTTTAATTTAGGATTTTATTTTCCGTATTTTAAATTATGTATCTGCCCCAAAGCCATGTAATAGCGTAGGATTTACCTTTCCGCATCTTTACATTCCGCATTTTATTTTCCGCACCTTATAAACCGCTAGTAATTAGGCGTGTAT
Organism: Vicia sativa; assembly: GCA_021764765.1. Taxonomy (NCBI): domain Eukaryota; kingdom Viridiplantae; phylum Streptophyta; class Magnoliopsida; order Fabales; family Fabaceae; genus Vicia; species Vicia sativa. The sequence goes on from CM038797.1 coordinate 130,900,979, forward strand.
GGCAAGATAATAACGAACATAGCCCACTAATCTTCAAGATAACATATTCTGAAATTAACACACTTCTCTCACACACGCACCCCTTAGGGTAATTCTCTCTCGTTGCCTTTGCGAATTCAAAATGGTCATGTCCCTCGAACGTAGAGGTATTCTAGCACCGTTGCCTTCCAAAAAAATCATCATAGTCCCTTCGATACAAAGATCATAAGACCCCCGATGTTGCTTCCGAATACATGATCTTGACCCTCGATTGTCGCCTACGAAAAATGATGATAGTCCCTTCGAATGTGCTAGGATACTTCCTACAAGTTGCCTTCTATGACCATCCGATGTCCCTTCGAATGTCCCGCTTACATCCAACGAATGGAGCTACCTACTAACTAATGGTATGGCTAGCGCTATTCTAAAGGAATGTAGAAGTACAACAAAACGACCAATTCTGAGTGGGTAAATAAGTCTTTTAGTTGCTTGCTCTATCAAATGCTTTTCATACCACACATTTTTTTCAAAGTTCAAATTCTTTTCAAAACAAAAACATTTCCGAACACTTTGTATACACTCCTACATGAGTCATTACAAAGTCAAAGCGAAATGCCTTTTTTCAAAACATCTTTGTCAAACACACAGAAAGCAATTTTAAAAAGTGATCTAGAGCAACTAAGAGCCCGTAGAATAAGCTGGATGGAAAGGGTGCTAATACCTTCCCTTTTCATAACCTTCTCCCTTACTCGAATCTAACGAAGGTCTTTTTCTTACTTTTACCTTCCCTTAATTGGATAAAAATAAAAGTCGGTGGCGACTCTTGCTATCCGCACATTTGGATACAAAATCCTACAAAGTCGGTTCAGTATTACAGGGAGTCGTGATTGGTGTGATGCACAATTGGGAATTTTCGAGGAATAATCCTCCATTGTTCAAGGGCATGATCCCGAAGGTGCTCAAGTGGTTGAAGGAGATCGAGAGGATCTTGAGTGATTGGGCCGAGGGTCAAGGTGAGATACTGGAACTCACATGTTAGTTGAGGAAGCGATGGTGATGGGTTGCTACGAACCGAATCGAAGAAGATGGTGTTGCCGACTTGGGCGTGTTCGGAGAGCTTTTAGGAGGTACTTTCCGAGGACATCGAGGCAAGAAAGAGATTGAGTTTCGAACTCAGCGGGTAACAAGACCGGTGAGTATGCTTCAAAGATTCTTGAGTTGGCAAAGTATTATGCTCATTACCCTAACGATGCGGATGGAGAATTTTCCAAATGTATCAAGTTTGAGAATGATCTTCGTGATGAGATTAAGCGGTATTCGGTATCGGTGTCCAAGATTTTCGATCCGTTGATTGCGGTAGGATTTTAGAGGAGGACCTTGCTAACACTAAGTCGAATGCTCGAGGGTATGTTGATAGGAAAGGTAAGCAGATGGATCGTGGTAAGCCTTATGATATGAGTAATCGAGATCGGAGGTTGGAAGAAGTCCGTGGAGGAGATTCGGTTCTTCCGTTAAGTGCTACAAGTGTGGTGAGACAGACATCGTATGGTGGGTGCAAGAGTAATGATAAGAAGTGTTTCAAGTGTGGGAAACTCGGCCATGTGGCCAATGATTGCAGAGCGAGTAGTAACTTGTTACAATTGTGGTGAAGAGGTTCATACTCGTCCTCGATTACAAAACCCAAGAAAGAGCAAGTCGGTGGTAAAGTGTTTGCATTGTCGGATCGTAGACTAAGCGGATGATCGGTGATTAAAGGTACATGTTTTATTAATGACATGCCTTTGATTGCGATTATTGATCCGAGCTACGCATTCTTTTATTGCGTTAGATTGTGCTAAAAGATTAAATTTGAAATTTCTAATATGGATGGAAGTATGGTTATTGATACTCCTGCGTCGGGTTCAATGACTACTTCATATGTTTGTAGGAATTGTCCTGTTGTGATTTTGGTAGGGGTTTCGTATGGATTTAGTGTGCCTACCGCTAGAACAACTTGATATCATCCTTGGAATGAGCGGTTGGAATTCAACCAGGTTCATATCAACTGTTTTGCGAAGACGGTTATTTTTCCTGAAGAGGTTGGTGTCGAAGATGCGACTATGTCGGTTAAACAGATGAACCTAGTTGTGAAAGATGGTGCGGTGGTGTTTATGTTGTATTCTGCGATAGAAGCGGAGGGAAAAGCAAAGGGTGATGGATTGCCAGTGGTGAATGAATTTCCCGAGGTGTTTCCGGAAGACGTTAGTGAATTTCCACCTGAGAGGGAGGTAGAGTTTACTATAGATTTGATTCTTGGAACTAGTCCGGTGTCGATGGCGCCTTACCGCACGTCGGCATCTGAATTAGCTGAACTGAAGAAGCAGTTAGAGGAATTTCTTGAGAAGAAGTTTATTCGACTGAGTGTTTCGCCGTGGGGTGCTCTGGTGTTGTTGGTTAAGAAGAAGGAAGGTTCAATGAGATTATGTGTTGACTACCGACAGTTGAATAAAGTTACAATCAAGAATCGGTATCCTTTGCCGAGGATTGATGATTTGATGGATCAACTCGTTGGAGCTTGTGTATTTAGTAAGATTGATCTGAGATCTGGATATCATCAGATTCGTGTGAAGTCGGAGGATATTCAGAAAACTGCATTTAGAACGAGGTATGGGCATTATGAATATTCTGTTATGCCGTTTGGAGTTACTAATGCACCTGGTGTTTTCATGGAGTATATGAACAGGATATTTCATCCGTATCTTGACAAGTTCGTAGTGGTGTTCATTGATGATATTCTGATCTATTCGAAGAGCGATGAGGAGCATGTAGAACATCTCAGAGTTGTGTTGGAATTGTTGAAAGAGAAGAAGTTGTATGCGAAGTTGTCCAAGTGTGAATTCTGGTTAGATGAAGTGAGTTTTCTTGGCCATGTAATTTCCAAGAATGGAATTGTTGTTGATCCTACGGTAGAAGCGGATCTCGGGAAAGCAAGAATGCTTCTGAGATCCGTAGTTTTCTGGGTCTTGCAGGTTATTACCTGAAGTTTATTGAAGGATTTTCCAAACTAGCGTTGCCATTGACTAAGTTGACCTGGAAGGGTCAGGTATTTGTTTGGGATGTTGAATGTGAGAAAGGATTTCAAGAGTCAAGAGGAGGTTGACAAGTGCTCGATCTTGATTTTGCCAATCCGACTAAGTCTTTGTTGTGTATTGTGACGCATCACTAATGGGATTAGGTGGTGTGTTGATGCAAGATCAGCAGGTTGTGGCTTATGCTTCACGGCAATTGAAAGTGCATGAAAGGAGTTATCCAACTCATGATTTAGAGTTGGCAGCTGTTGTATTTGTTTTGAAGTTGTGGAGGCATTATTTATATGGTTCTCGGTTTGAGGTATTCAGTGATCACAAAAGTCTGAAGTATCTTTTGATCGAAAGAGTTGAACATGAGGCGAGAGAAGATGGTTAGAATTCTTAAAGGATTATGATTTCGGTTTGAATTACCATCCGGTAAGGCAAACGTTGTTCTGGATGCTTTAAGTAGAAAGTCCTTGCATATGTCGATGTTGATGGTCCGTGAGTTCGAATTGGTTGGCGATTCGAGATTTAAGTTTGGTTTGTGAAACTACTCGAATAGTGTGAAATGGGTATGTTGAAACCGACTAGTGGTATTTTGGAAGAGATTAGAAATGGACAATCGATGTTGGTTTAGTTGATAAGTTGACTTTAATCAACCAAGATCAAGGAGGTGAGTTCGAATTGATGAGAATGGAGTTATGAGATTTGGTGATCGGTGTGTGTTAGGATGTTGCCGAGGTTAGGAAGAGTATTTTGGAAAAGGGACATCAAGCGGGTTGAGTATTCATCCGGTGCTACTAAAATGTACCATGATTTGAAGAAGTTGTTTTGGTGGCGGAATGAAAAGGAAATTTCTGAGTTTGTGTATGCTTGTTTGGTTTGTCAGAAGTCGAAAATCGAGCATCAGAAACCGTCAGGATTGATGGAGCCGTTGTTTGTTCCAGAATGGAAGTGGGATGGGATCTCTATGGATTTTGTGTCTGGTTTGCCAAGGACAGCAAAGAATTGCGATTCTATCTGGGTTATTGTGGATAGGTTGACAAAATCTGCTCACTTTATTCCGATAAGGATGGATTACCCGATGGAGAGGTTGGCAGAATTGTATGTCGAAAAGATTGTGAGTCTACATGGTATTCCTTCTAGTATTGTGTCGGATCGAGATCCGAGGTTTACATCTAAGTTCTGGACGGGATTGCAAGAAGTTTTGGGTACCAAGTTGCGTTTAAGTTCCGCTTATCATCCACAGACAGATGGTCAGACGGAAAGAACGATTCAGTCGTTGGAAGATTTGCTGAGAGCTTGTGTGTTAGAGAAGGGTGGAGCTTGGGATAGTTATCTACCATTGATTGAGTTTACATACAACAATAGCTTTCACTCGAGTATTGGTATGGCTCCGTTTGAGGCATTGTATGGTAGGAGGTGTCAGACTCCGTTGTGTTGGTATGAATCTGGAGAGAGTGCTGTGATTGGACCGGAAATTGTTCAACAAACTTCGGAAAAGATTAAGATGATTCAGGAGAAGATGAGAACTTCTTAGAGTCGTCAGAAAAGTTATCACGATAAGAGGAGGAAAGATCTGGAGTTTAGTGAAGGAGAACATGTTTTTATGCGAGTTACTCCGATGACGGGTATTGGTCGAGCTTTGAAGTCAAAGTTGACTCCACGTTTATTGGTCCTTTCGATTACCAAGAGGATTGGGAAGGTTGCATATCAGATTGCGTTGCCGCCGTCACTTGCAAATTTGCATGACGTTTTCCATGTATCTCAGCTGGGGAAGTACATTGCTGATCCGTCTCATGAGATTTGGGTAGATGATATTGTCATACCCCAAAATTTGCCCTCCATCTTCTCAAAAGATTTCATACATCTATGCTCAAGGATTCCTCAAGAGTTGATCAGACAAACTCTCTCCTAGACAATCAACCCAAACTAGGGTTTGATATCTCTCAAGTCAAGAGAGATTTCCAACATCTCCAATGGTCTTCATGCTTCCTCATATGTTTCAAAGATTCTCCATGTCAAGTTTCAAGCTTCACAAGTCAAGTTTCCTCAGACAATTGCTCAGATGGTTGAAAATCAATTGTATTGGACAAAAAGTCAACTGTGGTCAACATACATCAAAACTTCGATTTTGGTCAACATCCTCATTTTGAAGTTACATTCATCATTTGATCAAGGGTTGATCATGATTCATCAAGAAAACTCAAGATTTGCTCAAAAGTCAAACTTTCTAAATTAGGGTTTCTAGATGAAAAGTCAATCGAACTTTGACGATCATAACTTTCTCATACTTTCTCGTAAATTTTTCCACCACCTCTTGTTTTGAAGGAAATTCAATTCTCTACAACTTCATGTCTCACAAGAATGTCCAAAAATGCTTCATTTGAGAGGTATAGCTCAAAACATTACGGTCATTTTCAAAGTCAACAAAAGTCAACTTTTTGTTTTGAATATATATTGAGCATGGTAACTCCAATTGAGATGAGACCAAAGACATTGTTTAGAGGACTCTTAGAGCTTTCCAAAAAGTCCAAGAACTCTCAAAAATGTGGAAAAATGAGCAAGATACACTATTCAGAAGTTGGGCAATTTTGGACAATTGCACAAAGGACATTTTGGTCAAAATGCAAAATTTTCCAAATGGGCCTATAATCTTTTGATCCAAACTTGTTCATGATGTTATTTTTGACCCATAAAAGCTTGGCATTGGTGATTTTCTATTTTCATGGTTTATATTTGAATTTTACAACATTTAATTCAAAAATAAATTATGTAAAATATGAAAATTAAGTTATTTTTTCAATTAAGTTGGATTTATATCTCTCTTAATGTCCAAGAAAGCCCACACCATTTACCAAATTCGTGCAAGCCATGGCATTGATGAGAAAATCATATTTTCTTCAAAATTTGATTTGATTTTCAAAGAAAATATTTGCACATCAATGATCCAATCTTTTTTTCACTCTTTTGCCATCCAAACCTTTTCTATAAATTGCCAGCATTGTGAACAAACAAGGACACGAACCCTAACCCTAAAAACCACCCAAAACTTTGGCAAAATTTTTCAAGAATCCAAAAATTCGAATTTTTGTTTTCAGCAAGCTTCAGCCCAATTTAACCACTCAATCACCTTCAGGAGGTTCCCAGCAATCGATCCATACCCACACCTCAAGCCCAGGCTGCCCAGATCGTGCCAGCCAGCAAGCTCTCACCGGTTTGATTTTTCTCAAAAATTCGATTTGTATTAATCATGCATTATTAACTGTTTTCGTGTGTTTATTTGTGATCAGGAGGTTCGTTAGAACGCATTAGATGTATTACATGTAAGCTTGGACGTGAGAAACACAATATGCCATAGTTAGGGCTCGTTGAGCTGTTTCGATCGAATCAACGTATACAAGCGTTTTCAGAGGAAACCAATAGTGCCATTGGACTCAGAGGGGTCGAATTAGGTAGACTAGGTTTTTCTTTTGCCTTGATTCTACGTGTTTTGCAGGATTCAGGTTTGGAATGGTCGGAGAAGACGACCGGAGCTAGGGCTCCGGCGTCGCTGACCAATGTTGACTCCGGCGATGCATGGGTGGCACGATCGTGCGTTCTGATTGGCTTTCTCTTTCCACCTGGGTCCCACGCGAGCTGACTCAGTTTGAAACATATCCCTACCGCGTCATCATTTATATACAATTGTTTTTCAGTTTTCCAACACAAAGAGCACGCTGGCCTAGTGGTTAAGGCTTGTGTTTTGAAGAGATTCTCCAGGAGGTCATGAGTTCGATCCAGCCTGGGACCGGTTCTTTCTTTTTCTTTTCCAAACTTTCACTTTTCAATATTTTCTTATATTTTCTTATTTTTAATATTTCCATTCTATTTTAATTCTTTTCATGATTTTTATTCTGCATTTAAAAATTACCAAAATATAATTTTCTTTTTGCATTATTTTCATAAAAATCTTTATTTAATTTATAAAATTAAAAAACTTAATTTTGCATGCATATTTATTTTTATTTCTATTTTAGCATTTAAATCATTATAAATTCATTTTAAATTATTATTTATGCATTAAAAAATCCCAAAAAATTATTTTTACTTATTTATCTTATTTCCAGCCTATGTTAATTTTCTCATATTAAAATTGCATTTTTTCTGACATTTCATCTTATTTCGATTTCATCGTATTTTCCGATCTCTTATTCTTTCACAGGTTGCTCCGATTCGGACATTTTTCTTTTATCGTTTTATTTTTCCAATAATGTAATTTCTCATGGGTTGTAATAGTTTAATCTAGGGTTTTATTTTCCGCAAGTTTAAATTATGTATCTGCTCCAAAGCCATGTAATAGCGTAGGATTTACATTTCCGCTTTTACATTTCCGCTTTTACATTCCGCATTTTACTTTCCGCACCTTATCAATTGCTAGTAATTAGGCGTGTATGGCAAGACTAAAATTGAACATAGCCCACTAATTTTCAAGATAACATATTCTGAATCCAACACACTTCTTTCACACACGCACCCCTTAGGGTAATTCTCTCTCGATGCCTTTTCGATTCAAATGGTCATGTCCCTCGAACGTAGAGGTATTCTAGCACCGTTGCCTTCCAAACAAATCATCATAGTCCCTTCGATACAAAGATCATAAGACCCACGATGTCGCCTCCGAATACATGATCTTGACCCTCGATTGTCGCCTACGAAAAATGATGATAGTCCCTTCGAATGTGCTAGGATACTTCCTACAAGTTGCCTTCTATGACCATCCGATGTCCCTTCGAATGTCCCGCTTACATCCAACGAATGGAGCTACCTACTAACTAATGGTACGGCTAGCGCTATTCTAAAGGAACGTAGAAGTACGAAAACGACCAATTCTGAGTGGGTAAATAAGTCTTTTAGTTGCTTGCTCTATCAAATGCTTTTCATACCACACATTTTTTTCAAAGTTCAAATTCTTTTCAAAACAAAAACATTTCCGAACACTTTGTATACACTCCTACATGAGTCATTACAAAGTCAAAGCGAAATGCCTTTTCAAAACATTTTTGTCAAACACACAGAAAGCAATTTTAAAAGGTGATCTAGAGCAACTAAGAGCCCGTAGATAACTACGGATGGAAAGGGTGCTAATACCTTCCCTTTTCATAACCATTCTCCCGAACTCGAATCTAACGAAGGTCTTTTTTACTTTTACCTTCCCTTAATTGGATAAAATAAAAGTCGGTGGCGACTCTTGCTATCCGCACATTTGGATACAAAATCCTACAAAGTCAGTTCACCGTATCACAGAACTGGCGACTCTGCTGGGGACACACCCTAAAAGAGAGAATTGCCTTAAGGATTTCTAGATAACCTTTAATGCTTTCTGCTTGACTTGCTTGCTTTATCTTTAAGGGTTGCTTGGGTATTATTTGTTGGGGGATCCTACACCCGGATCCGGGTTTCCTTTTAGGTAAGTAGCATTAGATCATCGCGACCGCTAGACGTATAACTACGCGGTCAACATGATGGCTACGTTAGCGTGACACTTTTGTTGTCCCGATACTCTTCATTCCCAAGTTGAAGATAGTATTTGGCTTCGTGGTGTCATCAAGCGCTAACTAAACTTTTAGAACCTTAATTGACCCATCTTGGCCATTAGAAGGTAGTGAGATGGCGGCTTTGGTGTAGACCGAGGTTGGTTGATACTCGATGCTACGCTCATTGAGATTAGACTTTTGGGACATTTTCGATCGACCACTTGGCGTCGATTGAAATAAGCGCCACGAGAAAAATCGATGATGTGAGATTCCTAGAACCCGGTTACTATTATAGGACAGGATGAACCAACTCAAACTTTTGGTGGGGTAATCACCTATACCTCATGCAAGCCTTAAACATAGGCTCATTGTGTGAATTGTTTGTGTGTGCCAAACATGACATCATGACATCATTCGCATTGCATATCATTTCTAACTATTTCAAGGACCTAGGGATTTATCTTTGCTCTGTTTTGTAGGGATTATGGCTTCTAGAAAGACTATCCGAATCAACTTCATGGGTATCCCTTCTCAACTCAAAGAATTGGTTTCAGAAATTCCCGACCATGCTCAGTTCATCAAAAGACATGGTTATCTGCTTGATTTGGTTATCTCCGGTTTTGAAGAGGATATGATGCATGTCCTATTCCAGTTCTTTGATCCGAAGCACCATTGCTTTACATTTCCAGATTATCAGTTGGTTCCTACCTTGGAAGAGTTCTCTAAGCTACTTGGGATACCTATTCTTGACCAAATTCCCTTTACCGGTTTAGAAAAGGTTCCTAAGTACGAAGACATTGCATCAGCCTTACACCTTAAGCGCTCAGATATTGAAGCCAATTGGGAAACTAGAAGTGGAGTTAAGGGTTTACTTTCCAAGTTCTTAATCAAGAAAGCCCGAGAATTCCTCAAAGTTATGAGTTTCCATGCATTCGAAGATATTGTGGCCTTGCTAATTTATGGTTTGGTTCTATTCCCTAACTCGGATCAATTCATAGATGTCAATGCCATCAAGTTGTTTCTTACCCGCAATCCAGTGCCTACTTTACTTGGAGATATTATGCATTCTCTCCACACTCGTACTACTAAGAGACAAGGAACTCTCATGTGTTGTATACCGTTACTTTCAAGGTGGTTTATTTCGCACCTTCCTCCATCAATTTTGAAGAACGAACAAAGGTTGAGATGGTCTCAAAGATTAATGTCACTCTCTCATTCAGACATCCGTTGGAGTCTTTTCTCTCAAAAGGACTTCACATTCATTGAGCGTTGTGGAGAATTCCCTAATGTACCACTACTTGGTATAAGGGGAGGTATTACTTACAACCCTTCTCTAGCTCTACGTCAGTTTGGTTTTGCTCGAAGAGATGGTCCACATGATATGCTTCTCCAAGATATTGTGTTCGATTACAATCACGATCTCGAATTACGAAGGTTTATACATGCTTGGGGCATGGTAAAGAAGATCGATACCAAGACTTTGGGGCACCGAACTCCATTCCTTGGGAACCTTACCTCAAATGGGTGCGAGCTCGAGCTCAAAACCTCATGATGCCATTCACTGCTTTACCAAGAATTATGGAACCTGCTATAGGTGACGTACCTATCATTCTCCATCCCGACATGCCTCGATTTTGAAGACTTGAAGCGATCCGGATTCACTTAAAGAAGAAAGGATACCTTTGAAGCTCAATGCTATGCAAGCGAGAAGAAAGTGTTAGAGTTGACAAAGCTACTTCATGAGGAGCGAAACATCAATGCCTACATCGGCACCAAGAGGAAGCGCCATGGGAGACTTAGAGCTTTAGGATGTTTATGTTTTCTTTTATTGTTTGAATTATCTCTTGTACTTAAAAAGAAAAAGAATAATGAAAAGTACTAATAAATGTTTGTTCATTGCTTGTTTAACAAATTTAAATCTCTTAGGTCCTTGAAAACATTGCATTGCATTCGCATAAACATTGCATATCATAGCATAACATTGCATCACGGTACATTGAGATTGGTTTTCTCATTTGCTCGCTATTTATTTTAGCGAAATGGCTCTTGAATCTGTCAAAGATCTCCAAGCTCGAATGTTCGGTTTAGCAGATGTTCACCAACTTGGTCCAAGGCCAAGAAGATCCAAGAAGCTCATCAACAAGAAGAAGAAAGTTGTTGGTCTCCTCAACATGGGTGACGCTTCAAAGGGGTCCTAAGGTGGTCCGTATTGAGCTCTCTGAAGGAAGTGTCCATACCGAGGGAGTACCAAGGGTGATGAAGGTGAGCAGCGTGAACCAAAGAAAGGAGGAGAGGACAACTCGATTATAGCCAACACTCGATGAAGATGACAAGTACAAACAACTTGAAGACCGTCGAATCTTGTGGAAAACTCAAGATGTCCGGCTGAACTTTGATGATCGAGTCTCGTTCTCGGTGTTGTGATTCCTCCCAAGTTCAAAGTTCCTACTTTTGCCAAGTATGATGGCATGTCTTGTCCTAAGCTTCATCAAGTCCTATGTCCGTAAGATCAATCCCACACCGATGATGTAAAGTTGTGGATGCACTATTTTCAAGAGAGTTTGTCCTAACCCAGTTGGAATGGTACTATCACTAGAGAATGACCGTATCCGTACTTGGAGTGACTTGGTGATGCTTTCTCTGAGGTATGAGTACAATGTTGAATTGACACCCACCGCATGCAACTACAAAGCATGTCTATGGGTCGTGACGAGAAGTTCAAGGAGTATGCTCGAAATGGAGAGATCTAGCAGTGAGTTCAACCACCCTTGTCCAATAGGGAGTTGGTTGATATGTTTATGGGAACACCGACAGCCCATTCTTCAATCATCGATTGGAAATTCTTCATCCGGATTCACCGAGTGATATTGACAGCGCATTGAAGCGGTATCAAGAGTGAGAAGATCCATGTAGAGTCATCTTCAAATCTCAAGAGATCTTGGTGGTAAGAAAGAAACCAATGTGTATGGTCGAAAAGCCGAGACAAGACCGACCGCTCAATCGTGGGCGGTTGTGATCTCCAATCCACATCAAGACAACCTCGGCGAGACAACGCGTAGCGCAGCGCCACGAAGACAGTTCACGAAGATCAACATGCCTTTGTCGCAAGCCTTGCAACACATGTTGAAAGCGGTGATTACCTTGAGGATCCTCCTCGAATGTCAACACTTCCTCTCCGAGGTACAATCCTAATGCTAAGTGTGCTTACCATTCCAATAGCCAGGCACGACAACGACAATTGTTGGGCTCAAGAACAAAATTCAAGATATGATTGAATCTAAGCGATTGAGTTTGATCCTCCGCTGAGACTCGAATGTGATCAATGCGCCTATGCCTAACCATGACAAGAGTTCCAATGTTGTTGGGATGATACTTATGTCTTCAACATAGATGACTTGACCATTCCTCGATGATATTAAGAAGAATTTGCTACAAGCGGTGTCAATCCAGGATGCCCGAGAATTGTCGTTGGTTCCCATCCGCGCTGATGGTTGTGCTTGGTTGAGAAGACGCGTTCGTGCATGATGGATAACCGTGAGATACTATTTACGAAACCACACGTGCGTGTGTGAAGAAATGTCTAAGTTGAAGATTGACAATGCGACGAAACTGTACCATCTGTGGGATACCTTGGGGCAGCCAAGTGGAAAGTATGATTACATGGTGAAGTACACGTTCTCGAGAGTTACAAGATTCCTATTGAAGATGTTAAGGCGACGGATGGGGTGACGATTTCAGAAGACTATCGATGTTAACACTATAAGAATTTCCTCTGCGATCCGTGCCTAGGGTGGCACCTCTCATTATCACTTCTCCAAGACCGTTCCATATTCCTCGACAAAGCTATCCCTTGGAACTATGGAGTGATGTTTACTATCATGGCGTCAAGCAAGACCCTCGACCATTGAAGATCTTCGACATCGACAACATCACGGATCCGAAGGTGACGAACCGGAAGGGTATTCTCTCCAGAGATCTCTCCTCCAAAGGACACTACGACTCCAGCTCGCATCCCGTCTACTCCATCAATATCCCCAGCTAGAGGAAAGAACGGTGATTCATCCCTCAACCGTAGTACCAAAGGAAGTTGCTAAAGACACCTCCAAACAAGAAATGGAGGAAATTCAAGATCATCAAGAAGAGTGACTATAATGTTGTGGAACAATTGGGACAGACTCGTCCAAGATATCCATGCTTGCTCGCTCTTGTGCTCGAGGCTCATGCTAATGCCTTGGTGAAATTTACAAGAATGCTCACGTGCAAGACACTACCACCGATCAATTCGAAGTTTGTATTGCTAGCCGGCTGCCAACAACGGCCTAGGCTTTTCGATCTCGATTTGACTGGAAAGAAACACAACAAAGCCTTGCTATCTGTTGAATGCAAGGCGTTACCTATCTCATGTTTTGGTTGATACTGTTCGCTCTGAATATCCTACCAAGACCGCTTTTGATCGGCTTGATGTCGAAGGGTTGGTTCGAGGCCCAGTGACATTATTGTGAGAGCTTTTGATGGTTCTAAGCGCACGGTACTTGGAGAGCTCACTCCTGTTAAAGTCGGTTCCCGGACTTTTGGCTCTAATTTCTCGTCATGGACATCCGTCCACTACTCTTGCCTACTTGGGACGCTTGGATACATGGGGCATGGTTACTCTACCTTACATTAGAAGTCAAGTACCGGTGAAAGGAAGGTTGTCACAGATGTGGTGAAGAAGAGTACATGGTCAACATCTGGTCATTCCGATACCTCGAAATGAAAGGTGAATTCTTTGAGACTCCTGTCAGCTTTAAGCAATCCCAGTCATGTTGACTCTCCTGTCACTCTGGTTACACAAGTTCCGCCTAGGATGGCCTCATTGAAAGATGCTCAAGCTTGAAGAAAGAAAGAGTACTATTTGGGGTCAGCCCCGATCTTCCTTTCAAATTTGACAAGACGGTTTACGCTTCACCATCAAGGGTCGAAGATGATACGCCAACGTGCGGCCAACTTCCTTTCCGCATTAGCAGTGGAATCCATGCTATAGAAGACGGCGACAACGGCTTCGACATCGCAAGTGGATCTTCCAACTCGGATCATGGGCTCAAGAATTGGAAGGCAAGACGTATACCGATCTCCTTTAGTCGAGTAATTGCTCTTGTTTTGTTTTGCTTTTCGTATTTCTTTATGTTTGAACAATAAACTTTGAAAGCCTAGTGCCTTGCCGGGCATCATGGCTCGTTCACGAGGTTATTATCATCATTTGCGTATTTTCATTCAATAAATTCGTTGGACTTTTGCATTCAATTGTTTGTTTTCTTTCTTTACTTTATCACCCCTTCAAAAGCTATGTGTTTCTTACACACACCCACGTGATACACTGCAATCACTCCGAATCTCGTTAATAACATGCTAGTGCTAAATATGACTTGATAATCCGATCTACCAAGCGAAGACGAAAGTGAGGAAGATTGTGAAGTGCCGGAGAACTTGCGGGCTACAGAAGAAGAGCGAGTTATACACCACCACGAAGAGCAAGTTGAGGTTGTGAATTTGGTACCGACGAAGAGAAAAGAGATCAAGATAGGCGGGTCTTGAGCAGTGTTAAAGAAAGGTTGATTCGGATGCTACGAGACTATATTGAGGTTTTGCTTGGTCATACGAAGACATGCCGAGTTTAGACATTGATATTGTGGTTCATCGATTGCCGACAAAGAAGGTTTTCTCGGTGAAAGGAAGGTTAAATCGCATGCGTCCGAGATGTCGAGAAAATCAAAGCCGAGTTATGAAGCGGTTCAACGCTGGTTTCTTAGTCACCTCTTATCCCTGGGTTGCTAATGTGGTACCCGTGCCTAAGAAGGATGGTAAGGCGAATGTGTGTGGATTTGAGACCGAATAAAGCGAGTCCGAAAGATGATTTCCACTTCCTCATATTGATGTTCGGTTGACAATACCGCTTAGAATAAGGTTTTCTCCTTCATGGATGGTTTCTCCTACAATCGATTAAAATGGCTCCGAAGACATGGAGAAGACTACTTTTGTTACGGTGGGGCACTTTCGCTACAAGGTTATGCCGTTCGATGAAGAGCGGGCGCCACTTACCGTGCTATGGTTACATTATTTCATGACATGATTCATCACGAGATAGAGGTCTACGTCGACAATATGATAGCTCGATCACAGACTGAAGAAGAACATCTTGATCATTTGCAGAAACTGTTTGACAGGTTGAAGAAGTACCGACTAAGGCTTAATCCTAACAAGTGCACTTTTGGAGTTAGGTCCGGAAAACTCCTAGGGTTTGTTGTCAGTGGTAAAGGTATTGAAGTTGATCCCGCCAAGGTTAAAGCTATTCAAGAGATGCCAACTCCCCGCACCGAGAAAGAGGTCAGAGGTTTCTTGGGCCGATTGAACTACATTGCCAGATTCATTGCACACTTAACTGCTACTTGTGAGCCAATCTTCAAGTTACTAAAGAAAGATCAAGTAGTGGAATGGAACGACGATTGCCAGATCGCTTTTGACAAAATCAAGGAATACCTACAGAATCCTCCCATTCTGATGCCGCCCGCCGAAGGAAGACCTCTTATCATGTACTTGACAGTGTTAGAGAACTCAATGGGGTGTGTGTTGGGGCAACATGACGAGTGCGGTCGAAAAGAGCATGCAATATACTACCTTAGCAAAAGTTTACCGATCGTGAAACAAGATACTCGCAGCTGAGAAAACTTGCAACGCTTTGGGCTGCTCACGACTAAGGCAAGTATATCTTGACTCACACTACCTTGTTGATTTCTAAGATGGATCCGATAAAATACATCTTTGAGAAACCACTCTCTCCGGAAGAATAGCGAGATGGCAAATGATCTTGACCGAATATGACATCCAAGACACTTCTCGAAAGCGATCAAAGGAAGTGTAGTAGCCGATCATTTGACTCATCAAGCCGTAGATGACTATCGATCTATGCGCTCAATTTCGAGATGAAGATGTTTTACTAGTTACAGATTGCGAAGAACTGTGCCCGGATGAAGGACCCGAACAAGGATCCCGATGGACTATGGTCTTTGATGGAGCCTCAACGCACTTGGAAATGGCATTGGCACCATCATTACATCCCTACAGGGCATCGCCTTTCACGCCAGATTATGTTTTTGCACTAACAACATGGCCGAGTCGGCGTGCATCATGGGTCTTAAAGTGCTATTGACTTAAGAATCAAGTTCTTACAAGTGTATGGAGACTCGACTTTAGTGATCGATCGGATAAAGGCGAGTGGGATACGAAGCATCCGAACCTCATTCCAGATCGAGAGCATGTTTTGAGTTTGATCCCCTACTTCGAAGAGATTACTTTTGATCATATTCCACGAGAAGAGAATCAGTTGGCAGACGCATTGGCTACTATGTCGCTATGTTCAAGGTTAGATGGGACAACGAGGCCCCCGGATCATCATTGAGAAGTTTGACGAACCGTATTGTTATGAGCTTGGCGAGAGAAACCTTGGTACTATGGCGTGAAGAGGTATCTTGAGACTCGGGAATATCCAGAGGGCATCGTTAATGATAAGAAGTTCATGAGAAGATTCGCATCCAAATTCTTTCTCAGCAACGGCATCTTATACAAGCGCAACCACGACTTGTGCTTGCTCCGCTGTGTAGACCAGAAAACAGCAATGCGTATCATGGAAGGGTTACACGAAGGCGAATTTGGTACCCACTCTAGTGGACATACGATGGCTAAGAAGATTTTGAGAACAGGTTACTATTGGTCCACCATGGAAGCTGATTGTCACCGCTACGCTCGATCTTGTCACAAATGCCAGATTTATGCCGACAAAGTGCATGTACCTCCTGTACCTCTGAATGTTTTAACTTCTCCTTGGCCTTTTGCAATGTGGGGCATTGACATGATTGGAGAAATCAAGCCCACAGCTTCCAATGGACATCGTTTCATCCTTGTGGCAATAGATTATTTCACCAAGTGGATAGGCACCTCGTATGCATCTGTTACCAAGAATGTTGTGGCTCGATTCATCAAACATAATCTTATCTCGGTATGGCACCCCGAAAGGATTATCACGATAACGGTTCCAATCTCAACAACAAGATGATCCCTGAACTCTGCACGCAGTTTAAGATCAAGCATCACAATTCTTCTCCGTATCGGCCTAAGATGAATGGCGAGGAAGCCGCCAACAAGAACATTAAGAAGATTATCTGAGAAGATGACGGTGACTTACAAAGATTGGCATGAGATGTAACCATTTGCTCTTCATGGTTATCGCACTACAGACGAACATCAGCAGGGCAACCCCTTCTCTTGTCTACGGTATGGAAGCCGTCTTACCCATCGAGGTTCGGATACCTCAACGAGTCCTCCGGAGGCGAGTTAGGCGAAGACGATTGGGTTCGACTCGGCTTGACCGATTAACTTGATCGATGAGAAGACTCGCATCCATCGCCATGGCATTTACGAGCGAATGATCGAGCATTTAACAAGAAGGTCAAGCACCGAGTCTACCAAGTCGGTGATCTAGTAGTCAAGCGCATCATTCTTCCACAAGGTGATCCCAGGGGCAAATGGACTCCCACCTATGAGGTACCCTTTGTAGTCAAGACAATATTTTCCGGCGGAGCTATGATACTTAGCACCATGGATGGTGAAGACTTCCCACACCCTGTGAACGCAGACATAGTCAAAAAATACTACGCATGAAATAGACCCGCTAGGTCAACGAACCTAGGCAAAAATAAGGGCATCCTGGCGAACCAAAAGGTTCGGGCAAAAATTAAGGATACATACAAAACATGTACACCCGGCAAGTCGAAAACCTGAAAAGGCGGCTTGGGCAAAAAGGGTAACCGGTGAAAACCGAAAGGCGGTCTAGGCAAAAGTTAGGGATTTAAGCGTACGACTATGTCTCGTCCAAATCACCTACTTCCAGACTACTATCAGCATTCAAGATTCAAATAGCGAAGATCAATTCACTCACTTTCTACTGACAGCAAGGAGATGAGATAGTTGAAATATATGAGTACTAGCATAGTTGGAACTTAACGAGATTGTTTCCGCATGGCTTTTTACTTTTCTTGTGTACAAACTACTTGGCCATACGCCACATTTCAAATGAATACAGCTTCTTTCTCTTTACAATCTCTGTTGTTATTTGCAATAAGTCCAACGTCTGCTTTGAATGACTATACGCATTTGACAATAAGAATCTAATCGCAAACATACGAAAAGTGAACATACAAAAGTACTTACTACAGGCTCCAGGAATTGAGATGACGACGAAAGTCACCAATGCATTTCCCCACAGAGCATGATCCCCACAAAGGTGTCACTCACAACATGCCTTCCCCAACGGAATATACGTTAGTCCCGAGTGATTCCACTCAACCGAGCAACGTTACATCGTCTCAAGCGAACACTTCATCCCATGGATATTTCTCAATCCTCCCCCTTCTCCCCGGCAGCAGTATCCAGACTCGAAACTTGGTCAGATAGTGCATTGGAGGAAACATACACCTTTTATTCCCCGGCCAGAAATTACAACGGACTCTAGACTCTTCTAGCCCGGTCTCTCAGCAACCATCAAATGCTCTCCAAAGAAGATCTCGAATCCCAAGAGGCGTCTCCTAAATTTCCTCAGCAGGATCTACATACAAGGTCCCCAACAGATCGCCTCCCAGACTCTCCTCAGCAGGGTCTATATATGAGATCTCCAACAACGAGTTTCTCAATCTCTACCTTCCTCAACAATATCTAGGCCCAAGACTTGGTCAGATAGTGCATCGGAGGAATCCAGGGTATCTCTCTTCTCCTTCAAAAGCGGGGTTCTCAACTATTCAATTCCCCAGCGGAAGTCAGAAATCTTCAAACAGAACATCCGCATCTTCTTCAAGATGGATATGTTTTGAAATATCACAACATCAACATTCATACATTACTCATAAAGTCATAATTCATGCATATGTCATTCATTTACACTATCATGCATCATACTTTGCATAAAACTAACGAATATTCTATCAAAGTTTCTCTTGTTTTCTCCAAACAGTGTGATCACTTTAAACAGTCGAGATTAAGCCCGAATCGACGGAAAACTATCGAAGACCGCCTGGTTGTCCTCCGACGATGGTCCAGATTAAGCCCGAACCGACGGAAAACTATCGAAAGACCGCCCTTGGTTGTCCTCCGACGATGGTCCAGATTAAGCCCCGAACCGACGGAAAACTATCCGAAGACCACCCGGTTATCCTCCGATAACGTGCAATGGATCAACACCGATGCACAACAGGAAGCTATCCACATTCTTGCCAACTACAATTTCCTCGAGTAATCGGACGAAGAATTATTCGATTCCTTATTATCAACAGCAACCACAGAGTCTAGCATACGACTCAGTTGCCCTGGATGGCATCTTAAGCCCATCTCCGACTACTTGTCAACATTTCTTCACTTTCAGAATGCTGCATATATGATTAAAAATCAATACAAACCAATAACCTCATTCAAAGTGAACACGAAGTCTAACGTACGACTCCCTCCAGATGGCATCTTAAGCCCATCTCCTCTCCGTTCCAGGAACATCTACAGAGTCTAACATACGACTCACCCCCCAGCATCGACCTTTCCAGATGGCATCTTAAGCCCATCTCCGTCAATTCTCCTATCAACAACCTCGAGTCTAGCGTACGACTCGTTCCCCAGCGAAGTCTCCAACTTCTCCAAATGGCATCTGTAAGCCCATTCCCGCATCATCCACCAACAGCGAGTGCAAATTTTCAGGTGTACTCGGTGTTCAATCATCTTCTACCTCCAGGTCACAAAAGACAAGCATGTCAATCTAACCCTTCCAGTACAAGAAGATTGAACAGGGACAGCTGTCATACCCCAAAATTTGCCCTCCATCTTCTCAAAAGATTTCATACATCTATGCTCAAGGATTCCTCAAGAGTTGATCAGACAAACTCTCTCCTAGACAATCAACCCAAACTAGGGTTTGATATCTCTCAAGTCAAGAGGGATTTCCAACATCTCCAATGGTCTTCATGCTTCCTCATATGTTTCAAAGATTCTCCATGTCAAGTTTCAAGCTTCACAAGTCAAGTTTCCTCAGACAATTGCTCAGATGGTTGAAAATCGGTTAGATTGGACAAAAGTCAATGGTCAACATACATCAAAACTTGATTTTTGGTCAACATCCTCATTTTGAAGTTACATTCATCATTTTATCAAGGGTTGATCATGATTCATCAAGAAAACTCAAGATTTGCTCAAAAGTCAAACTTTCTAAATTAGGGTTTCTAGATGAAAAGTCAACTGAACTTTGACTGATCATAACTTTCTCATACTTTCTCAAAAATTTTTCCACCACCTCTTGTTTTGAAGGAAATTCAATTCTCTACAACTTCATATCTCACAAGAATGTCCAAAAAATGCTTCATTTGAGAGGTATAGCTCAAAACATTAGGTCATTTTCAAAGTCAACAAAAGTCAACTTTTGTTTTGAAGATATATTGAGCATGGTAACTCCAATTGAGATGAGACCAAAGACATTGTTTAGAGGACTCTTAGAGCTTTCCAAAAAGTCCAAGAACTCTCAAAAATGTGGAAAAATGAGCAAGATACACTATTCAGAAGTTGGGCAATTTTGGACAATTGCACAAAAGGACATTTTGGTCAAAATGCAAAATTTTCCAAATGGGCCTATAATCTTTTGATCCAAACTTGTTCATGATGTTATTTTTGACCCATAAAAGCTTGGCATTGGTGATTTTCTATTTTCATGGTTTATATTTGAATTTTACAACATTTAATTCAAAAATAAATTATGTAAAATATGAAAATTAAGTTATTTTTCAATTAAGTTGGATTTATATCTCTTAATGTCCAAGAAAGCCCACACCATTTACCAAATTTGCAAGCCATGGCATTGATGAGAAAATCATATTTTCTTCAAAATTTGATTTGATTTTCAAAGAAAATATTTGCACATCAATGATCCAATCTTTTTCACTCTTTGCCATCCAAACCTTTTCTATAAATTGCCGATTGTGAACAAACAAGGACACGAACCCTAACCCTAAAAACCACCCAAAACTTTGGCAAAATTTTTCAAGAATCCAAAAATTCGAATTTTTGTTTTCTTGATTTAACCACTCAATCACCTTCAGGAGGTTCCCAGCAATCGATCCATACCCACACCTCAAGCCCAGGCTGCCCAGATCGTGCCAGCAAGCTCTCACCGGTTTGATTTTTCTCAAAAATTCGATTTGTATTAATCATGCATTATTAACTGTTTTCGTGTGTTTATTTGTGATCAGGAGGTTCGTTAGAACGCATTAGATGTATTACATGTAAGCTTGGACGTGAGAAACACAATATGCCATAGTTAGGGCTCGTTGAGCTGTTTCGATCGAATCAACGTATACAAGCGTTTTCAGAGGAAACCAATAGTGCCATTGGACTCAGAGGGGTCGAATTAGGTAGACTAGGTTTTCTTTGCCTTGATTCTACGTGTTTTGCGTGATTCGGTTTGGAATGGTCGGAAGACGACCGAGCTAGGCTCCGTCGTGACCAATGTTGACTCGGCGATGCATGGGTGGCACGATCGTGCGTTCGATTGGCTTTCTCTTTCCACTGGTCCCACGGTGACTCGATTTGAAACATATCCCTACCGTCATCATTTATATACAATTGTTTTCGGTTTTCCAACACAAAAACCTGGCCTAGTGGTTAAGGCTTGTGTTTTGAAGAGATTCTCCAGAGGTCATGAGTTCGATCCACTGGGACCGGTTCTTTCTTTTCTTTTCCAAACTTTCACTTTTCAATATTTTCTTATATTTTCTTATTTTAATATTTCCATTCTATTTTAATTCTTTTCATGATTTTTATTCGCATTTAAAAATTACCAAAATATAATTTTCTTTTGCATTATTTTCATAAAATCTTTATTTAATTTATAAAATTAAAAACTTAATTTTGCATGCATATTTATTTTTATTTCTATTTTAGCATTTAAATCATTATAAATTCATTTTAAATTATTATTTATGCATTAAAAATCCCAAAAATTATTTTTACTTATTTATCTTATTTCCAGCCTATGTTAATTTTCTCATATTAAAATTGCATTTTTTCTGACATTTCATCTTATTTCGATTTCATCGTATTTTCCGATCTCTTATTCTTTCACAGGTTGCTCCGATTCGGACATTTTTCTTTTATCGTTTTATTTTTCCAATAATGTAATTTCTCATGGGTTGTAATAGTTTAATCTAGGGTTTTATTTTCCGCAAGTTTAAATTATGTATCTGCTCCAAAGCCATGTAATAGCGTAGGATTTACATTTCCGCTTTTACATTTCCGCTTTTACATTCCGCATTTTACTTTCCGCACCTTATCAATTGCTAGTAATTAGGCGTGTATGGCAAGACTAAAATTGAACATAGCCCACTAATTTTCAAGATAACATATTCTGAATCCAACACACTTCTTTCACACACGCACCCCTTAGGGTAATTCTCTCTCGATGCCTTTTCGATTCAAATGGTCATGTCCCTCGAACGTAGAGGTATTCTAGCACCGTTGCCTTCCAAACAAATCATCATAGTCCCTTCGATACAAAGATCATAAGACCCACGATGTCGCCTCCGAATACATGATCTTGACCCTCGATTGTCGCCTACGAAAAATGATGATAGTCCCTTCGAATGTGCTAGGATACTTCCTACAAGTTACTTTCGATGACCATCCGATGTCCCTTCGAATGTCCCGCTTACATCCAACGAATGGAGCTACCTACTAACTAATGGTACGGCTAGCGCTATTCTAAAGGAACGTAGAAGTACAAAAACGACCAATTCTGAGTGGGTAAATAAGTCTTTTAGTTGCTTGCTCTAAATCAAATGCTTTTCACACACACTCTTTTCAAAGTTCAATTTCTTTCCAAAACAAAACATTTCCGAACACTTTGTATACACTCCTACATGAGTCATTACAAAGTCAAAGCGAAATGCCTTTTCAAAACATTTTGTCAAACACACGAAAGCAATTTTAAAAGGTGATCTAGAGCAACTAAGAGCCGTAGATAACTACGGATGGAAAGGGGTGCTAATACCTTCCTTTTCATAACCATTCTCCCGAACTCGAGAATCTAACGAAGGTCTTTTTTTACTTTTACCTTCCCTTAATTGGATAAAATAAAAGTCGGTGGCGACTCTTGCTATCCGCACATTTGGATACAAAAATCCTACAAAGTCGTTCACCGTATCACGATATATGAGTGCGAGAGAATTTAGCGGTGGGCGGTACTGAGTGAGGATCGGAAGTTGAAACAGTTGCGGGGCAAAGAGATCGCATTGGTAAGGGTGGCTTGGGGAGGACCAGCAGATGGAAATGTCACTTGGGAGCTGGAGAGTCAGATGAAGGACTCGTATCCCGAACTATTCGTCTGAGGTATGTTTTCGAGGACGACAACTCTTTTAAGTTGGGGAGAGTTGTGACACCCCAAAATAATTCGATAATTAAATAATTATGATTTTTAATTATTAATTTAATTGAGAACATAATTTATTAATATATTGGATTATTGAGATTAATTATGGAAATGTTAGAGGTGTGTTGAGTAAAGTGGGGTGTGAGGAGTAAAAGACTCTACTTACATTAATGAATTTATTTTATTTATGTTAAAAGGAATAAAAAGGAATTAAATAAGAAAAGGAGGAAAAGAGAGTCATTTTTGGAGAAAGCAAGAATACGTGAAGTTGAGAAGAGGAGAAAGAAGGAAAAGACCTAAAGTGTCGAATCAAGAACCCACGAGGTAAGGGGTGATTTCGATTAGTTATTTCATATTATCGGTTTGCAGTTTGACCGTATAGATCATAGCATGTTAGGAAATCTTGGTTTAGGAATTTCTAGGTTTCCATGGGTGTATACCTAATTGTGTCAGATTGTGTCAGATTGTGTCAGAATATGTATTGAAAACAATTAGAGTGTCAGTAGATGAAAAGAAATGATGGGAATATGTTGTTTGATGTGATAATGATGCCAATAGGATGTGTTTTAGTGTTTTCCATGTTGGGACTCGTATGGGCAAGTTTGGGTTTGATTGAAATTGAAGGAATGCTGTCAAAAGTGCAGGAAATGGCTCTGCAACACGTGGGAACCGGTTCCCAGTGGGGAGGAACCGGGTTCCACATTGAAAATTGGTGGCGGAAAAATGCACTCGAACCGGTTCTGTATGGGTAGGAACGGGTTCCCATACATTTTCGAGCGAGTTTGGAACTTCAGAACCGGTTGCATATGTAGGAACC
The DNA here is from genome assembly GCA_021764765.1 of Vicia sativa. Lineage (NCBI taxonomy): Eukaryota > Viridiplantae > Streptophyta > Magnoliopsida > Fabales > Fabaceae > Vicia > Vicia sativa. The sequence continues at coordinate 130,924,823 of CM038797.1, forward strand.
GGTTACTTTATTTTTGAAAATGTCAAACTTTGAAAATTCATAACTTTCAATCCGTAAGTCCGTTTGAGCGCCGTTTTGGACGTTATTTCCTAAATTTAATGCTCTATTTTATGAAATGAAAATATTTTCCAAAACTTGAAATTATTTTGAAAATGAGCCAAATTCGAGATAGGTGACTTTGGTGACGCATATTGAAGTGGATGTAGCGAGATCTGTGTCGATGGATGTATTGGTATTGTGTGGATGTAAAGCATGTTTATCTGTTAATTGTATGCATGATTGGTTGAAATATCATGTTGATTGGTTTGATTCAATTATGTTAAGTTGATGTGTACATAGGCGATTGATGTTGCATGCTAGTGATGTGCGTGCATATGCATTGTTTTGGTGGAGTTAATTCCCATTGTGCGAATTTGACTTGGATTCCGATAACCGATACCGAGTGAGGATGGGTGGTTAGGCTGGATTCGTGTCCGGGTGTTTATGGACGAATCGATGATTCGTATCCGGTTGAGGATGGATCGATTAGGTGACTTGGTCACGTGTTGGTACCACATGCATTTGAGTCGCATTTTATTTGCATGGAATTGTAACATGTTAGGATGTCTTCGGTGTTACCATTCTCGATTGTTAATGGTTGTGCATGATGATTGTATGGTTATAGTGTATTTAATCGAAATTATCTTTGAAATGTGTGGATTAATGTGCTTGTAATATATTGTTGAATTGAGAAGCTTATAATATGCTTTAATTATGAGAAGTCTCACCCTTACTTTACAATTTGATTAAAGTTAGCGGTGAGGAGTTAGTGAGGATGGCTTTAGAGCTTATCATTTAAGTCCGCGTGTCGGTGTCATGCTCTGATTAGATTGTAACACTGGGGAACGTTAGTTGAGGAATTAGACATTGTTTAATTGTTTCTTTAAATTTTGTTGGGAATAATAATGACTGGATTATTCCGTTTTTGGTTATGATATTTTTCCGCTGTGTAAGACATGGTCTTAGTTTGACTGAATTATCTAGAAATCTTGATCCTCAGTGTAGCATGGCTACTGTTTATTTTGGAGTTTTATTTTATTTAATAATTGTGACATCCCTATTCCGTGTTAACTCTGATGAATTATGACTTTAATCGTTGATATAATTAATATTATTCGGGGTATTTTAGAAGGGGTGTTACAAAACCTGCTTCGATCAGGAAGCTATCTATTCTCTTATTCCAAGCTCAAGGAGTTTGCTTCAAACCATAGAGAGCCTTCCGTAATCTGTGCACCTTCGACTCTTGTCCTTTGACGTCAAATTCTAGTGGTTGAGTGACATAGACTTCTTCTTCCAATGGACCATTCAGGAATGTTGACTTTACATCCAGCTGATGCATCTTCCATCCCATGTATGTTGCTGTCGAAATAACTATTCGAATTGTTTCCAGCCTAGCAACTGGTGCATATACTTCGTCGAAGTCTATTCCAGGCTTTTGTATAAAACCTCTAGCCACCAGCCTTGCTTTGTACTTAGCAGTTTCTCCATTTGGCATTCGTTTCACCTTGTATATCCACTTTACATCAATTGGCTTCTTATTCGTTCTATCGACAAGCTCTCAGGTCTTGTTCTTCTCGATGGCTCTGATTTCTTCTTTCACGGCTTCATACCAATTTGAATTACTCATTGCTTCATTCAAATTGATTGGTTCTGCTTCAACCATCATCATGGCTTCTTCAACTAAATCACCATAATCATCAATTACTTGATATGGAAATCTTTCATACCCAGCTAGCCTTGTTGATTCAGTTCTTGTTCTTGTCGACCTCCTTTCACTTTGTTCAGGTGGTTCTTCATTTAGACTAGTTGAAGTGCTCCCTTGTTCACTTCGACTATTTGAGGGCTTATCCTGTGAATCTTCTTCGAACACAGTAATAACAGTGTCTGATTTCTGTGTTGAACTTTGACTCCAGTCGCAACCTTTACTTTCGCCGACACGAACATCTCTACTAATTACTAGTTTATCTTCGATTGGCGAATACAACTTGTACGCACCAATCAAATGATAACCTATGAGAACCATAGTTTCACTTCGATCATCCAGTTTTCTTCTCAATTGTTCAGGTACATGCCTGAAGCACATTGATCCAAAAACTCTAAAATGACTCACACTTGGCTTCGATCATGTCCAATCCTCATAAGGTGTTTTTTCAACTATCTTCTTTGTTGGACACCTGTTTAGAATGTATACTGCTGTCGAAGCTGCTTCAGCCGAAAATCTCTTAGGCATATCTTTAGCTTTCGACATACTTCTCGTCATGTTTAGTATACTTATGTTTTTCCTTTCAGTTATGCCATTGTGTTGCGGTGTATAGGGTGCAATGATCTCATGCTATATACCTTCTTCATTACATAATTTGGCAAATTCAACAGACGTGTATTCACCACCACCATCAGTTCTTAACTTCTTCAATTTGTAGCCACTTTGCTTTTCAACGTGCAATTTGAACTTCTTGAACTGTGTGAATACCTCACTCTTCCTTTCAAAGATATAAATCCATATATGTCTGGTGAATTCATCAAAAAAAAGTAAGGAAATACCCGTTGCCTCCATTTGAATTCACTTCAAATGGTCCACACACATCAGATTGAACTAGATCCAATTTGCGCTTGGATTTCATGGGCAAGTCATGCTTGAATGTCTTTGTTGCCTGCTTAGCTTTACAGCATTTCTCACATACTTTCTTTGGTTCCTTCACATAAGGCAAACCAACCACCATCTTCTTCTGATTGAGCATGCATAAACTTATGAAGTTTAGCATTGCAGGAAAAATGTGTGTGGGATCCGTTGAATGAGAAAATGATTGAAAAAAACAATTATGGCAGAACCTCGAGAAGATTTTCTGACATAATACGGTGGGTTAGGGAGAATTATGAACTTCATGGTATCCGTCCTAACTGGATAGACGTAGAGGTTTTCGGCGAACTTCTTAAATATTGGGAGTCGCCAGAATTTAAGGCTAAATCGGAAACTTTTAAGAAGATGAGGGCATCTAAAAAGGGGGTTGTGTCAATACTGTTGGAAGTATAAGTACTGCGGAGCATGTTTGGCGAATGGTAAATATTATCAATTTTTTAAGTTATATTTTTATTCATAATATATTTTATTAATTAATTTTAATTTTATTATTTAGACTAAGGAGTTGGGGAGACCACCACTGATTATTGAGTTGATTACAAAGACTCAGACAAAGAGATCAGGGGGTTTTGTTGACGAAAGCACGCACAAAGTTTTTGTAAGTTATTTAATTTATGTTGTTTATATTTTTTAATTTAATGACAATTTTGTGGCGTGATTATCATGTGGCTACTAATAAGTTGTGGCGTGAAAATCATGTGGCAATTCATAAGTTGTGGCGTGAAAATAATGTGGCAACTTTTTAATATAATATAATATAATTTAACTTATTATAATTTAATATATATATATATATATATATATATATATATATATATATATATATTAATTTACTATAATTTAACATATACATACATACATACATACATATATATATATATAATATTTAATTTAAATATTTTATTGTATGTATGTGCAGGAGGATTATTAGACATTGCTCGCAGTTTTTCTGAAAATAATCCTCAATATACTTCGGCAGAGGGGGCCGCTTCATTCGGATGTTGATTTTTATATTTGGAATCAAGTCGTTAAGGGAAAAGGGCCTGATGGTTGTTTTTTGGTGGTGGAAATTTGGCGGCTGGCTTGAAAATTGGTGATAGAAATCTATTTCAAAGAGTTAGAGATGGTGAAGGAGGGTCGCGTCAACCAAATTTGACACGAGAACAACTTGAAACAGTAAGACAATTGGCATTAAATGAGGCGAGACACGAGTCAGCTCAATGTGAGGCGACAATGGAGGCCCAAATGGCGACAATGAGGCAAGAGCAAGAGCGGCAAATGGAGATCATGGCGAAGAGGCAATCTGATACGGAGGAGCAAATGAGACGATTTATGCAAGGTGGTGGAAATCAAAATGTTCGTGGTCAAGAGCCGGAGGATGACGGAAATGATGATTTTGACATTGATAATTATCCCGATCAAGATGCCCCGTAAAAACACTTTCTATTTAATTTATTTTTAAATTTGAATTTACGTAAGATATTAATTAATTAACACTTTTTAATTTTTAATATATTAAATTATAAATTTTAATTTATTATTTTTATTATATTAAATTTAATTATATAATTTTAGTTTATCAAATTTATTATATAAAATTTTATTATATGAATTTTATTATATTAATTCATTAGTTTATTATTTATAAAAGATTATTAGGGGGCTGTAATTATTATTTTTTTAAAAAAGACCTTTAGCGACGTGAAAAACATGTCACAATGTTGTGACGTGAATTTCACGTCGCAACCAAAAGTTGTTGCGCTGTCCTTACCCATTGTAATGTCTACTATGCAGTGCAGAGTTGTGTTCCCTATACAAATATGTTGCGACGTGAATACCACGTCACAACTTTGTGACAAGAGAAACATGTCGCAACAAGTTTACCACTTGTTCCCCAGCGACATCTTTGATCATGTCGCTAATTATGAGTTGTGACGTGATTTCTCAAGTTGTGATGTGAAATTCACGTCGCAATTGAGAGTGGTTTTTGTAGTGCATCTTATTCATCAAGTCATTGAAATTTCATCACATATGCATTATGAATACACATTCATATATTGTCACAAGAACTCACACAAAGCACCAAAACATCATAAATAAGCATCAAAACATCAAAACACCATCCACTTGACCTAGACTCATATAATCGTACTAAATTAATTAATTAATTAAATAATTAATCTAAAATTCGGGGCGTTACATTATTTGTCACACAAAACACATGATTATAGTACGTCTTGGACAACTTGCAAGTCACACTTTCCATAATTTCAAGCTCACGCGAATTTACTCATTTTCAGATTAATTCACACGATTAAGCCCTCAGTCAATCTCTCTATAAAAATAGGATGATATTTCTCTCATTTCCAAAGCTTTAGAGAGGGAAAGAATCACTGCCAAACTCCATCCATATCTCACTTTTCTTCAACTTTGAATTCTTGTTTAGAGAACTTCCATTTCTAACTTCTTGAGCTATTCACCTTCATTGAAATTCATTGGAGCTTCTCCAACAAGAATCAAGTCTTATAGTATCTTGAATCGTTCTAGCCAAGTCAATTTTTGAAAGTTTCTCATTTCCCAAGCTTTACAGAGACAAAGAAGCACTGCCAAACTCCACCGATACCTCACTTTTATGCAACTTCAAATTCTTGATTAGAGCACTTCCAGTGCCAACTTCTTGAGCTATTCACCTTCATTGAACTTCATTATATCTTCTCCAACAAGAATCAAGTCATTTATTGTCCTGAATCGTGTTAGCCAAGTCAATTTTTAAAGCTTCTCAAATGAACTTTGACAGGTAAAATTACTCAACCATTTGCTTCAAAATCTTCACCATCATGTGGTCCTTTCATCCTTGAAGCTAGTGCTTCTTCTGGCTTTGATTTTCATTAAGAATCGAGAATTTCATCCGAATTTTAAGTTTAATGAACTTGTGATTTTTTCCAAAATTCTCTTCACCCGTTTTGAATAAATTCAATTGGATTATATGACTGAATTGGATGAGAAGACTAGTAGAATAATACATGTTTGAGCCTCAATCATTTCCAAAAGTTTTTCACGATTTCTGCAAGTTTTTGGGGGTCTGGATGTTGAAGTTGATGCATTGGCATCATCCTACCAATGAAACTGTGACACCTCCATGTCTACTTTGCATTTCAATTTCATTTGGTTATGTGCTCTTCATTGACTTAGGTGTACCATGCATTAGGTGTCATGGATCGCTTGATCTTCCACCTCAATTAATGAGGGAGATCAAGTGGTCTATGTGATTTACCCATTGAAGTTGGTCTTTTGGCTCATGAGTCACACCATTTTGCTAAACCTATCGTTCTATTGCTCGTTCATTGCCAAAAGATAAAAAAGAAGGACCATAAATACAAACACATCTATGTTAGTAGGGTCGCAAATGTCTATGGGATTTCATATAGGTTTGGACCTATGAGAAACATTTGGAAACTTCTTTGATATCAATATAGCATGAACACCCCCCCTTCACACTAGTGCATGTGTCTAGGTTTTTAACCTTAAGCATTTCTCGCATCGGGAATTCATATCTCTATATTACAAGCACCAACAAGCCCCTAGTTTTTACAATATTCATTTCCATACTCCCATCATTGTCGGATAATTCTTTTGGGCCTACCATTTTTGCCCTAGTATTGGAAGAAGTGTTTCTAAATTCAACATTGCTCACTAGGTTCATGACAAAAAGTGTTTGGATTCCCCATATCATCCATACCTAGGAAGCAAGAAGAAAACAATTGAAGTCATAAAAGAGAATATTCCTTCCTTGAGATACCTACATATTTTGATAGATGAAAGAACTTAACCGCCAAAGCCCTGGGAAGAACCTCGTAGCTCATAACGAAAGTTGAAGAAAGTAAAATGTGCAAGGGTTCAAAGGCAACAAGTAATACAGAAAAATAACACTTTAAAGGAAAATACGATGAAAAAAAGAGTTGACCTCACTCCTTAAATATATCTAGGCAACTCATAGCCTCAAAATCCACGATCAAGAATCAAGGAAATGCCAAAAACACGACCAACGACCCATATTTGACCTCGATTCTATAACGATACTCGAACACTTTAAAGACATTACCTTTATATCCGAGAGGTCTATATACACGTGATGGACCTCCACAACAAAACGTTTCAATGACGGGACTAATTTAATGCACATATTCTGAAGACTACCTACTGACACTCAAGTCACCATTGATTTCGTCCCTAACCCGAAGAACATGAAAATTGCCACAAAATGACGAGAGTGAAGTGTACTTTAGGGAAACTATACAAGACCGACCAAACACCCCCAATAAAATTGACTCATTACGAAGGTTCAATTCAGGGCTTCATCTACTCAAACTATACATGTAAACCTTCACAAAGGAGTTACACACTAAAGTCAGATAGGAGTTTGCTAACTTTATAGAGGGAAATGCATGGTGCCTTTAGTGCATTTTTTAGTGTTTTAAATAGAAAATAAATCAAATAAACATAATAATTAAGATGACAGAGATGAATATTGGGGAGAGATAGAGAGCGAGGCACCATGTTTTTCCCTCCCTAAAGTTAGCAAATCTCAATCCACTAAAATCATACACCGCGCTCATCTCAACTGGCAGTCTTTTGTATCTAGTATCACATTCTCTAGAGACAGTTCTAACTATTATTCATATATAATTGTGACTTTGCACCGCACTAGATTACTATCCTTATATTTTTACGAGTTACACATCTCTAATATTATCGATTTAGGCGTTAACGTGTTTACATTATAGATGCACTCATTGTCATCTATCAAAGAAATTGTCTTATCAGATTTTAATATTAATTTTTTAATAGATGCACGTAATTAGAAATTTCTAATGTCCTGTACTGCTAGAAGAAATTTCCATTATGTGTCGGGTCCAACTTGAAAGTAAGAAAAATAAAAAATGATAAAGGATTGCTGGCTGACCTTTCTAAGAACGTACAAGTATGGTTGGCAGTCCATTACTTATTTTTCTCATTGCGCTGACTCTCACTAATAGACGTACAACACTGAAAAACCTGAGAAGCCAAACTTTATCACTTTCTACCATTAAAATTGTAATTTAATCTAAGTATTATATAATGACTTTAATTGGAATTTGAAAATATTTTACTTTTATTTTTTTAATTAATTATAACTATAGGATGTGATGTACCGATAATATATAAGAATTAAATTCTTATTTATTGTGTAATATAAGTTACGTAACTTTCATAGTCCTAAGTTCCTACTTCCTAGACCAAGTCATCAAACTCGTAATTTGAATAATAGAATTCAAGTATTCTGTCCAACCCTCCAAAATAAAAGTCAGAGAAAATAGTAACATTGTATAACAATTTAACTTCAATTTTGCAACCACAATATAATTTCCGCAAACGTTGAGACCCTACATATATATACACGTATATTCATGACCACTAACCCACAAAAACTTCACTCAAAACATGGAATTCAACTTTCTTATTTACATCATTCTCCCTCTCCTTGTTCTCATCACAACAAAACTATTATCATCCTCCAGAAAAACATTCAATAAACTTCCACCAAACCCACCCTCTCTTCCCATAATTGGCAACCTCCATCAAATTAAACAACCAATTCATCACTACTTTCACAACCTCTCCCAAAAATATGGCCCTATCTTCACCCTTAAATTCGGTTCTCGACTAGTAGCTGTTGTTTCATCACCATCTCTAGCCGAAGAATGTTTCACCAAACACGACATCATTTTCGCAAACCGTATGCAGTCTCTCAAAACCAAGTATCTTGGTTTCAACAACACAAACATAGTAACATCATCGTATGGAGACCATTGGCGCAACCTACGTCGTATAAGCTCAATCGAAATCCTCTCCAATCACCGTCTCAACTCCTTTTCAGATATCCGAAAAGACGAAACCATGAGGCTCATACAAAAGCTTGCTGAAAATTCTCAAAAAGATTTCGCAAAAGTTGAGCTTAGAACTTTGTTTTCTGAACTAACATTTAACATCATCATGAGAATGGTTTGTGGTAAACGGTTTTATGATGATGAATCTGATGAGGCAAAGAAGTTTAGAGATCTCATGAACGAGATGAAACAGTTTGGGTTAGGGTCCAACCTTAGTGAATTTGTTCCTTTATTTAGATTGTTTGATTTTAGTGGTCTTGAAAAGAAGTTGAAAAAGGTTGGAGAGAAGATGGATGCACTCTTTCAAGGACTAGTTGATGAACATCGTAGGGACAGAAATGAAAATAAGAACACAATGATTGATCATCTACTTTCTTTGCAACAATCACAACCTGATTATTACAGTGACCAAATTATCAAAGGCCTTATTATGGTTAGTCATTCATGCATATTCGTGCATCTGATGTTCTTGCATAGTTGTTAACCGAGCTGACTTAACTGGACAGTCATCACTTATTATTATTACTCTTCTTTATTAAATATATGAATTTCTAAATTATAATCATATGGATTGTTGTATTTTTTTTTGTTTTGCAGGCAATGATAGTTGCAGGAACAGAAACCTCGTCTATAATGTTAGAGTGGGCTATGGCTAATTTATTGAACCATCCAGAAATATTGGAAAAAGCAAAAAGTGAATTGGAGAATCATATTGGAGAAGAGAGATTAATTGAGGAAGGTGAAGCTACCAAATTACAATATCTTCAAAACATCATCTCCGAGACTCTACGGTTACATCCAGCGGTACCAATGTTGTTGCCACATGTATCATCAGAAGATTGTAAGGTGGGAGGATTTGATGTGCCACGAAACACCATGTTGATGGTGAATGCGTGGGCTATTCATAGGGATTCTGATTTATGGGCTGATCCAACGAGCTTTAAGCCCGAGAGATTTGAGGGTAATCGACAAGCAGATATGCATGGTTTTATGCCTTTTGGGATTGGGAGGAGGGCCTGTCCTGGATCGGGCTTAGCTTTAAGAACTCTGGGCTTGACTTTGGGCTCGCTGATCCAATGTTTTGAGTGGAAAAGGATTGGGGAAGAAGAAGTTGACATGAATGAAGGACGTGGAACTCTTGTGCCTATGGCTGTTTCATTGAAGGCCCAATGCAAAGCTCGTCCAATAATCAATAAGATTTTCTCTTAATAAGATGTTACCTTTTTTTTCTATCGTATTCTGATTCCCTTTTTTGCATATCAAAATTTTAGTGAGTGGTGCTCTATGCCATGGTTGGAAATATTTTTTCTAGATTTATATAAGTGTGTCTTGTGAAGAACCATTAATTATAAATTTATGGGTTAATTATATCATGTCCTCTGAGAAATTAACGAGATTTAATTTTCTCCTCTTAATAATTTTTTTGGTGATCAACCCCTTAACAAATCAAGATTAGATCCATCCACTAGACTACATGCTTTCATTTGCAATTAATTTCCTCAACATTTTTTTTTCTTTCATTTGTAATTTACAACTTTTCGTCTAATCCAATACATTGTGCAACTTTTATCTAAAACCCTCTAAATATGAGATCATCCCCTCACTTCTCACAATCGCCTTAGTGATAAAACAAATCACAAACACGTGACACAATCAAAACCATAAAGATTACACTTGCAATACAATAATTCTCAACTCTTTGCTTAAAAGCTCATGAATAAGAACAATACTTAGTTTTGTTCAAAAACTTATAACTAAGAACAATAACTTGATACACAATCAACTCTTTGATTAAAATTCTATGAGTGATTGACAAGTAACAATGAACAATCAGTCTACCACGATGTATCAAAAGTTACGAGGGTGACACACAACATACACAACAAACTCTCAAAACCTTAGATTCTAGGCTTTTCTTTATTTTTTACAAAATTGTGAAGAACCAAATTACATTAGGTTTGAGTTTCTCTTTATATAGTCCTCACTAGTTCACGGGCTTCAAAATATTCACTCAAATATGTATTGATGCACAAGCCGAGGACTGCACCAATTATGCAAAAAAACTCCTTGAATCTTGGAAACAAACATTAAGTTTTCTAAATTGTCTCAACGTCCAATTTTAGAAATTTTTGTACCGTTGGAGATCAAATCAAATATTCTAGATTAAATCTTCTTGACCTCCGTAAACATCATAGATATAACCAAAAGAAATCTCAAAGAATCAAATGAAATCAGTCAAGTATTAAGATAACCTGTATTGATAATCTGGTACAACATGTCATAACATCTGTCAAAACACCTGCCTTCAAAGTAGACTGACCAACTTCTTGAAACTACTCACATAACATCTTAATTTAAACCATATTTTAGCAAAATTGCTGCCAATCCTAAAACTATAGATCTAATATATATAGTTTAATCTCAACCATTCCTTTTTAAATCCAACGGTTGTTATTCATTCTCACATTCTCATATAAGTTATTCATTCTCATATGACATGCCCAATATATATAGTATAATTGTCACCTAATAATCGTCATAATTAATTTTGGTGAAAATCTTAGTAGATGAATTATACAAACGCAATATTTATTTATTTTTTGTGGAGAAAAGAATAAATAAGTGTTTAAGGGTATTTTGGGTCATTCACCTCTTAAGTGTGATGGCTTTAGGCTTGTTTGGCATAACATTCTCTTAGTGGCAATTGTCCAAGACAAATTTTGTGGGGAGAAAAAGAGAGACACGAGAAAGGGAAAGAAGAGGAAGTGACACAACTCCAATACTTCATCATCTCACTTGTATGCATCAAAAGTCAACTTCACTCTCTTGTTTCATCATCATTTAGTGAAATTAGAGTTTTGTGTGAGAACATCCTTGCATGTGTGATTCAAGTAATGAAAAGGATGCATTTTGATTATTTGTGTGTTTTAGAATTGTGGGTACATGATTTAGGGTGCAAAAAGTGGGTTTTGGAAACTCAAATTCATTTTCTACAACTTCTGGTTTTTCTGAACTCAACGACTTTCGCTTAGCGAGCTAAAGTTTGCATAGCATACTTGTGCGTTTTTTACAAGAAAATCCTTAAGATTTTTCTCTAAGAGCACTGGGACTTTGCTTAGCAAAGTGTCCCTTGCTGCTAGTTCGCTTAGCGAACTTCCCTGAACATAGTTGTATAATGCGTTTCCCCTTAATGCAAATCTGTTTTGTATTGGGAACCCGACGCCTCATTTGCCTGCTACGACTCATAAGGTGTATTGTGAAATGTATGATACAATGATACGATCACTTTTATACTACTTGTATTAATATATATGCTTAATAAATGTATAATGTTGGAAATGTTATGATGTGATTATTTTGTAAGGTCAATACCTATTTTCCCCCTGCCATATAGGGCACATTTGAAAAAGCCCCTGCAAAAAAAAAGTTGTATAGATTCCCTCAACATTTTGAAAAAGTTTGTTTTTAAACCTTGGTCAGGCCACATCACTAAAAATGATGATGTGGCAACATTTTTTATTTAGTTTAATTTAAAGGATATGTCACATGTGTAAAATGGCTCATGGAAAGACCAAATTTCCCTCTTGAAAAACAATCTGAATGTTAACCTAGTTTGCCGTTTCGTCTTCTTCTTCTTCTTCTTCCGTTTTCCATTAGGAACAACCCTCTAAGTTAAGTATGCATTTTAGTTCCTTTTGGGTGAGAGTGTAGATCTGAAGGAACCTCTTAAAAGAGGGATGGTGGTAACTTTTAAAGAAAAGAAGATCTGGGTGAAATTCAAATATGAGAGACTAACCATTTTAAGTTTTGTGTGTGGTATCAAATGAAAGATTGTCAAGCGGTGGAGGACCTGAACGAAGAAGGATTTGAAGAACTTGAAGAACAAGATCTGACATTTGGTCAATGGTTGTGTGCGTCACCGCTACCCAAATTTATGGATGAAGTGGAAAAGAAAGACTCAAGTTCCAATATGTGCAGTCGAGAGCTCTTTAATGTCTTATCTAGTGAGAGTCGCTGCGATGCTAAAGGGAAGGAGAAAAGTGTTGAAATCAAAGTTATGCAAAATTCCGGTATCAATAAGCCACAGAACAAGACAACAAAACCAGACGAAGTTGCAAAGTCCAAATCTGTGGATGTTGAATCGGTAGCAGAATCACTTGGAGTGGTGGCTCTGTCTTCAGAACATGGCCAATAACAAGGAAACAATGCTGCACGGGGAGTTCAGAGGAAGAAATAGATTAGGAGAAACAACACAAAGAGAACTAAAGGAGTTGGTGGTGGTTCGCACAGACCATAATAGAAGAAGAAGAAGAAGAAGAAGAAGAAATGGCAAACTAGGTTAACATTCAAATTGTTTTACAAGAGGGGAACTTGGTCTTTCAATGAGCCATTTTACACATGTGGCATATCCTTTAAATTAAACTAAATAAAAAACGTTGTCACATCATCATTTTTAGTGATGTGGCCTGACCAAGGTTTAAAAACAAATATTTTCAAAATGTTGAGGGAATCTATGCAACTTTATTTTTGTAGGGGGGTTTTCAAATGCGTCCTATATGGCAGGGGAAAAATAGGTATTAACCCTATTTTTTATTTGGTTCTGTTTGTTCCGGTTGAACATTGATATATGTCTTAACGGATAAAAGATGACACTTGTGTGCGTTAGTTAAAGTTAAGACTTTATGTGTATGTACATGTTGACATATTAGTGCATTTGCATTGTCCTCCTCCACTTGGAAATAATTTGGTGTTATTCAGTGTTTAGGTTGTGATCAATTACATACGCATATGAATTTTCATTGTCCTTCCCACAATGGAAATGATCTGGTGTATACTCATTGGCTTGGGAAGGGACGGCTTATCATACGCATCGCACCTAATGGGAATGATTTGGTGTATACTCATGGTCGGTGTAGGATATATTGGTATTTGATGGGAATGATTTAGTGTATACTCGCAGTGTTACCAGGGAAATCTAATACTCGATGGGAATGATCTGGTGTATACTCATCGTGTTACTGAGAAAGGCATTTCCTTTTAGTAGGAAAACGTTGGGCGCTTGCTAAGACGAGATTGTGATGCCATGTAGGCCATGTCACTTTGATTACTTGTCCCTAGTGATGCCACATAGGAAATATCACTAGGCCTTCACATGTGGGCTTGAGCAGTCACTATGACATGGTTGCACTAGCAATTAACACATCTGCATGCTTGTTTGATTTGTGATTGATTGTGTGTATGATGTCATCTCATTGGTTAGTCAACGTACTTCTAATGGAGATGCTACATTATCTTTGTAATGAACTGTGAGGAAACCCCAAATTCACAGTGAACCTGTTTTATTGCATGCACCTTGTAGAACCGAGTGAATCCATGGGATATGGAGACTCACTAAGATTTAGTAATCTCACCTCAATCCAATTATTATTTTTTAAATTGTTCGAGACAGGACAAAGACAAATATAAGATGGCTTAGCTTTTGAAACTAAACACAAACTTGATTTGACTATTTTAATTGAACTTGTTTTGATTTTAAAAGTGAATTTCGAAATAAATAAATAAGCCGCAATCATCTGAATGAAAACCTAAGAATTATTCATATAACGAGTTTGCAGATAACTTTTCATAATATATAAATATATTTATAGTAAGAAAACTCTGTGAATTAATTGATTGATTCAATTTTTGAAATAAATATATTTTTTAATTATTATATAAATGTAGTATAATATTATTAAAGCTTAAATGAAGTTTTAGTCACTTTATTTTAAATTTCATAATCTTTTAGCCCCTCTTTTAAGAAAATCGGCTTTTTGATCTCTTTTATTCACAATTCTTGATTTTTTGGTGATCCCTTTCCAATTTTATATAGGTGACACTTGAACTTGTGATGTGCATCTCACGTAGTAAATTCTATATGGTGCCATGTCACCAAAATGATGCCACGTCATATTTTAAAAAAATAATTTGATAATTTTATTTAATGTCATTATTAATTTTAATAATATTTGTTAATTTATTATAAGAGTGTCATGTGTCAAGGTAACAAATAACAATGGCCAATTTGTAAAATTAATTTTTGAAGAGATAAGAATTAAAAATATCTTTCGTAATGCACTTACAAATTCACCTTTCAGGGTGTTTTTTAAGTGCACTTTCGAATTCACCTGATTTTATAAATTTTATAAGATGAATTCGCAAGTACACTTACGAAACACACTGAAAGGTGAATTCGTAAATTCACTTACGAAACTTCCTCTGAATGTGTTAAAATATATTTAAAACTACATAGTTTTCACTATATTTGTTTTAACAAATTTGTTTTCACAAGCTCAAATAATTCACATTCTATTTTCACAAACGAACAAATATATTACGATGTGATGGAAAAAATTGTCATAAATATCATAATACATAAATTTTTCGGAAAGTAAGTATGGTTAGATTATTGCAACAATAATAAATAACAAAACATAACACTATTGTGTATGCGTAATCTTAACCCATGCGCCCTCTTCTGCATGCGGTACTGAGATTCACTAGATGCCTCACTGGTGGACCTCTCTATTACGACAACCGTCTCGGGACCGCCTGTATCGACAATCCTTGTATCCAACGCCTCATGTCCAAGTTGGTGGATCCGCTGACAGATGGGCAGTAGATTAATCGCATGGTCATCATGGGCTTGCTCGTTCTCCAAGATCTCCTCATGTGCTGGCCTCGGTGGACGTCCAGGACCATCCGATGTCATGAGAGGGTGTGACACATTAAAATATTCTTCTTAATCCTTCTTTAAAAACGTTCTTGAGGTTTTGATTAAGTTAGTAGA
The DNA here is from genome assembly GCA_021764765.1 of Vicia sativa. Lineage (NCBI taxonomy): Eukaryota > Viridiplantae > Streptophyta > Magnoliopsida > Fabales > Fabaceae > Vicia > Vicia sativa. Next base: position 130,940,256 of record CM038797.1, read on the forward strand.
AAAGTGATTTATTCTTGGATAGCTGTTTTAAGTGTTTCGTTGATAAAGAGTACGGTAAAATATAGAGCGGAGGAAATCCGATATAGTCTCCTCATCATGTGGCCAGATATTGACCATGTGTTGCTCGTCGTGAAGGATATGGAGGGAGTATTTGATGAGTTGCGTAAGTTTTAATATCTTTGTGAAATATTGAATTAATTTAATTAAAAGTTTGATTTATGTACAAAGTTGTTTTTATTATTATTATAAGGGTTAAATAAGTTTTTGGTCCTTATAAATATCTCAAATTTCGTTTTTAGTCCCTCTAAAATTTTCCTTCAAAGAATGGTCCTCCTAAATATTTAAATTTTAACTTTTGGTACCTCCTGCAATTTAGCGACGGTTTTTACAATTTAGTGACGGTTCTTATGACAGTTTTAGTGACGGTTTTTAATTTAGCGACGGTTTTTACGATGGTTTTTAATTTAGCGACGGATTTTACGACGGTTTTAGCGACGGTTTTGCCACGAAGGACCAAAAGTTAAAATTTAAATTTTTAGGAGGACCATTCTTTGAAGGAAAATTTTAGAGGACTAAAAACGAAATTTGAGATATTTATAGGGACCAAAAACTTATTTAACCCTTATTAGAATTAGTAAAGAACTAAGCTGATTAATCTAGATTAATTAAAGAAATTTAAACTAATTTGACTCTAATATACTATATATTTTAATATAATTTAAAATAAAATCTAATTATCATATTTACACCAATTAATAAAAATTAAATTAAATGCTAGAGTGGGAGTGTAAAAAAGTAAAGTGAATTTCTTATTCTACCCTATAACCTTCTTTTGTACTACGTGAATTTTCTAAAATGTCTCTAGAACAGGAAAATCACGTTGAACAGGATTGGACGTAAATCAGAAGTATACTTTCGATTTTAAATTATGTGTAATTTTTAAATAAAGTGTGTATGTGAGACTGAATTTGAAATAATTTCTTAATATTTTATTATTTAGTTTGGAACTTGTTCTGGATTGGACCACCATCTGGCTCATTGCTATTAAGGTCCAATCCAATGGGCATTAAGGACCCGAAGGCCCATCTATCCATAACGTTAAGCCATGTGTTGGACTCCTTACTCGCGTAACTGGCAGTCCCTTAGTGGGCTTCGCTAAGCAACCCACTAACTAGACCTTGGCCCAGCAGTGGGGGTTATAAATATCCTCTAATTCGAGAGGGTCAAGTACTCATTTTTTCATTCTCACTCTCTATTTGCTCTCTCCTCTTGCCCTTTCTCACTTTGGCATCAGAGTATCTTGCAGGTACCCCCAATCTTTCTCTAACTGCAGCAGCAGTTTGGGCCATTGACGATCCTTCTGATCAGGTACGATTAGTGGCGCCGTCTGTGGGAATCTTTATTTCTCCATCTCTTTCATTTTAAGGACTAAAACAAACTCTCTGTTATCGTCATGGTCGACCAAGCCGATAACGCCAACTAGAATACTCTTTTCACCGACCTGGAGAACACCAACAACAATGTCATCCTCGAAATTGATCCCAAGGACGGGCGCACGACCTCTTCCTCAATAGGCTCCCGTCAGGGAGGTACACACCATCAACACGTCCCCGACCCTATTGTTTTTCAAGAGATCCAATCGCCTGCCAATAAGGATCCTAACGCCGCCGCCCTTTTTGCGGCCATCAACCAGACCAACCTCATGTTGTTCACTCAGGGGGAGCGACTTAACATGCTGGAAAGATCCCGACACTCACTAAGGAGACACCGAAATCCAGATTCATAGTCTTCTTCCCCGACACGGCACTGCTCTTGGACTCCTCCGTGGAGGACAAGAAGAGAGGACACTCCTAGCCCTACCTGTCAACATGGGGGCCGAGGACCAGTCCCTGAAAGAAACCAACCAGAACAGCCCACCAAAAGCGATCCATTTCCCCTCCGCGCAAAGAACGTCGAACAGAGGAGTTGAAGAACAACACAAACTGCGGCAGAAACCCTCGACTGAAGGAGCCTACCCGGAAACACCTCTGCCATCGTCACTCCCCATTCTGCTCCCCCAAGCGAAGTGACGAAGAAGACCCCAGCGGTCCCTTGTCTGCTAGAATAATAGAGGTCCTCATCCCTATGGGCATGGAAAAACCTCCCCAACTCACAAGCTATGATGGAGTGGACGACCCCATCGACCACATCGACGGTTTCGAGGCGATGCTTCACTACCTCAACGTCGGGGGTCCTATCAAGTGTAGGTTGTTCCCTACCACGTTGAGGAAAATGACCATGGATTGGTACAAAGTCTTGCCTCCCGGGTCTATACACTCCTGGAGAGACCAAAAGGATCAATTCACCAGCATTTTCACTGCCTCCCGTATGCACCTGAAGACTGAAGCCTCTCTCGAGGCCATTATCCAGAGAAGCAATGAAACTCTTGGGAAGTACATCGACCTCTTCAATAGGGAGGCCATCTAGGTCCCCTATGATGATCATATGAAGAGTTACTTGCTCGAGAGGGGACTCCTCCCCAACACGAACTTCATAAAAGCGGTCAGGATCGAACCCCCGCAACCTTCGATGCTCTCCTCGACAAAGCCCGCGCGTACATCACATACGAGGAGAAAGAAGCAGCAAGCAGCTCTCGAGAGTCGAGGAACCATAGATCAACCGGTTCCGCTTGACATCTTGACGCCAGACAACAAGAAGTTGGATCATCCCGATGCTCTTGATAAAAGAGAAGGGACGAGAAGCCTCGGGAGGCCCGTGAGCAGTGTGGTCCTTCCAAGCGCTTTACGAAATACACCCCTTTGACGACTTCTCGTGAGTGGATACTGGCCGACTGCTCGGCCACAGAATTCAAAGACGATAGTGTCATATGCCCGAAACCTACGCCCCAAAAGCGGGGGGCCGACTGATTGAATTACTTCCAGTACCACCAAAGCCATAGTCATCTCACCGAGGACTACGTCCATCTCAAGGACGCGGTCGAAAAACTAATCAAGGGAGGAAGACTTGGGCAATACAAGAGACTCGAGGCATCTCGAGAGACCAGGGAGGTCAAGGAGGTCAACGACGAGACCAAGACACTAGGAGACGCAGACCCCTTCCAGATTGCCTACTCGGTGACCATACTTGAGGACTTCAAGATCACAGATACCATAGATGAGAACCTCCCCATATTCACTCACAACGGGTGGGAGAGGTTCCCCGCGGCCATGGTCATATCCTGCGGAGGGGATAACTAATTCTCAATCAACTCTGCCAAAAGGAAGTTCGACGAGTTAATTGAAAAGGCACCAATCAACGAGGTTTCCCTCGAGCAGTTCCGAGGAAGATCCGAGCCAATCACATTCTACCTCGAGGAACTTCCAGGCAGAGCGCCGAACTCCTATATTCCCCTCCTCTTCAAAGCAAAAATGGAGAATTTTGAGGTGCATCGGATCCTGGTCGAAGAAGGCAGCTCCGTGGACGTGATGTGCACTCACCTCTTCCGCACTCTCCAACTTGAAGAATCCCACCTTTCCCAATACGTGGGATTCGACCTGCAGGGGTTCAACGACTCGACCTCCTGGCCATGGGGCTATATCGAGCTCTTCATCACCTTTGGAGATGACATCGCATCTCGACAGATCAAGGTGCGCTTCCTGGTGGTAGACTATCATTCTCTATACAACGCGATCTTGGGGAGAAGTACTATGGCCAAACTCACTGTCGTCCCATCGACGGTCCACCTCAAAATGAAGTTCTACACCAAGAGGGGACGTGTGGCCACCATCTGCAGGGAAATCAAAGCAACCGAAAGGTGCCACAACGTCGCGGCCAAATGATAGACCTTAGTGGACCCGGGAGCCCAACAGGTTGACAAGAGGGACCGGTAGGACCACCCCCGCTTCAAACCTCCCCGGAATGAAGAATCATAAGGCCCCAAAATGGACTCGATCGACCTCGACACCATATTCATGAAGGAAGAAGTCGAAGGTCAGAGCGGCGACCAAGATCCCTTTCGACCGATCCCAGATGGCGAGTTCAAACTCATTTCTCTAGACGAGGACCCCGAAAAATATGTGAAGATTAGAGCAGGGCTCCCCGACCTGGCCAGGAAGTAGCTCAAAGTCTTCCTCAGAGACAACATGGACCTGTTCGCCTGGAGCTCCGTAGAGATTCCTGGACTCGACCCTGAGGTCGCGTGTCATCAGCTAGCAATAGATCAGGCCGCTAAGGCCGTAGTGCAACATAGGCGTAGGTAGTCTCCCGAAAAAGCGGAGGTTGCTGAAAAAGCTGTAAAAGACCTCCTAGAGGCGAATTTTATTTTTGAGCCCAAGTATTCAACTTGGCTCTCCAATGTTGTACTCGTCAAAAAATCTAATGGAAAATGGAGAGTGTGTGTTGACTATACCGATCTTAACCTGGCATGTCCCAAAGATGCTTTTCCTTTACCTAACATTGACATGCTGGTTGACAACTCGACCGACTATAAACTCGTGTCATTTATGGATGCTTATTTAGGTTATAATCAGATACCAATAGAGATAAGCGACAAACATTTCACGACCTTCATGAAAGCTTCGAGAAACTATTACTACAACATAATGCCCTTCGGGCTGAAGAACGCGGGCGCCACTTACCAACAGATGATGAACAAAGTCTTCCACGGTGATATTGGTGACATGCTCGAAGTATACATGGACGATATGATCGTCAAATCTCGCACAGAGATCAATCACGCCTCACATCTAAAATAGGTGTTTGATTAAGCCCGACGATGTCGAATGCGGTTCAATCCGGAGAAATGTACCTTTGGTATTAAGGCGGGAAAATTCCTGGGATTCTACCTCATCGAGCGAGGAATCGAAGCCAACCCCAACAAATGTTGGGCGTTCTCTGAACTTCCCACGCTCATCCCCAATAAATCCATTCAAGTCTTGAACGACATGCTCACCTCGTTCTTCCGTTTCGTTGCCAAATTTTCCCAGCACGCACTTCCCTTTTTCAAACTTCTGCGGAAGGGACCGACCTTTGAATGGAATGAGGAGTGCGAGCAAGCTCTCCTGCATCTCAAAAGGGCCATTTCCCAACCACCTATGTTGTCACTACCACAAAACGGGGAAACTTTATTCTTGTATCTGGCCGTCTCAAATGAAGCTGTGAGCGCGGTCCTCATTCGTGAGACAATAGAAGGGAAGAAGCATGTCTACTTCACTAGAAAAGCGTTGCAGGGACCCAAAACTAGATATTAGCAAATCGAAAAGGTCGCCTTAGCCCTCGTTATTACAGAAATGAGGCTTCGGTACTACTTCCTTGCCCATACCATCATTGTAAGGACCGAGCAGCCTATAAAAAAATTCCTTGCCCGACCAGACATGGACTGGCGTATGCTTAAATGGTCCCTCAAACTCTCAGAATTCGACATCCAATATGAGGGTCGGAAAGCTTTAAAAGCCCAAGCATTGGCTGACTTTGTCGCCGAAATGACCGCCCACGAGCTTTCTCCGAGCGGAGATAAGATATGGACTATTTTCGTCGGTGGAGCTTCGAGTTCGACGGGAAACGGGATGGGCATCCTCCTTGAAAACGGAGAGGGCGTTGTCATCGAACACTCCATTACCCTCTCGTTCCCAACGTCGAACAATCAAGCCGAGTACGAAGCATTTCTCGCCGGGATAAGGTTGGTCAAGGATCTGGGCGCACGAGAGATCCAGATATTTACGGACCAGGCTGAGATCAAACACGTTCCCCGGGAGCAAAATACTCGAGTTGATATCCTTTCGAAACTTACGAGCACCAAAAAGAAGGGCGAAAACAAATCCGTAATCCAAGAGTCCCTTTTCCGACCGAGAATCAAGAGGCCCCCTCCCATGCTCGACGTACATGCCATCGGGGACGCGGATTGCTGGATGACTCCATTATTCAACTACTTAACCAAGGGGGAATTGCCCGCGGATAAGAAGGAAGCCGCCTCTACCAAACCCCAAGCATGCTCCTACGTCGTCCTCGAGAAACGCTTGTACCGACGGGGGTTCTCCATACCTCTCTTAAAGTGCCTCAAGGAGTCCAAAGTATCTGGCGTATTGCATGAGATCCACGAGGGCATCAATGCCCAACACTTAGGCAGACGATCTCTCGCCCGAAAGGCATTATAAGTAGGATACTATTGTCCCACTATGAAACAAGACGCAAAGGAGCACGTAAAAGAGGAGATAAGTGTCAGCGTCACGCTAACATGCATATAGCTCCACCACACGAGCTCACCACGCTCACATCCCCTTGGCCTTTCAGTTGGTGAGGAATGAATATCATCGGGACCTTGACGCAAGGCTCCTACAAAAATAAATACCTCATCGTGGTCGTCGACTATTTCACGAAGTGGATAGAGGCCGAAGCCCTTGCCAAGATCATGTCATTTAACATCTTCTGTTTCTACAAGCGAAACATCATATCCCACTTCGAAATCCCGCAGGCACTTGTAACGGATAATGGGACACAAATCACTGACCAGAATTTTCAGAGCTTTGTCGCAAGGTTGGGCACAAAGAAACACTTCACCTCAGTTGAGCATCCATAAACCAGTGGCCAAGCCGAAGTCGCCAACAAAGTCCTCTTGCGGGGGCTCAAACGGCGACTAGGTGAAGCCAAAAAGAGATGGGTTGAGGAACTGCATAGTGTGTTGTGGGACTACCGGACAACCCCGCACTCAGATCCACTCTTGAAAAACTTATGAAGCATCCCTGAAAGATAGCAAAATAACATTATATAATTACTGAAGAACTTATAAAGCATTCTGAGTTTTTCAAGAACTTATAAAGCATCTATGAAGGATAACTTATATAGTTCCTGAAGAGCTTATAAAGTATCTCTGAAGAATAATATTAAATAATCTTTTTGAAGAATAATATTAACGAATCCCAGAAGGATTGCATATATTAACAACCCAGAATGATTGCATCATAATATTAATCAATTCCCTAAAGAATGCATCAATAATAGTGAAGTATCTAGAAGGATTTTATAATTGCGCAAAGAAATTCTTTATTCTTGTTTGAACATCTAAAGTATAGTTCTTGAAAACAAAACAAAAAAAATTAAATCATCCCTAAAGGAATACATTGTTATCTAAAAATAATGGTGTTCGTTGAAAGATTGCCCAACTATTTTTTATATATCATCATTTATGATGATTGAGAAATTGTTCTAGAAGAACTAATATTTTAATATTAAACATCTTTAAAGAATTATAATTTTTGTTGATCATTGTTGTGGTTGAGTTCTATAAGAATAAATAAAGATATACCTTCAAAAATATCTTGAAATATTAATCATAATTGTGATTCAAATTTTTTATTATTCAATTGTGATTTAAATTATTGGAAAAATAACTTACAAATATATTAGTCATAATTGAATAATTTTATTCCAAATAATATATTGAAAAAACAATAATAAAAGGATATATCTTGCTAGTAGAGTTATATTTTATATATATTTTTAACTATCACTATATAAAAAAATGTATACTATTAATAACAAAGACATTTTATAATAAATTATAATTTTATTATAACCTTATTTATAAATTATAAGTAGTTCTAAAATATATTTTTTAACTTAAAGTTTTTTAACCCGTGCCTCGCATGGGTCTAAATACTAGTTAGTAAGATAGATTAATACTTTAATTACATTAGGATATGATATTTCAAGACCAATTAATTTTTGATCCTCTTCTCGATATCTAAAAGAATTGTCAGTACATCCCATGGTCTAACATCATAGAAGTAGACAACATACGAGATTTGTCCATATATGAACATTTGAACATTTTTGCTATATATGAGATTTAGTCATATAAAAATATTTTAACATTTTAGCTATATAACCTTCTTGGTGAATACAAGTCTCTCGGTCTAAATGTTCATTTAGTAAGGACCTTTTCTTTCCCAAGTTCTTTATTTCAAGTAATTTATTTAAAATTTATAGCTTTTGGAATCTCTTCAGGAGTTCCTATAATTTTATGTCATCTAGATAGACAACTATTATAGAAAATCATTTTATATAACTTTTCATAAAAATGCAAGGACTTATGGACTTATTTGTATATCTCTTCCTTAAAAAATATTCATTGAGATAATTATATCACCTGTGTCCATATTATTTTAGCCCATAGAGATAATTATTCAATCTTATGTTCTTATCAAGTGAACCATACAAATAAGATGTTACAACATCAATCATGTTCAAATCAAGTCCTTCTGTGCTACAAGACTAATTAATTATCAAAAAGTAATTGAATCCACTACATGTGGATATGTTATCAAACTCAATCTTAGGTCTTTGAAAAAATCATTGAGAAACAAATCAAGCTTTATATCATTTTTATTTTATTTTTTCACAAAAACTCATTTATATCTTATTGGTTTCTCACCTCGAGGTATTCAGACTACAGGTCCAAAAAAGATTCGCTTTTAAAGTGAGTTTAATTATTCTTCAATTGAATTTGTTTATTTTGGCTGATTTTCCCTTTGTCTATAATCTTGAATAGACTTTTATTCATGATCTGTTCATTTTGGTCAATTCTCCCTTTGTATATAATCTTTGATAGACTTTGATTCATGATTTGTTCATTTTGACCAATTCTCACTTTGTCCATAATCTTTGGTAGACTTTGTTTCATGATCCTCGTTACAGTTTATCATCTTTAGCGCTATATTGTATACAAATATATTGCCAATGTCAACTTTATTTAGTTATCTTAATTTAGGTTCCATTATATTTCATCCATGACATAATTTATCGAAATCTCTTTATTTCATATTTCAAATACTTGATTAGTTCTTCTTGAACTAAAAAATAAATTATGTCAACGTTCTCTTAAAATTTTCATATCCTCAATTGGACCTTTAACATTAGTTTCTTTTCTTGACAGAGAACTTTTTAACATTGGAACCGACTTTTCTACTACGCTTCAGGAGCGATTATAAATCATTTGCAATATTATGTTGTTCAATAGAAGTATCCACCTTGAGAGGAGTATTAGCAACTAATAATTTTTTCATAAACTTTGCAAATGAATTATGTTTTGAGCTTCAAGGATCAAAATAATATGATACTATTTTATTTCAAGTTATTCACTTGAACTTCTGGTTTACACTTTCAGCTGCTTGTTATCTCCCCATAATATTGAGAAAATTAATTTATTAAATGATAATCAGCCTACTAGGCTTCAAACAAGTATCTAATTATTGGATCAAGATACATACTCAGATACAGGATTCATATAAAAGACATTTTCTCAACATTCTTTCAAAACTCATCTTAGCATACTATATTAGAGCAATTGAATAATAACAACACATCCAAAAGTTTACTTAGATGAGACTTATTAGGTTATTAACCTAATATAATTTGTAAGTTAAGATGAGAGTTAATATATACTATCTTGTTGCCTTGATACGATTAAATATATTAATATTCATATTTTGTGTGTTTCAAATATCTAATTTAGACTTTATGATCTCACAAGCATCAATCATACAATTAATTTTAAACATCTAAAGAATGGATCTTCAAGTCCTTTTTTATGAACATATGCTACAAGATGTTCAATATTAGTTTTAATAATATATGTGATAGTTATAAAAAAATTCTGAAAAATTCTGAAATTGAGATTTTAGTGTGAGAAAACAACTTCACAAACTTCTGATTATGGTGAGTAGACAATAAACATTTGTATAATATTTTAGTTGATTCAACAATAATGTCATGAAAAGCTCAATCTCTCAAATTTTTTATTTTTGTAGAAATACAAAATTTATTGGATTGATGAAACTTCTGGTTCTTTAATACTAGTTTTCACATCATGATACATATTCACATGATCTTTTAGTTGAGAAAATAATATCACAGACTTCTAACTATGAGTAGACAAAAAATATATGCATCATCTTTAAGTCAATGCAACAATTAATATCATAAGATATTTAAATCGTCTACATGATTTATGTATTGATTCCCAAATATCACCTTATATATGTTATATAAAATTGATTTTACAAATAACATAATTTGTCATCATAATCCATCTGAGATGACCCAATTGATTTTGCCAACAACATTCTTAAATTTGACTTGTAAACTTCTGGTTTGCAATAATGCTTGTGTTTTAATTGTTCTAACCAATTTCAATAGTGAAAATATAATTGGAATTTTTTTGTTATCAAAATAGAAATAGATATTTTAAACAAATGATTAATTTTTTATTTAATTTAATTCTTATAAATTAAATCTAAAGAATTAAAAAAACAAATATTCATTAATAATTAAGCAACATAAGAATACCATAAGTACATTCAATAGAATAATTGATAACACGAAATTATACCGCATATTTGACTTAATTCACATAAATAATGTTATTGTTTCTCTTTAATTTATGTTGTTTCATTTCAATATTACACTAGTATCTCTTGTGTTTCAGGTATTTGTTCTATTTAGAGACGCTTAAAAAAAGACTAAGAAATTGCGAAGAAATGGATGAAAAATCAATAAAAGGAGATGAGGGGTTAAAATAGAACAAGTAGGGTGAAAGGAGTAATGGGATAGCGTAACCAACGAAAACAAACGAGGCCCAAGCAAAACCAAGCCCACGTTCATTTCCTTACATCCTCCAAGCAAGGGGCACCCGCCCCATAGATTTCTAAGTGGCCCAAGCCACATAACTAAGGTGCCCGCCCTGCTTGCTGTGGCCCCCACCACACAAGTTCAAATTTAAAACTCCCTATATTTCCTCTGTTTCTTCAACAACTGAAACACACATTCAAGGCTATAATTCCTATTTTCTCTTAACAGCAAATATGAACGTGGGAGATTGATTGAACGAGAATATCTTCTGGCAATTACGAAGGATCATTATAAATATGAAGCTTTGGAGATTGGAAGAGGTTCCGAGTTTTTTCCAGAATTTTTATGCAACCAATTTTCCAATATTTTCTCGTTCAGCCTGTGTATTCCTTTTGTTAGTTTTAGGCAGATACATTTTCTCACAATAGTTTCTACACTGGAAACTATTGTGTAATTCTTACAGGATCTATCCTTACGTTAAATCTTAGTTTTTATTTCCTTGTTTTGTTAATTTAGTTAATTGTTTCGAAGAACAAATCCAGTCGGCTTGTGGTGGAGTGTTCCAGTACTTGAAGTTTGTCTCTGTTTCCAGTTTTCTTTCAATTATTTCAGGTTTCTTTAATTGTTTTAATATTTATAATATACTGTCTGCATGAAAATTATTAATATGTTGTTATACGCTATTTTGTTATTTGCTATTTATTATTCTGCTCTGAAAACGAATACTATGTCTGACTAGATTTCTTAGATATCGGTATGTAGGTTAATCGAATTAAGGGATCCGAAATAAATTGGCCTAATATTATTTTATAAAAATTACTTTTTCTGGTTTTAATTGTCAATTATAATTTTAGAAAGGTTTGTTACGGAAGTAAAAATCGAACAAAGGTTAAAAATTAACAGAGCGGAAGTTTGAGATTTTCAACTGGATAGTGATTATAGGCATTGGTTTTAAAAAATAGCGGAAGCACTTTAAAGAAAATTAGGTTCTATTTATTTTCAAAATTTGTTTTTAAATTTGGCGGGACAGCGGAAGCGTACATTATGGTTCAATAGCATAATCTAAGTCATTAAAATGGAAGTTTGATATAAGGATTTTTAAATGAATTTTGCCTACTGAATAAAGGAATTTACTTTAATCGAAAAATTGGCCAACAAACCTTCGGATCGCCTAAAATAGATACTTGCATACCGATATCAGTTTATTTCATATTTCAACTATATTTAAGTTTTATTTCCCAAAAATCCCCCCAAATCAATTAATTGTTAGCTTTAGCTTTACACTGTAGGTTTAGAATATGATAGATTGATTTATATTCCTTGTGGTTTCGACAATCTTTTAAAACTACGTGATACGACTGTGCACTTGCAGTTAGTATAATTCCTAGACTCTTAAAGTCGCGATCAAGTTTTTGGGGCCGTTGTCGGGGATTATTCAAGTCGATATCGTAACTCTATTGTTACGAAGTATAGACTAAAGCACCAAATCCCATTGTTTCTATTGTATGCTAAGTACTCGCTCTCGAAGTGATCCATTTCATCTACAAATCAACGATATCGAGCGTTATCTCAGATTAAGACGCAGAATTCAAGAATACCTCCTTCTCAACAATCTTCCTTTGACTAATCTTCCTGACGTTTCAATCCCTGAATTAGCCGAAGAATCAAAGATGGTTAAAGAAGCAAAAACGCCAACCCGTCCTCTTAAGGATTACGCAATTCCATCTCAAGCGGAATCTCACAACAACATTGTTGCTCTCGCTATTGCTCGAAACGATTTCGAGTTGAAACCTTCGCTACTTTCTGTTGCTCACAAACTTATGATTATGGTGAATAGACAATAAACATTTGTATAATATTTTAGTTGATTCAACAATAATGTCATGAAAAGATCAATCTCTCAAATTTTTTATTTTTGTAGAAACACACAAAATTTATTGGATTGATGAAACTTCTGGTTCTTCAATACAAGTTTTCACATCATGATACATATTCACATGATCTTTTAGTTGAGAAAATAATATCACAGACTTCTAATTATGAGTAGACAAAAAATATATGCATGATCTTTAAGTCAATGCAAAAATTAATATCATAAGATATTTAAATCGTGTACATGATTTATGTATTGATTCCCAAATATCACCTTATATGTGTTATATAAAACTAATTTTACAAATAACATAATTTCGCATCATAATCCATCTGAGTTGACCATATCGATTTTGCCAACAACATTCTTAAATTTGATTTGTAAACTTCTAGTTTGCAATAATGCTTGTGTTTTAATTGTTCTAACCAATTTCAATAGTGAAAATATAATGGAATTTTTTTGTTATCAAAATAAAAATAGATATTTTAAACAAATGATTAATTTTTTATTTAATTTAATTCTTATAAATTAAATCTAAAGAATTAAAAAAACAAATATTCATTAATAATTAAACAACATAAGAATACCATAAGTACATTCAATAGAATAATATAAGGAATAAATAAGAATCATGAAAAACAAACACATAAAAAATATGTATAGAAATAATATCTTAAAAATCACAATTGAATAATAAAAATGTGAAGTACAATTACTTGAAAAATATCTTAAAAACAAGTTTTTTATAATAGTTGTCTATGTAGATGACATAAAATTATTAGAACTCCGAAGAGGATCCAAAAGCTATAAAATTTTAAATAAAATTACTTAAAATTAAGGACTTGGGAAAGAAAAAGTCATCACTAAATGAACATTTAGACAGTGAAACTTGTATACACCAAGAAGGTTATATAGCTAAAATGTTAAAATATTTTTATATGAGTAAATCTCATATATAGCAAAAATGTTAAAATGTTCATATATGGACAAATCTCGTATGTTGTCAACCTCTATGAAGTTAGACCATGGGATGTACAGGCAATTGACCCTAAAGTATCATATCCTTGTGTAATTAAAGCACTAATCTATCTTGCTAATTATTCTCACTATGATATATTTATTTCTATAATTGTACTAGAAAGATATAGTTTTTCACCTACACGGAGACGTTTGAACGGAGTCCAACATATACTTCGTTATCTTAAGGATAAATGGACATGAGTTTGTTTTATTCCAAAGTATCCAAATTATATTTAACAGGTTATGTAGACATAAGTTACTTGCCAAATCCTTATAATGATACATCATAGAGAATGTTGTTTATTTCTGGTGGTACAACTATTTTATGGAAACCTGCGAAACTAATCGTAGAACAACTTCATTTAATTATGAAGAAATTTTTAGCACTACATGAGGCAACTCAATAATGTGCTTGATTGAAATCCAAAATTCAACACACACAAAAGACTTCTGATTTGACTTCTACAAAGAAATACGACAACCATATATGAAGATAATGTTGCATGCATTGCTAAATTGAAAGATGGTCACATTGAAGAATATTGAACAAAACACGTTTCTCCAAAGTTATTTTTCACTCATGATCTTCAGTAAAGTGGTAATTTAAGCTCCAACAAACTTCTTTATCTTACAGACCTTTTAGTACAAAATATTGGTCTTCATCGTCAAAGAAATGATCATTCAGCTGAGTGAGAGAAATGAATTTTTCTTAAAAGGATATTGTACTCTTTTTCCTTCACTAAATTTTTTCCCAGTGGGGTTTTACTAGTAAGGTTTTAATGAGGCATATCCTATATAAATTCAAAGGGATATTGTTGATCAATGGATGATCGTCTCCCTATAATTTTCTTTCTTATTTGTAATAATATGTATTGACTAGTAACAAGGTAGTTCCTTCAAAAAGATTGTTGTACTCTTTTTTGTTCATTAGAATTTTTTCCACAAAGTTTTTTTCAAGTAAGGTTTTAACGAGTCATATTCTTTATGGACATCCAAGAGGGAGTGTTATAAATGGTAGAACTGTCAAACTGGGCTACCCGGCCCATTTAGGGCCGGTCCTCATGGGCCTGTGCTTTTTAGGGTTGGGCCAAAAAAGCCTTATTATAACACGGGCCTCAAAATTACTACCCGAGCCCGGCCCTAGATGGGCTTTGGGCTACCCAACCCTAAACGAGTTTTTTTAATAAAAAACATTAAAGTAAAAATCCATAATATTGAGTATAAATAAAATAAAAAATTATATTATTCTAAATATAATATATTTTTAAGTACTATATTATCTTTTATAAATATTATAATATATTTTTAAATACAATATATGTCTAAATTATAGAAAATAATACTCAAAATATTTAACATAAGAGAAACTAATAGAATACGAGGAAAAATGTTGATTATATTAATATATAATATTTAAAAGAGAAAGATTGAATAGAATAGAGACAAAATTTAGTTAAGTGGGAAAAATTAATGTGTTATATTGGAGTAACATAATATAAGAATCAATATAATTTTTAAAAAATTTATAGCAATGCGGGCCTAATGGGCTATCCACGGCCCATATGGGTTAGCCCTAATGGGCAGCGGGCATTTTAGCGCTGGGCTAAAAAATACCCTTAAAAATATGAGCTCTAATTTGAAGGCTCGAGCCCTAGGATTTTTCGGGCCGGGCGGGCCGACCCATACGGGTTAGCCCATTTTGACAGCTCTAATAAATGGAATGATTATGAATGTCCATCAATTAGAAGATTTCAATTGATTTTTTATTTATTACATATGTCTTAAAAATATGACTCATATTGTATTTGAAATTGACACTGATAATGAGAATAATACAATAATATGTCTCTCTTCTCTATCTCTCATTCGTTTCTACTCTTTTATTATATTGTTTTTCATTATTTTCATAACAATTATTTGTTTTAAATTTAGTGGATTTACATGCCCCGAGTTGTCATGCATAGCTCAATCCTTACTTGACATAAATTCAGTGCAAATCACCATTTTTTTGTAGTACATAAATATTGACACTTTGAATTTCCGGGATCAGTTCCTATAATATAATATCAAATAATAATAATAAGCACATTAAAATAATATCTTTTAAAGTATTATTGAAGAACCAGAAGTTTCTTCAATCCAATAAATTTTTGTGTGATTCTAATGGAAAATAAAAATCTGAGAAATTGAAGTTTTTATGACATTAATCATTGCATCGATTAAAATATTAGACAAATGTTTAATGTCTACTCACAACCAGAAGTTATTGAAGTTGGTTTTTCATACTAAGATCTCAATTTCTGAGTTTTTCTAAACTTTCTTGATAAGTATCACATATATTATTAAAATTAATATCGAATATCAAGTAGCATATGTTCATAAAAAAATAGACTCGAAGATCCATTCTCTAGACGTCTAAAGTTAATTCTATGGTTGATACTTGTGAGATCATAAATTCTAAATTAAATATTTGAAACACACAAAACATGAATATTGAGAAATTTATTCGTATTAAGCCAACAAGTTAGTATATGTTAATTCTCCCTTTAACTTACAAATTATTGTAGGTTAATAGCCTAATACATCACATCTAAGTAAAATTTTGGATATGTTGATATTATTCAATTGCTCCAATATATTACCTAATGCATCACATCTTACTTATACGACTCACTTGATAATGACATTTACTAAAACTCGCTAAAGGGTTTAATATCTCAGATATAAATAATTCCAGGTCTCGAGAAAGCTACTCTATCAAATTGAACAGTTGTCTCAATGAATATTTGATAAGGGAGAGATATACAAATAAATACATATATCATTGTATTTTAATGAAAAAGGTCTAGAAAATCATTTTGTATAATAATTGTATATGTGGATGACATAAAATTATTGAAACTCTTGAAGAGATTCCAAAATTTATAAATCTCTTAAAGAAACGACATGAGATAAAGGACATAGAAAAGACAAAGTTATGTCTATGTTTACAAATTAAGCATTTGGATAGTAGAACATTTCTATATTAAGAACCTTATATAGAAAAGGTGTTAAAACGTTTGTATATGGATAAATATTATCTACCCCTGTGATGTTAGACCATTAGATTTAGATAAGACTATTTCCAACCTCAAGAAGATGAGAAAAACTACTTGTTTTAGAAGTATCATATCTTAGTGTAATTCAAGCACTAGTGTATCTTGCTAAGTATACATGCCATGATATATCAAATTCTATCAATCTATTAGAAATATATATTTCTTCAACTACACAAAGAAGTTGAAACAAAGTCAGACAAATACTTTGTTACAGTAGAGGTTTATGTTACTTATCTGATCTTTATAATGGTATATAACAAATATGTCACTTGTTTACTTGTGAAGGTACAACAATTTCAAGGAGATCTAAGAAACAACTCATGGCAACAACTTCATCAAATCCTTCATAAATATTAGCACTATATGAATTAATTTATTCCAAGAAGAACTTTTAAGCAACTACTATAAAAAATATTGTCTCACATATAAATGTATGCATGTGAGGGAGCAATAAATATGTTCGGCACTCTTTTTCCCTTCACCATGGTTTTTCTCCATTGGGTTTTCATGGTAAAGTTTTTAAAGAGGCAGTTCTAATTCAAAGGATATTGTACTCTTTTTCCTTCACTAGAGTTTTTAGTTTTTTCTAGTACGATTTTAACGAGACATATCCAAAACAAACATACAATGGAGAATGTTATAAATAATTGGTTGAATTTGTCTCACAATAATTACATTCCTTATTTAATCAATTTATAGGACTAATCTCACTGTATACGATTACACCGATGAAATAATACAAAATTATTTTATCTCTATCTTTCTCTTTTCTTTTTATTCCTTATTTCTCTTTATTTTATAACAAAATACATTTAAAGTTTATCTATTGTTGGTCTAAAAGACCATCTATAGAAAGCTAAAGGGACATAGAAAATCCATAAAAATTAAATAGAATGTAAATTTTCTTTATATAATAACCAAAAAACTTTAAAAAATCAAAATAAAAGAATACAAGTATATTTA
The DNA here is from genome assembly GCA_021764765.1 of Vicia sativa. Lineage (NCBI taxonomy): Eukaryota > Viridiplantae > Streptophyta > Magnoliopsida > Fabales > Fabaceae > Vicia > Vicia sativa. Next base: position 130,957,812 of record CM038797.1, read on the forward strand.
AATCTATATTTTATCAATAATACACACATTTGCATTGCTAGAGATTTTACCCATAGTTACATCATTTTTTTTTTTTGCAAGGGATTTTACCCCCGGCAGTGGCGGAGAAAAAATTAATTTAATATATATATATATATATATATATATATATATATATATATATATATATATATATATATATATATATATATATATATATATATATATATATATATATATATAATGAGAATGAATAAGAACCGTTGGATTTAAAAACGAAAGGTTGAGATTAAAAATTGTGATATTTACTAAATTTCTTTCCTATTAATGGCAGATGATTTAGTGAAGATTACAATTTAATCTCAACCATTCTTTTTTAAATCCAACGGTTATTATTCATTCTCATATGATATGCCTTATATATATATATATATATATATATATATATATATATATATATATATATAACGCATATCATATGAGAACTTATATGAGAATGTGAGAACAAATAAGAACCGTTGGATTTAAAAACGAAAGGTTGAGATTAAATTGTGAACTTTACTAAATCACTTTCCTATTAATGACACAAGATTTGGTGAAGATTACAATTTAATCTCAATCGTGTGTGTGTGTGTGTCTATATATATATATATAAAATCTTCAACTAAGGTATATTTAAAGAGGGTTGAAAGAAGACAGAAGATAGTATTGAAATTTTTGCGTGCTTCTAAAAGAAAATAAAGTCCCTATATATAGGGATACAAAGGCTTACAGTTTAAGCCAGTACAAGCTACCTATGATAGCCGGTTATACAAACAAAATGAAGTATTATTGTCGGGTACACAGTGGGCCCCATCGACATAATAACACATCACAAACTACAAAATTTTCTTATAAAAAGTAGAACCTATTGCTGTCTAAAAAGTAGAGCCTATTGTTGTCTACCCAGATAAGATTCTTATCTTCTTAGTCTTTAACTTTTGCTTTTTCCAAGATAAGATTATTTCTTATCTTTGTATTATTCATTGTTGTTGCTCTTGTCTTGTCTTCAAGATAAGATTCTTGTCTATCTTTTGTATTGTTTTTACTGAAATTACTTTGCCTTGGCTTTCTCTTTAGCTTTTTGAGCCATAGCTTGGATCATAGCATCCCAAAAATCTTCAGCTGTAGGGTCATCATTTTGAGCCTCACCAGCTAAACCTTCAAAGGTGTTGGAATCCATTGATCCCATGGACGAACTGGTCTTCATAGATTGAATATCATCTCTTGAAGCTTGAGATTGAAAAGTATTGAAGAATTGAGTCTTTATATGATCTAGAGTTCTGACCATAATTTCTTCTTCTATTTCATTGGGATACTTTCTTTGGAAGAAATTCTTTAAGTTTCCCATATACAATTGTTGAGAATTTTTTTCTTTAACATTGTTATTTTTTTCCTCAGCCATTGCTGATTTAATTTGAATAATTTTGTCCTGGATTTCTTCTTGACTTATCTTATTCCACCATTTGTATAAAACATTTCTTTCTAGAATGGGAATATTAAATTTGTCATTAGAAATGGTGATAGTCCATCTCCAAATCCAAGGAATCTGAAATTTAGTGAAGAAAAGAAATGGACATTGTCCAATTATCAGATTTGATGAAATGCTTAACACCAGTGGACTATTTTCACACCATGGAGTATACAAATCACTTAACTCTTTTGGTAATATTTCCAAAGAAGGACCAAATTTAATCCACCAAGCATAAAACCAATTTGGAATGGGTCTATTAATCACTTCTGGATTAATTGAGAAAAACCAAGAATGTTTATTCTTGGGATTCTGGTAATAAAAAGCTTGGGTGAACGCCTGGACATAGTCCAATAATTGAAATAAATGTATTTTTCTTCGGCAATTCTTATTTCCTTTTCACCATTAGGGTTAAGACCCCATTCCCTTGGTGATAATATCTTATTAATATGGCATTTGCTGAAGTTTATAAAACTCTCAGGATTGTTGTTTTGATAGTGATGAGTAAAAGTTACCGATTCGATAATTGCCAATAATATCTCTAGATGTGGTCTTGATTTACCACGAAGGCCTGGATATCCTCTTGATTCGAGGTATCTTATTTTAATAGCCCATCCATCATTTGGATTTATTTTTAGATCTTCATCATCAATATACATAATTTTTTCTGTAACTGGATTCTCAAAATAATCAGTTACTTGCTCATGAGGTGGGTCATTGACCGCAATTTCTTTGTAATATATAATCTTTTTAGAGGATGAAGAGGAAGGTATATCTTCTTTTTTTGAGGTAGGCAATTGTTGCACATTTCTACCTTTATAGATTGTAGTCCAATCCCCTATTAGAGGAATATTTACTTTACGTTGGGGTAACATATTGTTACTCCCTCTTCCAAGGCCTCGTCCATAGCCTCGGCCTCTCCCTCCCCTAGATGGGGATGTCATTTTCTTCCTGCAAGAATTCACGGGTAAGGTAATCAGCAAGTGAATTATATTCACCTTTAATATGTTTAATATCAAATTCAAACATTGACAATTGAGATTGCCAGCTAGCAAATATTTGTTTTGCAACAAGATTTTTGACATCTTTTTCAATAATAGATTTAGTAGAGCTGTAATCAATTTGTAATAAAAAAAATTTATTAACTAAATCATCTTGAAATTTTGAAACACAATTTATAATAGAAATCATTTCTTTCTTGATAGTCGAATATTCCGACTGAGTAGGATTCCATTTTCCAGAGGTGAACCTAACCAAAACTTCTTTAGATGTTTCAGGTATAACCTGTTTAAGAATTCCTCGATATCCTAAGTCTGAAGCATCAGTTTCAACAATTTTAAAATACTTGGGATTAGCTAGAGATAAGCAAGGCAAACATTTAACCTTATTTTTAATTCTTCGGATTGCTTGAGAATGTTTATCAGTCCAAGGGCCGTGATTTTTTCTAAGCCTAGCATGTAATATACTAGTATCCATGGCAAGATTCTCATAGTAATCAGCAATATAATTAAGACTACCAAGAAACCTTTGTAATTGTTTCTTATCAGTAATTATATCAGGAAACTTAGAAGCAAATTCAATACTTCTTTGAATATGAATAATTTTTCCTTGATCAATTTCATGTTCTAAAAATCTAATTTTAGTTTGAAATATTTTCATCTTAGAAGCAGATATAACTAATCAATTATGCTTAACTAAACCCTTAAATATTTTTAAATGTTTAACATGCTGATCTATTGTTTTGGAAAAAACTAAAACATCATAAATGTAAACAATTATAAATTCCATATAAGGAATAAAAATATCATTCATAATATTTTGAAATTCGGAAGGAGCATTTTTTAGCCCAAAAGGGAGAACATTCCACTCAAAATGTCCAAAAGGTACAGTGAAGGTTGTTTTATATTTATCAGATTCATTAATCTGAATTTGCCAATATCCAGATTTCATATCGAATTTAGAAAAGATTAAAGTAGTATTTAATCTATCCAATAAATCCTTTTTATTAGGAATAGGATATATAATCCATTTCAACACCTTATTAAGGGGTTTATAATTAATAACAAGTTTAGGGACACCACATTCTCTTTCAGCAGCGTTATTAACATAAAAAGCAGTGCAGCTCCAAGGAGATTTAGATTTTCTAATTAAACCTTTCTCTAAAAGAAAATTTATCTCTTTTTTGCATAGTTCTAAATACTCATGATTCATTTGGGCTGGTATGGCCTTAGTGGGAATCTGACTTTCATTAAAGTCATCAAGATAAGGTAAGGAAATAACATGTTTCTTTCTATCCCAAAAAGCATTGGGTAAATCATTGCATACCTCATCTTGGAACTGTTGATCAATCAATTTGATTTGTCCTTTTATTTCATCTCTATTAAGTTGTTCATTAATATTTAATAAACTAACTTCTTCTTTAAGAAAACATAATTGTTTTTCTTTATTCAAGAGAATACTTTTAACTTTATTAAGCATCTTAATATGAGGGTCAGTAATAAATTCAAAAGTGACCGTTTTACCATTAATCATGATAGTTATTCCTTTAGTGTCAACATTAATTAAAGGCATAATGCTATTTAAAAAGGGAGTTCCAAGAATAACTCTATGAGTCATATTTTTAACTAAAATGAAATGAGTAGGTAAACAAATATCTTGATTACAAACGTATGTATTAGGTAATTTATAATTAACCGTTAATTTGTCACCACTAGCCTGAGCAAGTGTTTGGGTGGTTTTAGTATAATACTTGGTAGGAACAATTCCTTCCTGAAGACAATTAAGATCTGCGCCACTATCAATAAGAGCGACCTCATTTTGTAATATAAATGTTCTATTAATAACTAAAGTTACTTTAACAAACCATTTTTGAGAAATTACTCTATCAATAAGAGTAAGAAATCTATCATTAGTAGAAAGATTACTGGTAGAAGATATTTCTTCAATTTTAGGATAATCTGTTTCTAGTAAGGAGACCCTTTGAGATAATTTTTTATTATCTTTCTTTATCTGAGCAATTTCAGATTTTAAGAGATTAATTTCTCTATTTAAATCAGTAAGGGAAACAGGAGTTTCACGGATATGGGACTGTTGAAATCTAGATAAAACCTCACTTAATTGGTAAGGGGCTTCAATAATAATAGGAGATTCTTTTTTAGAATTTTCTTGAATTAATACTTCAAGCATTTTTCTCTTAAGATTATTATCAGAAATGGACTCAATAGCTTTTATGGCTTCATCTTGCTCTGTAGTAAGAACATTAAGACCATTCATGTCTACAATAGACTTCCAGTAATCTATTTGATTACATTGACAATTATTATTGCCAGAATTATCAGAGGAATAATTTGTTGATGATTCATAGATCATGTCAATATCTTCATTAGAAGAATTGGTTTCTGAGTCAGACTTAAGCAAACAAACTTTCTCAAGTTGAGAGCGTAATTTCTCATCTTCGATTTCATTAAGAGCTTTCTTGGTCCAACATTGGTTTGCATAATGACCAGCTTTACCACATTTGTGGCAAGATACATCAAGCATTTTAGCTTTTCTTTTGCCTTTATGATTAAAAGCCTTTTCTTTTGGTCTACTTTTATTAAAGTGACCCTTTTTCTTATACTTACTATAAGAATTTTTATAATTATCCTTATTATTTTTGTGAGGTTTATTCCTAATAATTTTTTCTTTTTTCTTTTTATTTTCATTAGATCTTCCAAGATCGAAAGCGAATTGGTCACAGAATTCACCCATTTGGTGTTTTTTAGAAAGTTTCTGTTTTTAAAGATGATTTCTAAGCTTAATATCATTACACAGGGTTAATCCTTCATTAACGCAAGTGCTAATAATTTGACCATAAGTAAGATCGGGATAATTAATATTTATTCCATCATTTTTATTTCTTAAAGAATGTCTAACCTTTTCTGAAAAGAAATGAGGTAAACCATCAATAAATTTGGCTTTCCAATGGATAGAATTAGGATTGTTTAATTGATAGATTCTAGACAAAAAGGTATCCTTGTACCATCTAAAATGTGTAAGGGAGGGACATCTTAGATTTTGAAGTAGAGTTTGAATTTTTTCTCCAATAGGAATATTGGTTCCAACAAAATGTTGAAGGATAGAGAGACACAGTGTGTAGACCGCATCTTCTTCTCCCGTGGTAGCAATTCCACTTACTCCGATTCCAGGAGCTTCAGACTTAACCATTTTCTTATGGTTAAGAATATCTTTTTTCTAATTTTCAGTGAGATAATGATCCCACTAGCCTCTTAATTGACCAACAAATCCAGTTGTTATAAAGGAGGCAATATCTCTGTCGGAATTTTCGTGTTGTTTACAAACAGTAGAATACATAATCATTCTATGTATTGCATCAAGGATTTGTTTGTCATTTAATCCATCAATGTTCCATTCATAAATGGCTTTTCCAGAATACGAATTTTGGAAAGGTTCAGGTTCCTCAAAAAGTAAATCTTGAGGAGAGGGGCGCTTATAATAGTATTTTCTAAAGGTTTAGAGTTATAAACTGGGTTTATTTCACTAGTATGTTGATTACTAATGTCTAGGTCAGCAAACATATTTGCTAAATCATTAATGTCTTCTTCATTAGAAGAGTCTTGATTAGATACAACTGTTAAATGTAAATCCTTAAGCTTTTTCTCAAGAATACAGACAAACTCATCACCGTTGGTTTCCATTTTAAATCCTTCTATAGGTATAGGAGGTTGAATTATAGGAACATCTGAAATATTAGATGTAGAAGCTTGTTATTGATATTTAGGCTTATTGATAAGGTCAATAATAATCTTTTGACGAGCTATTTGTTTGTCTAAAAGATCTTTTATGGATGAGAGTTCTTTTTCTAGAAAAAAAATTGTTCTCCTAAACAGACAAGATAAGCATTAGTATAATTATTGGATTTAATTATGGAATTTAACTCTTTAAGAGTAATTTGATTTTGTTCAAGTCTTTGCAGCTGAAGGGTAAGATATGGTGTAGCCTCCGTATGAGGACCCAAAGTTATGGTTTGCTCTAGGGAAAAAGGATATTCCATTTTTTCTCCTCTGATATTTTCCCAAGGTTTTTGTAGGACTAAGAGTTCGTCTTGTTTTATGAAAACTAACTCTTCTTTTTGTAGTTTTATAAAGTAACTAATGAACCATTTGACAAAGGGAATGAAATCTTGATTCACCGACATTTGAGTATAGTACTCATCTTTAAAGTTTTTTAATACCGGAGTAGAAAAAGTTTTTAAAAACCATTTTCTAAATATAGTGTATCTTTCATGGTGAAACTCGTCATTGACGAGGTTTCTTAGGTTACTTCCTTGAGAATAATCTAACATTATAATGGGAAGTCCATATCAGAGGGAGTAGGTGATTCTACTTTTGGTTTTTGATATATTCCATGTGGAATTTTGTTTTCGCTAAGTCTTATGTTCTCGACTACTTCTATTTCTTCTCTTAATTGAGAAGTTGAAGGTCTAGATAATTGACTAGGAGCAGAATAAAACTCATTTATAGAATTCACAAAATATCTTCCAGACATAGATCTGGGTATTCTAATCATTCTTTTTAGAACTAAATTTTATTTCTAAATCTCCTTCATTAGACTGGATTATTTGATCAACATCTTTATTAAGGACAGGTTCAGGTTCTATGGCCTGAGGAAGATTCCAGGTTTCTGGAAAATTAATTTCATCCCATTTTAGCAACCTATTAGTTGCAACATTAGAAGTTAACAAATTAGTTTGCACTAAAGTAGTGATTTCAGGAAATGATATATGTCTAGCTTTAGGGTTTAAAGTGGTAAAAACTTTGTAATAAATCCTATAACATATAGCCATGATTTCACTACCAGATTTGAAATTGCAACCATTGGTATGAATGGTTAATTGAAGAGCGTCTAATAAATTTTTATCAGACATAGATAAGCTTATATTGGGAGAGACATCAAAATAAACTGGTCCATGACACAAACTTGTCTCAATTAAAGCAGCTAAAGATTGTTTAAAATCCTTACATCTACCATCCCTAATATATCCCAGGATGCTAGCATTTAATCCTAGCAAAGTCAAAGGTTTAACAACAATTTGTATTAAACCAACATGAATATAATTATAATTTTTAAAACGAAGTTGTAAGTGCCTTTGTTTAGGTTTGGCTCAATTCTTGTAAAACAAATAATAACAACAATAATGTAATGTACAATAGGATAGTGAACAGCCTGAAAATCCTATTGTAATGCCTAAACATGTTGTGTTGAATTAAATCAACATCTGGAACAACATGTCACGAGAGATGTCATGACATCCTATCAGACATCATGCTACTGAACTGACAAGTCTGTTACAGTTCTGTTCCTGAAATTATGCAGAATATTCTGCATAATAGAATGCATAATAAGTAGCGCAAAATTGAAGGCATATGTGGAGCCCTAGAAGATTCAATCAGAAGCTAAGAATGAGGAGAAAAGCTAGATTGAAGACCTAACTTGTAGCAGAAGTTTTCTGCTTATTTTATGCAGGTTGTTAAAGCTGCTATGCTGTCACAAAAAGGCCCAAATCCAGTTGGGTAAAAGGTTATAAATAGAAGCATTGTAACCTAGTTGGCTGCAAGCCAAAGAGAATTAAAAGATGTGATAATTAGGGCTAGTTGTAGTGAACCACCCGGGCTGTGGGATGGTCACCATACTCCTTGAAACCTGTAGGTAAGAGGATGTATGTATTGTACTTGATTGAAGCTGTTAAGCAAGATCAAGTTGTGTAATTGAAGTGTAACTTCTGAACAGTTTTTGTTCTGTGGTAAGTAATCGCACGGGGTGTGATTGAGGGGGAGTGAGTAGGAACTCATATCTAGGAGAAGATCTTAGGTAAAAGGATCATTGGGTAGTGATTAAGTGAGAAGGCTGTCAACGGGTGTGTTGGCTGTAGGGTCTTTGAATTGATACTGCTAATAGTGAACTTTATCCCTGGCTTGGTAGCCCCGGATGTAGGTTTGTTGAACCGAATGGTGAACAATTCTGTGTGTTATTTACTTTCTGCATTGGTTATTTGTATGATGTCATAACATTATTCATGACATCAGGTTGTTCTTATTAACCTTAACTGTTCAGAACTTCATTAGATCAGAACCTGCATAATTTGATGGTGTTATAGGTTCTGGTATGATCGTATAATTATCTGGTGTAGTACAGAAATTATAAAGGTCAGCCTCTTCTACATGTGCAGTGCTTAATGTCAGATCAGATGTCTTAACATCTCATTCGACATCCTGAGTCTGTCATACCAGGAATTTCAATTGGTATCAGAGCAGGCATCTGCTTTGGATGAGATCCATGGGGGATACTTTCTGGTTGTGTACAAGGTAGAAGATTGTTTGAACAAAGTAGTGTTCATATTGTTTGGTCTCTAGAAGTGGAGGATGGACCAATTTGGGAAAAACTAGACCAACCTGATCAGCTATGCTAAAAGAAGATGAAAGTGTTTGAACAAATTCAAAGACTTCATGCGGGAGTGAAGATTTTGGATTGCATTGTTCAACTCTTTTCCAGCACAGAGAAGAAAATTATCAGAACCTTCATGCGGGAGTGAAGATATTGATAAGGTATCCTTTGTGTTTAAAAAGCTTCTATATGCGGCTTGAGTTGGGTCTAGGATGTTGCTTGGTGAAGAAGCAAACAATTTGTAGGATTGATTTACTTTCAATCTTTATGTGTCATGCTTACAATATGGAGTAAGCATTGTGCAAGTTCTGTTGAAGTATGGCTATTCCATGCATAGCCGATACAACCCTTAAAGTGAAAGAAGAACTCTAGGGTTATTGTTTTGTTTCAATAGAATTTTTAGCAGACTTTACAACCTATCAATATTGTCAAAGATACTTGAGATTTTCTCAAGTCCACTCATAAAGGCATTTATTAATAGTGTTGATGAGTATCAATTGATCAATGATTCTCATATTCATCCATAAGTTGTTTTGAAGACCTTGAAGATCATCAAGGATGATGTGTTTCAAGGAGATGGGCGATGTTCTTAAGGATGTTAGAACATTATACGGTTTCAAATTGAAGAACAGATGATTCTGGGTGCTAAACACATGTAGTGTGAGTACATATGTTTAGAACCTACTCCTGATCTGGAAGAGGAGACATCTGTTTTGTATTAGTTGGTCAGGACACGATCAACAGGTTATCTACTCCAGTGTCAGTTTATTTCTGACCAAAGCTTATGGGAGTATAGTAGTGAGCTCAATGTACTTAAAGGGACTTATAAAGGTATCTTCAAGAATCCACATGTGAAAGCAAGATAAGCTCTTGTCTGGAAGATCCTTCTGATCAAAGGAACCAGAATTGAGGAACTCTGTTCATGTCCATAGAACATATTTCCTTTGAAGCAAATCATTATGATTTGTTTAGATACTTGAACAACTGTTGTTAGTTGTGATTTCCATGTTTTCCCTCAAGTGATGGATGATGTCCTATCTGATGTTGGAACATCATCTTTGTGACTTCAGCCAAGTAAATATGCTTGGTAAGTGTGAAGAAGTGATCAGTCAACATTATCTAGTGTGAGTAGATAATTCTAACTGACTAACTGATGGGAGCTGATTATTTATGTGATAAATATGTGGAAATCAGAATCAAGAGTTTTAAAGTATGTGATGAAAAGGGATGTACAACATCACAACTTTTGAAGACACCAGATCTTGAGAAGAGACAGATGAGATCTTGTTAAATTGGACATTCTCATGATTGATAATAAAGTTTCTTCTAGTACAAGTGACAGTGTGGCAATCAAACTTGTGTAAACTAAGGATTCTAAATTTGGAACCGTGGCAAATTCCAAATAAAGAGTGCTTACTATGTGTCTGAAGTGAAGAGTTCAACAATGTGTCCATAAAAAAAAAAAAGTTAATGGATAACATTCTGTTCAGAGGCTGTAGTGTGATCAATCGATCTGTCCCATAAGATGCTTGAGTTTATTTCTCATGATCTTTGTGGTTTCCAAGGAGGATAGGATTACGCCAGATGTTGACTGTCAATCTCATAAACTGCAACATTTATTGGAGAATTCTCATGATTCTCTAAAAGGATCCGGTGATCGTGGGGAGTCCTTAACCTGAAGATCTTTGAAGACATGTCATACAAAATGTCTTGACATCCTGGTATTGAGAATCTGGTATCTCAATATGTCTAGTGATGACTCTCATATAGGCTTGGTATCTCTTGTCAAGTATATATGAGCATAGAACTCCTGCTTCTGATGAAAAATCATCCATGGAATTTTTTGCATTGGAATTGTGTCAACCAATGTCCAATAGTTGGTGTCCACCTTGAAAGTCATCCAATTCACCTAGGATGAACTTATTAATTGTGTGAAGCAAGGAGGAGTTATTATCGAAAGATCATGGTTCCCGATTTTTTATGAGAAGTTTCTCTTCCTACTTGAGTTCATTTATGTGGTGTCCTCACATAATAGAACAGTTGGGTATGCACTTGTCTACAGGAGTATGTCAAGAATAACCCTAGCCTTCTGATCAAGGGTAGAAGAAGCAGACAAGGTGAAAATGTTACATGCAAGTTGCTGCATGTATTTATGGGTATTGTGGATCTGATCATAAAGGGTGATCAGCTTCTGGTATACTCTTGTATCCCCTACAAGAAAGTGTGCTTGGATTACTATGGATGTTCATCCAAAACCATAGTATAAGCAAGGCTCATGTGTTTGAGATCAATGTCAGATCTGATGTTGCAACATCATCTCAAATGAGTTGTCTCTTCAGCAAAGGAAGTTTGTAAGGATCAGCTGGTTCTTCAAGTATGGAGCAGAAGATTGTTAAGAGTAATTATCCTACCTTGAGAAGGTGGCATAATCTAACTAATAATGAATACTTTGACGGGAGACTAAGTATTTATTAGGATCTTGCATAAAGATATATACAAACACTTTGATGGGAGACTAAGTGTTTGTTTAATATGCATGCAAGGTATTCGAACTGTTTTTGAGCATGGTAGAGAGTTTATTTTCTCTAGGATATTCGTGTGTAACTATTGAAGATGAAGATCATCCCTTTCGTATGGGAAATACAGGGCATGGATGATAATAAATCCTCAGTTGTTAACTTGAACTCAGCGATAGGTATCGATATCACAGATGATGTTGTAACATCATTATTGTTAGAAGTTTGTGGCAGAGACTTGGGACTATAAATCTCAATATTCAAACGCCTCATTCAGAAGTGGCAGTTCTATCTTTGGTCTAGAATAAGAAGATTCTACTTGTGTTTAAGAGTAGTATGCTCAACAATGCATAACTACTATTTTGGTCTGAAGAATTTACTAGTATCAGCTACTACTAGTAAATGTAATGTGCAGAAGGATGATATGATCAACTTTTTGATTAAAGGAGAATCCTTCTGGATTTGTTAGAGAGTCTGAATCTTAGTAAAGCTTGTAAGCACACTAAGAAGGTTGGAGGTTGGTTTCAGACAATGGTTACATGACTTCTCAGTCATCCAGAGAATCATGTCTAAGTAAGTGTGGAAGAGCAAGGGCATATTTCAGAGATGTCTTTGCTATTTTAAGACTAGCTCAGGGTACTTGGAGTAATCACCTCAGAGCTAGTAGTTAGTGTCTATTCCCACACTATTGCTTGACTATCCATGACAAGGAGAGTCAATGAGTGTTGTGTTTTCCACTTCTGACAAAATACATTGACGGGAGATTTTGTATATGTCTAAGAAAAGAATGTTGGACTTTAATATGAAGATCAGAAGTCAGAAGAGGACATGGATATGCTGATTTTTTTTTGTGTTCTGATGCTATGACATTGTGAACTTCTAGGTGAAGTCATGGATAATGTCTCAACATCAGGTGATTGAAAAATTGCTCTTGCTATCTGTCTGAGTTTAAGAAGAAAATCTCAGAGATCTTTGAAAGTATCATAAGTGGCAGTTTTGATCATTTTTGGAGCAATTTGGAAGATTCAGATCTTATTAATAGCAACATAGTCTGGCAAATCAGAAATGCTATTATAGTAAAGACTTCACTAGTACTAGCAACTACTAGTGAAAGGTAGATCAGTAGAAGAAAGTCAGATTAAGGAATCTGGTATATTCAGCATATGTACAAGGGGTTTCTTCTACTACAAGAAATAGAAGTGGCATCTAAATCTTGTATATTTGAGCTATTTTGTGATGTCTTGTGGAGCATTTTGGAGTCTTCTAGTTCATTCTTTCCTTCCTTCTTTTGCTGTCTGGAAAAAGGAAGAAAGTAATTGTGATGGATCTCTGCAACACTCAAGGAAGCATGATTGATGGCCATGCTTAATGCTACTAGTCTCTTGCTACTAGTCGTTTAAAGTGTCCTTCTCTTTGTCTGAATGTGAGAAGAAAATGAAGACTGTTGTTGAAGACTGTAAGGTAATGTCTAACTGAATGTCATGACATTACTGAAGACATTGCACCCTTGAGAGAATCAAGAAGAATACGTGGAAAATAACTTAACCACGTGGTTGTGGATATCCAGGAGCTATATTTGGCATTCTGTTTCCCATAAGGAATAAATCTTCAGCCTTAAAAGCCGGTCAAAGGCTGATTTTATTCAGTAATTCCCTTGAAACTGCATGTATTGGGACCGGTTCGTGGATGAAACAACTGGAGGTATTAAAGGCATTCAACAAATAACTATCCTTGACCAAGATTTATTAATGCCATCTTCTTGAACTGTTATCTCCTATATAACCTCCACACATCCGTTTTACAACCATCATGGGGTTTGTACGAACTGGGAAAACTTCTTGGATCCGGTTTTGTGAGGGCTTTCTTTGTCAATTTTGGCCAAAAGGGGAGAAAGGAGTGCTTGTTCTGTCCTTGTTGCAGCTACTCAAAATTGTGATCACAAAGGTTTGTCTCAAATTCAGAAATTCAAATCGTGAATTTATTTGTGGTGATTCGAGTTATGAACACATTGTGACTGTGTTCGAGTTACAAGAGATATTCGGACACTCCTTAAGGGTTCTCTGATGCCCCTGAAAGGATAGTTTATCTCCCACGGACCTCTTTTTCCACCACCTGTAACCAAAATTGGTTCATGGTCAAAAGGGAATGTGATGCATCTTCTTCCTCATGTGCATCAACTCCGCATCAACTCCTGAAAAGGTAAGGTCCTGGATAGTTAGTGTTGGTTACATATAAAGATGTCAAGATCAATGTCAAGACATCCTACAATGGTATCCTGAACACTTTTACTGTTTTGTTTATTGTTGTAATCACTAAATAGTGAGGTTTATTTGTTTTAGCCAAAATTTGCCAAAGGGGGAGATTGTAAGTGCCTTTGTTTAGGTTTGGCTCAATTCTTGTAAAACAAATAATAACAACAATAATGTAATGTACAATAGGATAGTGAACAGCCTGAAAATCCTATTGTAATGCCTAAACATGTTGTGTTGAATTAAATCAACATCTGGAACAACATGTCACGAGAGATGTCATGACATCCTATCAGACATCATGCTACTGAACTGACAAGTCTGTTACAGTTCTGTTCCTGAAATTATGCAGAATATTCTGCATAATAGAATGCATAATAAGTAGCGCAAAATTGAAGGCATATGTGGAGCCCTAGAAGATTCAATCAGAAGCTAAGAATGAGGAGAAAAGCTAGATTGAAGACCTAACTTGTAGCAGAAGTTTTTTGCTTATTTTATGCAGGTTGTTAAAGCTGCTATGCTGTCACAAAAAGGCCCAAATCCAGTTGGGTAAAAGGTTATAAATAGAAGCATTGTAACCTAGTTGGCTGCAAGCCAAAGAGAATTAAAAGATGTGATAATTAGGGCTAGTTGTAGTGAACCACCCGGGCTGTGGGATGGTCACCATACTCCTTGAAACCTGTAGGTAAGAGGATGTATGTATTGTACTTGATTGAAGCTGTTAAGCAAGATCAAGTTGTGTAATTGAAGTGTAACTTCTGAACAGTTTTTGTTCTGTGGTAAGTAATCACACGGGGTGTGATTGAGGGGGAGTGAGTAGGAACTCATATCTAGGAGAGGATCTTAGGTAAAAGGATCATTGGGTAGTGATTAAGTGAGAAGGCTGTCAACGGGTGTGTTGGCTGTAGGGTCTTTGAATTGATACTGCTAATAGTGAACTTTATCCCTGGCTTGGTAGCCCCCAGATGTAGGTTTGTTGAACCGAACTGGGTGAACAATTCTGTGTGTTATTTACTTTCTGCATTGGTTATTTGTATGATGTCATAACATTATTCATGACATCAGGTTGTTCTTATTAACCTTAACTGTTTAGAACTTCATTAGATCAGAACCTGCATAATTTGATGGTGTTACAGGTTCTGGTATGATCGTATAATTATCTGGTGTAGTACAGAAATTATAAAGGTCAGCCTCTTCTACATGTGCAGTGCTTAATGTCAGATCAGATGTCTTAACATCTCATTCGACATCCTGAGTCTGTCATACCAGGAATTTCAGAAGTAAATCCTTATTTGTTAAAAGTTTGATTGTTTAAGTACTTTCAAAAATTTGAATAGTTTGTTCTAAGCTTTTTACTGCAAAACGAGATAATAAATCTATTTTACCAAATTTATAAATTTGGTTTGAAGGTACTGATGGAGTTGTCCATTTATTAAGTTTATCCAAATTTTTTGGATATTTCATAAGTTCTTCATGTTTAATCAAATTATTTTGATGATTATCATCATCAGAATCCATAAATATAGCAGGCTAAGGATGTTGTGGTTGATTAGCTATTTTAGATAAAACTAAGTAAGTAAATTAAACTCTTAATTTTAATACAAATATATCTAGGCAACAATTAAAAGTCATCTTTGCAAACAACAATGTTGTTTAACTATCAACCCTAAGGGATATAAGGATCTCTCCTAAATCAAAGATGTCCAATATTTTTTAGCAAAAATGTTCCTTTTAAATACATCTTTACACTTCCTTCTCTGGAAAAAACGATGATTATTAGAAAACACTAAAAAACATCTTTAGTTTTTTAAAAACTCTTTTTACTTGTTGCCCTAATAAATATATATTAATATCAAGAGAAGAATCTACATACTTAGTTTCTTCTAAGTTACCTAACCTTCCACAATAAAAAATTTAGTCACTAATTGTCATAACAATTAGTTTTGAAAATTAAATATATACCTTAGTTGGCAACCAAGTGATGATACCAAAATTGACAATCAGTGGAGCAGGATCGGAATTCTAAATATTTTTGTTGATATATTTAAAGAGGGTTGAAAGAAGACAGAGTAAGAAGACAGAAGATAGTATTGAAATTTTTGCGTGCTTCTAAAAGAAAAGAAAGTCCCTATATATAGGGATACAAAGGCTTACTGTTTAAGCCAGTATAAGCTACCTATGATGGCCGGTTATACAAACAAAATGAAGTATTATTGTCGGGTATACAGTGGGCCCCATCGACACAATAACACATCACAAACTACAAAAGTTTTCTTATAAAAAGTAGAGCCTATTGCTGCCTACCCAGATAAGATTTTTATCATATATATATATATATATATATATATATACGTATCTGGTAAGAACTGATATCTATTGTGAGAAATAAAAACTAGGGTTAAATATATATACCCCTGTAAAATGTTAGAAAATTCTCATCTTAGACCCTGGTAATGTTTTTTTTAATCGCCCCATTAAAATGTTAAAATTCTAAGTCTTTTGCCTCCTAGGCAAAAATATTACCCCCTTGTAAAATATATATATATTTTTTGCTTTACCCTCTCCATTTCGCTCCGTTTTTACACGATCTGGAATACCAAAAAAATCATAGAGGATAATTGAAAAAAATAATTTTACATAAGTCTAATACGAATCTCGCTATCATTACGGGGTGTTTATATATCTAACCCTAAGAACTATTAATGTCATTACATTAAATTTAATCAACGCTTAAGATTTATTAATTCTATATTAAAAGTTAATTAATGGACTTTTATTATATGCTCAATATTTAAAAATTCGATAAAAAACAAATCTTTCTAAAAATATTTTTTATTTTTCTTTAATTATTAAACTATTATCAATTAATAGGAGAATATTTTTGAAAATAATATGTTTGAATGAAAATATCATCATAAATACTCTAATATTTTGAATCTTCAAATATTTATTTTAATTTGATCTATAATCTATTTTGATTGGAAAAATTAAATTAATTTATAATTTATTTATTTTATACTTTAAAATTGATATAAAATTTATACTTTAAAATTCATATAATTTTAATATTGTATTATTATAAATAGAACATATTATTAATTTATCACCTATATTTTTCTTTTAATTAAAAATATTTAAGAATGTAAACTTATTACCTGTTGTGCATTATCTACTATCGTGCCCTTTTTAATAAATAAAAAATATTGTTTAAGTATTTGTTTAGTTTTTAATTTATTAAACATATTTAAGAAAGTGAAACTATTAATTATATTTTAAAATTTTATAAGTTAATAATGTAATGTGCCTAATTTAAATTAAAATACATATATATATATATATATATATATATATATATATATATATATATATATATATATATATATATATATATATATATATATATATATATATATATATATATATATATATATATATATATATATATATATATATATATATATATATATATAATTTAATGAGATTTATCTTTAAACGGTTTTTATTAATTTTTTAAATGTTTATTTGTGTATTTTTTCAATTTGATAATCAATAAAATGTTTATCTATTTTTCTCTATATATAGTTTATTAGGGTATGAGTAGATGTATACAAAATTAATTAATTAAATTAAATTTTTTACATACTTATATTTAAAATATAATGTTTTTAAAAAAATTTAGTTGAAAAGTATTTTGAAATTAAGTACAAACTTAATTTGATTATAATTTAATTGAACTTGTTTTGATTTTGAACTTGACTTTCAAAATAAAAAATTCAGTCATCTAGAACGAAACCCTAAACAATTATTCATATATTATGTGAGTTTATCTGTAAGTTTTAATAATATATTTATTGTAAGAATACTCTTTCAATTAATTAATGGAGTTAATTTTTTAAATAAATTTTGCTTATTTTTTATTATATCAATGAAATATTATTTTATTAATTTCTTCCAAAAAAAATTTGTGGGATGTTTGTACTAAATGAACATTGACACTTTAAATTGTTGGTTTTAGTCTTTATTAGAGGTGTTCATGGTTCATGAATATAATTTAATTGAACTATATTAATTATTTAATGCAGTTATTCAAAATTATTTTAATAAAAAATAGTTAATCTGTTAAACCATTATAATTCAGTTTATAACAATTTTAAATTAAATTATAATGTCAAAACAGTTTGATATATTTTAATTAGTTTCATTGAAAAAATTGAATTTATTAATTGAACTTTAAGCTGGTTTTGAGAGATTTGTTTTTTCTTTTTCAGTTTTTCTTTGAAAAAATATTTTTTATTTTCAAAAATATATTTTTAGGAAAAAAATTATTTTCAGCAAAAACTTTTTTTTTAGTTTTCCTTTTCAAAAAAAATTATTTTATCTTTTTTATTTTAAATAAAATTTAATTTTTGGGATTTGTTTTTGAATTTTTTTTCCTGTTTTCAATAAGTTTTTTTATTTTCTGGAAATAAAATTATTGATTTTTTTTATTTTGTGAAAAAAGAAATTTTCCTGAATTTTTTTTTGATAAATATTAATTTATATACTTAACCATTTAAATGATTTAATTTTTTATATGATTCAATACAATTCTGCTTAAACATATAATTCAAATAACCATATTTTAAAAGTCTTTAATCCCTACACATATAATATCAAATAAAAATATGCAGATTCAAAGTATATCTTTTAAATTTATAAAAAGACATGTGAACAATAGAAAAATACATTTAACATTTATTTATTGCTGTTCTAAAAGGCCATCTTAGAAAGCTAAAGGGAAGGGACAAAGCAAATCCAAAAAAATTAAATAGAAAGAAAATGTTCTTTATCACCAATACACATTTTCATCCAATCAAATATTATTAATACGTAAATATATATATATATATATATATATATATATATATATATATATATATATATATATATATATATATATATATATATATATATATATATATATATATCACTTCACATTCCTTCCTAACAAACTCAAACTTAGTGGTACAAACACACTAATCAAGAAAAAAATGACCACTTTCTTTCTCATTCTCATCTCTCTCTTTTTCCTTATCATCACATTGAAGCTATTCTTCTACACAACAACAACAAGGCTCAAGAACCTTCCACCAGGCCCATCGTTTCTTCCAATAATTGGAAACCTTCATCAACTCAAACAACCCCTCCACCATACTTTGCGAACCTTATCACAAAAACACGGCCAAATATTTTCTCTCTGGTTAGGTTCTCGTCTAGTCGTTGTGGTTTCATCGTTAAAAATAGCACAAGAATGTCTTACCAAACACGACAGCATTTTAGCGAACCGACCTCAATTCTTAGCAGGTAAATATATTGGCTACAACCACACCGCAATATCACAAGCAAATTACGGTGACCATTATCGTAATCTCCGTCGTATAATAACAACTGAGTTACTCTCGTCTCACCGTTTAGATTCTTTCTTGGAAATACGAAGAGACGAGATTAGGAGACTAATACAAAAGCTAGCACAACTGTCTTACAATGATTTTTCAGAAGTGGAACTTACATCAATGTTTTCAGAAATGACATTCAACACCATCACGAGAATGATATCAGGGAAAAAATACTATGGTGATGATTGTGACGTGAGTGATGTTGAGGAAGCAAGGTTGTTCAGAGAGATAATTAAAGAGATTTTTAGTGTAGGAGGAGCAAACAACATTAGTGATTTTTTAGGCTTTTTAAGGTGGTTTGATTTTGATGGTTTGGAGAAGAGGCTTAAGAGGATAAGTAAGAGAGCAAATTCATTTTTAGAACAACTCATTGATGAACACAAATTTGGAAAGAGAAACCCTAATACTATGATCGGTCATCTCTTAAAACAACAACAGTCACAACCTGAATATTACACAGATCAAATCATTAAAGGACTTATTATGGTAAGTGGTAACAAAGTAAAACAAAATATTTTCTTATTTTTTTTGGATTGATATTGATATTTTGTTGAATGTTTGTAGGCTATGATACTTGGAGGAACCGACACAGCAGCTTTAACTATGGAATGGATTATGTCTAATTTATTGAACAATCCAAATATATTAAAGAAGGCAAAGGATGAGCTCGACACTCACATCGGACATGATGATTTAGTAGAGGAACGTGATATTTTAAGACTTTCTTATCTTCAAAGCATTATCTATGAAGCTCTTCGATTACATCCACCCGGTCCATTACTACTGCCTCATTTGTCTTCAGAAAATTTTACAATTGAAAAATATAAAATCCCTCAAAACACAATTTTTATGTTCAATGTATGGGCTATTCATAGAGATCCAAATTTATGGACTGATCCTACATGTTTTAAGCCTGAGAGATTTGAGAAAGAAGGTGAGACAAATAAACTACTTTCATTTGGAATGGGGAGAAGGGTTGTCCAGGAGAAAATATGGCCCATCGCACTATAGGCTTGACTTTGGGTTTATTGATTCAATGTTTTGAATGGAAACGTATAGGTAAAGAAAAAATTGACATGACCGAAAGTAAAGGAAGCGCGGTAGGAAAAAAGAAATCTCTAAAAGCAATGTGTAAATTGCGTCATCCACTGAAGATTAAAGATATTTTCTAATTTATGAATGTTTGAAATTTATTAATAAGAAATACATGATGTCATCATCTGCAAATTATTTTTAAATATGTATTTCCATGATGTAACTCAATAAGAATAAGGATGTTTTTTAATTAATTAATGTTTGTTTTAGTTGAAAAGTATAGATTTTTTATATATATTTATATTATGCATTAAAACAATTAAGAGATTATCATTCAAACTTATCTAATATTGCCGCGAACAATATTAATATGAATGTGGATGTCAAATTTCTACTCCTTCTATGCTCCTAGACAGTATAAGTTAATCATTATTATTGGTATTTGTTGATTTATTTGTAACTAATGTACGATAAATCAATTTATGTTGCAAGGTAAATGATACTTCCTTCGTTTTTTCTTAAGTGTCATTTTAGTATAAAACTTTTCGACTAAAATAGTGGATTGTTAGAGTTATTTTTTCTATTATATTCTTATTTATTTATTTTTTCTTAATTTACACTCTCTCATTTATTGAGAAAGCAAGGATATAATTGACAAATTATGACATTAAACTATAAAACGACATTTAAATGGAAATAAAAAAAAAATCTTTTAAAACGACACACTTAAAAAGAAACAGAGAGAGTACTTGATAAAAAGAATATCATATTATTCTATCTCTTGACTTTCTTGTATTCATATTTACTCTCATATATTATTTTTTATTAATTTAATAACACGTTATCTGCACGAAGTTTCAAAATTTATATGATAATATTATTTCTCTCTTTTTATTTCATAATATATATTAGTGATTTTATCTATTATATACCAATAAATTGATTATAAAAAAATCAACGATGATTTTCAAGCATCTTAAAAGTATATGTATGAATAATATTAAAATATTCTAGACTTAAAGAATTATTTTTCTTTATGGAAGATCTCAAATGTTTTTATATCTATCATCTATCATTTATCATATAAGAAAATTCAACATTTTTCACCAAACATTGCCATTTGGGATCCTAGGAATTGAGAATTCCTCAAAAAATGTGTCACATCATCATCATTCATCAATCCTTATTTCTGACGGCAGTTACAAGAATTACAAGAAACAAATTACGTGTACATGGTTGTTGCAATTTTCACCCTTCCACTATCCCTTCTATGAATCGGTTATAGAAGATCATGAATGCTTTTTTTCCAACCGTTTCACTCTCAATCATGGATGTATTATTTATAACCCTCCCAAACCATGCATCTTTCACATTCTAGCTTCTCCTGGTATCTCAACTGTCTAATTTTTCGCTGCCTGACTCAACAGACTAGGCATTATGGCCAGACCTATGTCAAAAATCTGTGACATCGATGACGGGAAGGAATGGTGGAAGGTCTCTATTTGGGTTCATCACAAATGGAAGGTTTTGAATCTTCATCAGAGCAATGGATCTGCTAATAAAAAGTTTGACCACACTTCAACAAAGATTTTATATGTTCCAAAATGTCAGATATTCGGTTTGAAATTACTTCATTTCTTTGTGAGGTGATTAATCGAGTAGCCCGATAGTTTCCTTGGACATTGTGAGTTGAAATTCAGGAACTCTTATAATACTTAGTGTCTATGTGAAGGGCATAAGTTTGTCATTTTTTTCTAGAGTTGTTTTAGGTTTAGTGTTTGGTGTTATATACAGAAGTTTTCCTAATTACTTGAGGTTGCAAAAGTTGAATTCTTTGATAGGTAAATTTACTTATGAGACCAATCTTAGTGTTTGGTGTCATGTACAAAAGTTTTTCTAATTATTTGAGGATTTTAATATTGGAATTCGTTGATGATAAATTTCCTTATTAGATTATGTAAGAGAGCCATAAAGGATTTTGATAATTTAAAATTCTATAATGTAAGATTTCATTATCATATAATATTAGAAATTGAAAATATGGATGTGAGGAGTTTATTTTACGATGTAACAACTCCATGGAAAAATAATATTGGATGAGTGATAAGTGCCAAAATTTAGTTATTTTGTATATACGTTTTCTGGCACTTCTCAGTTCTTTTGTTGATATTCTTCGAATAAATCCCCCGTTTTTTGTATAAATGTGTACATAATAGAATAATTAAGTTTTTGTGTAAATATTGTATCATTTGATAGTTTTTCATCTCTTTTATAGGTATTCATTCATAATTGGAATATTGAGTAATAAAGTGTCGGAGACACTGCTTCAAACGCATGATTTTGAGTAATAAAAGAGAACACGTAAAGCAAAGAATGAGTTTTTCAAATATTTCAAATCATTAATTTGATTGATACTTATTCATGGTTAGATGAGCATTGAATAATCTTTCCAACGCTTCAAACCGGGCGCAATTCCGAGTTACGGTTCTCAAGTTATGGCAAAAACAAGATCTTGATTTTTGCGCGGTCACAGACCGAGCGCGAAAATACCAGGCTAAGCGCGCCCTGCGATTTCAGAATTCTTTAAAAGGGGCTAAAACACATTTTTAGGTCATGGGTTGGGTATTTTTGAGTCCCAACACCATCAACATTATTTTTTTTTATAGATTTGCTTAGAAAACAACATTGGAGCTTGCATTTGGATGACCTAGAGTCGAATCCCTCGTCGATTGGTGTTGACAAACCAAGAAATGTTTGGTTCCTCTTCATCTCTTCTCTTTGTAATCTCTTTTGTTGGGTTTTGTATGTATATCTACTCTTACTCATGTATATTTGTCACCCTTGGCGTTGTATAAAGTTTGCTTTACGAATCTGCGTTGGTGATTGTCTTGGGTTTTTACTCTATGTTAGGAATTTGAGTTTTACTAGAGATAGATCGCTTAGATTCTTACCTAGGATGATTATTTGTTAGTTTCTGAATTCTAGAAAGGGGTTAAGAGCTGACATTCACTATAGAGTATCTAATCTTAATGCCTCTGCGTTGGTGAAGTAAGCTAGAGATAGGTATGGAGGTGACACAGTTGACTTCTGTGTTGTCGAGGTAGGCCAAACATGGATATCGAGGTGATTCGGGAGGATTCTCAATTTGGGTTAGAAATAGCTTAGGTTGTGAGAGATATGTGATGACACGGGCGAGTATCGTAGGCCGAGTATGACATGGGTGGTAGATTTAAGTCTGTGACGGGTAGTTTATATTCGTTCCGGACAAGCTGTCTATCCTTTATACTTTTTATTCATTTACTTTTTGTCTTTTATTTTCATTTCTTTTAATTCCAAACTCATTAACGGTAGAATTGTCGAATGACTAATCAATAACCAATCTTTGTGGACACGATACGATATAACCTAACCGGTATATATCACCCGGTAAAAATAATACCAACTCTTTGCTTGTCGCTTTACCGCAGCAACAAAAATGGTGTCGTTGCCGGGGATTGGTTTTATTGTTTCTGTATTGCGATAATTCCGTTGTTTTTGAGTTTAGTAATTATTGTATATGTTTTATAGACTTTGTATATGAACTTGTATATTATTACTTGTACATGTTATGTGTTTACTTTCCATACTTGTACATATTGTGATTTTCTTAGTTTTCATGTGATGTTGTGAATTGTCTCGTACTCGTAAGGTTTGTTGTGTAGTTGTTAGAACACTTTCTTTAGCTTTGCGCGGTGTGACAATACCATGGCATGACGAGATGAGGTTACTAGTGCTCCACAATAAAGGCGTCGAGCTTACGACGTAAAACAAGCATGTTTGTTTATGTGTGTGGTGACTTGTGTTTTAACAAGTTGAAATAGGACTTGTTCTTAATTTTAAATCTTCACTTTTCAACTTGTTAATTCGTTGTCACCAAGTTTTCGTATCGTAATTTTCTTTTGTTTCGTACGTAAATTGTGTTTTTCTCGAGCTTGTCGTGTTTAGCTTGAGGAGTTTTGTTGGTTGTAAATATTGTAAAAAAAAATTTCTAATTCTTTTGTTGTTGTTTGGACTCAAATTTTGGTCCGGTAACTAGAAGACTTTTGATGTGATTTTCTGAGTTTGATAGTTTCAACTCGCGGATGTATGGTAATGATAGTTTTCAAAGTTGGTACACGTCAGGTACTCGTTTATCGCTTTCTATAGCATAACATGTTTAGGAAATTTATCATTTGTATAATTTCCATGCTATTCATTCTTTTTGCATTACTTGCTCATGAATTGAATCACTTTAGTACCATTTTTAACCATAAATGTGAGGAAGTTTTCCATTGTTTACATATGAGAGTCCACATTCTTGTTTTAACTGGATTTTATTATGCTTAATCTTTTGTTTTGTGTTGATTGTATGATTGCAAGAAAATGATCAAGGCATTTTGTTGATTTTGAGCATAACTACCTTGACCAAATATTCAATTCACCTTGTGAGTGTGTGAACGTTTGTTTTCCCCTTTGAACTTTTATCAACATCCATTTTTATTTGAACTTTATGCTTGTCTATGAGTGTCAATTCACTTTTTTTTGTATGGATGTTGATTTCTTTGTTTCTTGAACCCTCAACTATATGTTGTTGTATGGATTTTTACCTTGCCTTAGAAAGTAGGGAGTATTCACATAATGATGTTGGTTGAATTTAAGTTGGGGAGAGAAATGTTTATATACTTATATTGTGGTTCGTATGAGGTTAAGAGAAAAGAAAAAGAAAAAAATGTGAAAAAGAAAGAATAGAAAAAAAGAAGAAAAAAAGAGAAAAGTTTTGAAAAACAAAAATAAAAAGAGTAGGAATAATGTTATGTTAATAAGTGAGGTGTGTTTGGTGCGAAATTTGTGATGAAGAATAAGTTTGATTGAAATTATATTGTTTGGAACTTTGTGAGTTGATCACTCCCTTAAGTTTAGGCAAGTTTTTGTTTCGATTAGCTTTAGGACTTATCACTTGTTTGTTAAACAAGCCACATTACAACCTTGAAAAGCCCTTGTGATTCTTGCATTTGTATTTTCAATACGTTTTTGGATGAATGCATAATTTAGTCTATTGTTTGCAAGATTGTGGAGAAGTGTTTTTTATCCCTCACCTTTGCGTGTTCTTCATCTACCGATGAATTTTTGCTAGGTATGATTCATGATTGAGCTTGTTTTGTTTTAGAATGTTTTGCATGATTTTTGTACTTAGGATTTGTTTCGTTTATATGTTGTCGTTGTAGGAATGTGGTAAGTAAGTATTTTGCGTGTACGTTTTCGTTTGAACCATACATTTGTTTTCCGTTTTAAAAACTTGTTGATTCGTGATTCTTTGATTATCATCTTTTGTTTCTTTAAGTTTACTTGACTTTGTTTCAGGACAAACAATGTTTCATTTGGGGAGAGTTGATAAGTGCCAAAATTTAGTTATTTTGTATATACGTTTTCTGGCACTTATCAGTTCTTTTGTTGATATTCTTCAAATAAATCCCCCGCTTTTTGTATAAATGTGTACATAATAGAATAATTGAGTTTTTGTGTAAATATTATATCATTTGATAGTTTCTCATCTCTTTTATAGGTATTCATTCATAGTTGGAATATTGAGTAATAAAGTGTCGAAGAATCGGCTTCAAACGCATGATTTTGAGCAATAAAAGAGAACACATAAAGCAAAGAATGAGTTTTTCAAATATTTCAAATAATTAATTTTATTGATATTTATTCATGGTTAGATAGAGCATTGAATAATATTTCCAACGCTTCAAACCGGGCGCAATTCCGAGTTACGGTTCTCAAGTTATGGTAAAAACAAGATGCTGATTTTTTCAGATAAGTCAGACCGAGCGAAAAAAGCTAAGCGCCTGCGATTTCAGAATTCTTTAAAAGGGGCTAAAAACACATTTTTAGGTCATGGGTTGGGTATTTTTGAGTCCCAAAAAATGTTGAATCCCTCGTCGATTGGTGTTGACAAACCAAAAAATGTTTGGTTCCTCTTCTTCTCTTCTCTTTGTAATCTCTTTTGTTGGGTTTTGTATGTATATTTGTCACCCTTGGCGTTGTATAAAGTTTGCTTTACGAATCTGTGTTGGTGATTGTCTTGGGTTTTTAATCTATGTTAGGGATTTGAGCTTTACTAGAGATAGATCGCTTAGATTCTTACCTAGGATGATTATTTGTTAGTTTCTGAATGCTAGAAAGGGGTTAAGAGTTGACATTCACTATAGAGTATCTAATCTTAATGCCTCTACGTTGGTGAAGTAAGCTAGAGATGAGTATGGAGGTGACGCAGTTGACTTTTGTGTTGTCGAGGTAGGCCAAACATGGATATCGAGGTGATTCTGGAGGATTCTCAATTTGGGTTAGAAATAGCTTAGGTTGTGAGAGATATGTGATGACATGGACGAGTATCGTAGGCCTAGTATGGCATGGGTGGTAGATTTAAGTCTGTGACGGGTAGTTTACATTCGTTTCGGACAAGCTGTCTATCCTTTATACTTTTTGTTCATTTACTTTTTGTCTTTTATTTTCATTTCTTTTAATTCCAAACTCATTAACGGTAGAATTTTCGAACGACTAATCAAGAACCAATCTCTGTGGACACGATACGATATAACCTAACCGGTATATATCACCCAGTAAAAATAATACCAACTCTTTGCTTGTCGCTTTACCGCAGCAACAATGAATGGATATTGCAGTTTATTCATTTAATGCTTCTCCATTTTGGTCCTCTATTCTATCACAAAATGCTCCAATGCAGCCACCCATTTTGCTATGGCAAGGAGTGCATAATGGTGTAAAAATAGATTCAAATGAATTAAGATGGAGAACAAATAAAAAATTTCTTATTGGTGTAGAGAGATCGAAAGTTGATCTATGTCCAACAACTCCCACTCATTTCTGGTCATCTTCATGTGTACACTATATATATATATATATATATATATATATATATATATATATATATATATATATATATATATATATATATATATATATATATATATATATATATATATATCTCACATTGGTTTTAGTAAGATAAGGTTGAATTTCAGCATTGAGAAAAATATACAATGTCAATTGTGTAATTTTATTACCATTTTTTTAATATTTCTGTATTTTGATTTCAGAATAATGATATTTATGATTCGATGCATTTATGGGAAAAATGTGTTACTCATAAATTAATTAAATATATTTTTAGAAAAGTAGTATGTGAAAATATTATTTTGTTAATAATTAAATACTATTATTTACGGAAAACAGTAGTATTTTGTTAAATTTATTAAATATATTTATATTTATCATGTCAATCAATTGTTTTGTTATGTTTGCTTCACAAAAAGAGAGCGAGGAGATGGGTTCAGGTAGGGATGTCAATTTGAATATGTTAGTGGGAATCCTCGCAGAGATTCCTTGTTTGAGGCCCCAAAGATGGGGAATTTTCCTCCGCGGGAATGGGGATGGGGAATAAAGTTCCGCCGAAGCACTTTGGGGATGGGGATGGCGAACATGTTCCCGTCCCGTGGAGTCTCCACCCCACACTATAATTCTGTAATATCGTTAATTAATATATAGTTTAGCATTTATATGCAGGTTTATTTTTCATTTCAAATAACTTGTTAGTAAAAGAGACACAGATCTAAATGACTATTTAAATTTTTTTAAGTTTGAAAACTTTGTATTCATGAATCTCAAGATTAAATATTGTTAACATAATATATTTATCGTGGATGTTAAAATTATATATATATATATATATATATATATATATATATAATTAAATTGTTATAAATAATCATTTGTTAAATTATATGTAAAACTTTATATTAAATTGCTATTTGTAATTATTTGTTAATTATAAGTAACAATATATTAAATGTCAAATTATTATTTAATAATATAATTGATTTTTGATATTTTTAGATCTAATTTTTATTTACCTACTTATATTACACTAATAAATGTTAAATTATTAGACGTCTTTTTAAGTTTATGTGATATGTTTATACCCTGTTTTTGTTAAAATATAAATTTAATTATATATTAAATTGTCATATTTAATTATTTGTTAAATTATAAGTATAAAAATGAATATTTAATCATTAATGTTAAAAGATCTTTATTCAATTACATATCGTATTTGAAGATACCATGATGTAACATCTCACTTATTTATTTGACATAAAGAAATAAGAAAATGAGAATAAAAGGAATGATAGTAGCTAATTTAGTTAGGATTGGACTAAAGGGCGTATCGGTCATTACTACCTAGTTGAAGGGCTAAATGGTCATTCTATATCTCATTATTTCCAAACAAACAAAACAAAATCAGAAAATAGAAGGAATAGAGAGGAGGAAAGGAAGAGAAGAAAGGAGTTCCAACATCAACCCTTCAATCTTACATGCAAAATCCATTTTCGTCACCCTAGTCACCTCCAAGATTCATCCCTACAGCTTGTTCTTCTCTCAATCTCAAGGTGAGTCTCTAGTTAGAGACCTTGGGTAAATTGAGTTTTTGAAAATCTATGATTTCTTGGGGTTTTGAGTAAAATTGTTAGTGCATGTATGATTTTGATGCTCATTGCCACTCTATGAACTTGTTTCTGACGTTCTAACATTGTGGGTGATTGCTTGGAAGTGAAAAACTTGGGATTTGGGACCCTAGAACAGAATTGTTTTAAACATGAATAAGTTAAAAACATTTTTATAGTCACACGGGTTCAAATCATTTATAAAATAGAAAAATTATACGTGTTAGATATAATTATTTGTAGAAACAAAAATAAGTTACAATCACTTTTATAAACAAGAATAAGTTACAAATATTTGTATAAACGAAAAAATTCAACTATTGATGCAATTGTTTTTAACATGAATAAGTTAAAATATTTTTATAAATTGTCACAGTTTCAAGACACTTATAAACAGGAAATAGTCTAGATATTTATGTTGATATAATTACATTTATAAACGAAAGTAAGTTACAATAATTTTTAGGAACACGAATAAATTAGAAATATTTTTATGAGTGGAAAAACTCATGATTATATATTATAAGTATATGAATGTTAACCAATTGAATAAATGAAATATATGTCAACATATCTATGAAATTTAAGGTTTAAACTGTTCATTTTAATATACATCTTTTAAATCTTTTTTTTTGCTACTGTTTTATATAATTTAAGTTAGAAAATTGATTGTACGATTTATTATAAGTACGGATCAATGCTTAAAAGTCGGTGTATATTATTAACCTATATTTTGTAATTATATAAATATTAACTAATTGAAGTATGAATTCAAACTCTAAAAATGAGTGTTTAGTATATGTTTAATGACTTTTGTTTTTAATCTTTCTAAATAAATTTTTAATAATATAGTTTATGATTTATATAAATAAAGAAGAAAAAAATACTATGGATAACGTGTAATTTGTATGTCAAAACGGGTGAATGTCAACGTATCTATGACATGACAGCGATATACTATTCATTTTAATATCAATCTCTAAAATCATTTTGTTGTTGTTTATATAATTGGAGTTAGAGAATCAGCTATAGAGTTTATTATAATTATAAATGAATGTTTAATAGTTTGTGCATTGTTAGCCTATATTTGTAACTATGTGAATGTCTATCAATTAAAAACTGAATTCATATTATATTGTATATTTTATTGAAATATATTTTTGTATGTTTACCAAATTTTATGTATCATATACTCTTGCTTCATACATTCTACATATTTTTTTAATTAAAACTAAATTTCTATACTCTAAACATCTTTTTTTTTATAATATTGAATTTTGTATAACATCAATATTAAATAAAATAACCAAACACCAACGGGCACCCGTACCCGTACAGACGCAGGAGTATGACACTAATTATTTATAAACATCATTTACGCAGGAGTATGACACTAGTTATTTATAAACATCATTTGTGATGTCTTTCATGATAAACTATAAATTTAATATAAAATATTATTGAATAATTGTTCAAGAAAGAAATTTTCTTGATCATTATATGTGAGACACAGCTCCTAAAGAGCTAATTAACTTAATTTCAAGTCATAGTTTCTGAAGAACTAATAATTTAATTTCAAACACCACATAAGATTATAATTTTTGTTGAACATTGTCATAATGAATGTGGATGGGTTTCATTATAACTAAACATCTAGAAAATGTGACTTAATTTATAAGATCAATTTAATCTAAGTATAAGTTGGAGCAAAGAAAATTGAAAGATGAATTATTATGTTTCTTGAATATGTTGTTGATGTAGCAAAATTAAGAATATAATTTCAAGAATATATTGAAATACTATTCACAATTATGATTGAAATTATTTGTATTGTTTATCAAAAATGCTAAATGTCATATATTTGATAATATTATATTTGTAGAAGAATCA
Source organism: Vicia sativa (assembly GCA_021764765.1). NCBI lineage: Eukaryota > Viridiplantae > Streptophyta > Magnoliopsida > Fabales > Fabaceae > Vicia > Vicia sativa. The sequence continues at coordinate 130,988,409 of CM038797.1, forward strand.
TTGTACTTAACGGTATCCATTTAGTTAGTCATGTGTTTTAGTGTTAGCATGAATTGTTTGCGATCTTTTACTTATTGACGACAAAAAAAGAAAGAAGATTTTTTTAATTTATTGTGCTCGTCGAGACATCGCATATTGCGCTTATGTATTCCCTCCTACAATGAGAAAGTCAGGGGTCTCTAATTCTTCTAAAAACACAACTTTGTTTGGTTGATTTTTTATAAGAATGATGCATTGGACATTTCAAACGTTTGAACTTTGACTTGTTTTGCTCGTTCGGAGAAACTAGTCTTCGTGTTCGTTTTGTGTTGAAATGACTAAGACGCATTTAATTTGAAAGCGTTTTTGGAAAGTCGCACTAGGGCGAAAAAGAAGTTTGATGAGTTGAAGTTGTTATTATGTGGGTGATAAGTACTAGACCACAATTGTATACAAAATTATCCAAATACTAGAAATTTGAGGAACAAAAATGTGCTCAACCAATCATCTTTCATCCCAAAAGTTCTTCTTATGAAAAATATGATGTGAAACAAAGTTCACTTATTTATGTTTTTTATGCATGAAGAAGAAGTCTTGGACAATAGGTCTAACAACCAATGATCTAAATACTCAAAGTTGGAGGAGCAAGTAGTGTTCAACCATCATTTTTCATATCCAAGTTTATTGTGAAAATGTTTTGAAATGCAGAGGACGAGACGACGGTGGAACGACTTGAAATGCAGCAGGTAGCAGGTACGAGAGAAGAAGATGAACGCATGTAGCAGCAAACGCAGGGAAACAAGAACGCAGAAGCAGAATGAACAATGAAATTGTATTTTAGAGTTTTCAATTTTAATTATAAAATAATCTATGAAAGCGCTTTTAAAAAAGCGCTTTCATAAGCCCATATATAAGAGCGTTTTTTGCTTCAAAAGCGCTTTCGTATCATAGCCTATAACAGCGCTTTTAAAAGCGTTTTCTTAAGGCATCCTGTAAGAGCGCTTTTTAAAAGCGTTTTCTTAAGGCCACCTATAAGAGCACTTTTCAAAAGCGCTTTCTTAGGTTAGATATTTCTAATGCCTTTAGCAGCGCTTTTTGAAAAGCGATTTCTTAGGGAACCCTATGAAAACGCTTTTTTAAGCGAAATATTTTTAAAGTCTATGAAAGCGCTTTCTCTAAAAAGCGCTTTCGTAGAGGCGCTGCCAAAAATTATTATTTTTTGTAGTGAGATCGAGGTTTGAAGTTTTGATTACAAAAGTGATTTGAGTGGAGAAAGGTTGATGAAGATGCAAGAGTAATCGACTTACAAGTTTGGGGTTGGCATATGGATAAATTATGGTTTAGGCTTGAGTTTTATTTTATGTGTAATGCTAACAAGTAAGTAATACCAAAAGTGAAATCCTGGCACAACAAGACAAATATTGTATACGATGTCACAATATAGGGATGTCAAACGCAATAGCGAGTGTAATGTTAAGACATCATAAAAATAGACAGAACAATTGATAAGTGCAAACTGTAGTTATTTTTGTGTAAATTTTGTTGTACTTATCGATACGTTTTGTTAATATCGTTTGAATAATCTCCAATTTGTTTGTAAATACGTTTAGTTTGTGAATCATTGTATTTTTATGTAAATTAGTGTAACTTATGATAGTTTTGGTCTATTTTGTAGGTATTTTTCGCAAATTTGGAGCATTGATTAATAAAGTTTCAAAGGCACAACTACAAAATCGAGATTTCAGAATAAAAGTTCAATTTTGGAAAGCTTTGCACAGGGAAGCTCGCTTAGCGCGGTCTGCCCTTACAAAATTAATTATAACTAGTAAGATATTTGTGCGGACACATGGGTAATTTATTTTGATAAAATATAAAATATATTTTGATACATATGTAATTTTAAAATAAGTTTTTTAATTATAAATTGAACCATGATCATATAAATTTAATTGATTAAAATGAAATATGTATTGTATTAATAGTGATCCGTGAGATAAAATATTTTATTATTTAAAAATTTAATATCAATATATAATACTCATAAGTTTCTTTTTGATGTCATTGAAAGTAATTAAAATATGTTTCGAGAGAGAAAATAAAAGAATGCATATTCTTAAATTGGATTGGTAACATTATTACTTGTCAGTAATAAAAATAAAGATTGTGCCTCTCAAATAAAAATAATTGTAGATTACAATAAAATAGGTAATATGACATAGTGTCCCGTGAGATGGAAAGCAAATTTTTTGATAAAATAAATTATAAATTATACTAAAATTATAAAATATACTAATTAATATTTTTAACTATAATAAATAAATGAAATTAATTAAATATGTCGTAAAAACTAAAGTAAATATCTTTAAAACTCGTAGTCATATAAAGGTAGACTTGGCAATATATAATTAAAAATAATCTTTACCATAATTTTTTATTAAAATACTGATTGTTAGTTACAGTAAAATATTTTTCATGGTGTAAATTTTGTTTAGATAAAAAGGTAACATTGATTGTTTACTTCTATGTTATACTTATAAGTTGCTTCTATGTTAGACATTTGGACATAGTAGTTATACTAAAGAAAAGAGTTAATACCTATTTTCATCCCTGACATATGGGGTGTATTTGAAAAATTCTCTGGCAAAAAAAAAGTTCCAATTGTTACCTTGACAAATTTTAAAAGTTTTATTTTTTACCTTTAGGTTGCCACATCACCTAAAAGGCTGATGTGGCTTATTGTTTTGTTACACTTGTAAGTTTTTTTTATTCCATGTCACAGAATTCCAAATAAAATGACCAGAATACCCTTCTCTTAAAATCCCCAATTATTTTGCAAAGGCACGGTTTCAATTCAGACCCTCTAAATTAGGGCCCAGCCATCTCCATTGTTTGCAAAGCCATCTTCTACCTCAACGTTCTTCTACTTAAACTTGTTTTTTTCTAAAATTTAATTCATGGCAAGTGACAAATAACAATCACCAACCATTTTTCAGAAACAACCTAAACACTTAGAATGAAAACAACACAATTCTCATGTCCTAAACAACAATTACAAACAAACAACATAAGATGATGAACCTTCAAGTGAAGGCTCGTAGAAGTCCGAAAATATCCTTAAGGCGAAGTTGTTTACTACGAACCGATTATACTCCAACGTATCCCCTTATCTTTCTTCACTTCCACCACTGAAACGCGGTGTCACCGCGTAAATATCCGCCAATGGCCAACTTCCCTTTCCTCCCTCTCTTGCCCTCAAGCCTCACCTTCGTGTCATTACTCTTCACATCAAACTTCACGCCACTTGCTCCAGGTTCGATATCACTCCACTCGTCGTCCCGTCGCAAATCTCATCTCCTCCTCTCTCTCTCTTCTTCTCCTCAAACAACGGCGATAAATCAAACCCTCCGATAACGATATTATATGAAAAGCATTCATCGTTGTCGGCGTCATCGACGTTTTCTCCGTCTCCAGAAAACCAAAACCCTTCTCTTCTTCTTCCTCTTCTTGCTCTTTCTTCCTCCTCGCCACACTCTTCGGAACCGGTTTCTTGAACCAACAAGACTCCATTATCTGTGATATAGTGATTCTAGTATTCGGATTCGGATCAAGAAGCTTTGAAATAAGCCTCCTCGCATCAAGAGAAAACCACGGTGGACACTTGAAATCGCTACGGTAAATCTTCTTATACATAGCCACCAAATTATCATCCTGAAACGGTAAAAATCCCGCAAGAAGATGGCTTTGCAAACAATGGAGATGGCTGCGCCCTAATTTAGAGGGTCTAAATTGAAACCGTGCCTTTGCAAAATAATTGGGGATTTTAAGAGAAGGGCATTCTGGTCATTTTATTTGGAATTCTGTGACATGGAATAAAAAAAACTTACAAGTGTAACAAAACAATAAGCCACATCAGCCTTTTAGGTGATGTGGCAACCTAAAGGTAAAAAATAAAACTTTTAAAATTTGTCAAGGTAACAATTGAAACTTTTTTTTGGCAGGGGGGTTTTTCAAATACACCCCATATGTCAGGGGTGAAAATAGGTATTAACCCTAAAGAAAAATATCATTGTAATTGATCACATTTTTGCTTTAGTTATAACTGTTGAGAATCAAGTGTGAAGAAGAAGTCCTGCATTAGTTAGAAAGTAAAGATTAAAACACTATATAAATGAGAGAGCCCACACACCTATCACCTTAAGGTTTTAGGTGGACAAGTGGTGTGTTTCCGACAAAAGTGTGTTGCTTAAACGGAAAGTCCCAAAAATAAGAAGCTCCTCACTCGACCCTACCTCAATTGTTGCACCAACAATGGTATCACTATTAGGGGCAATTCCGAAGAGGGGGTATTCATTACTTGGGACACTATTGAAAGTAATTCCTTGTGCCGAAAAGATTTAATTTGATTTGATTTAGGAGTGTCGAAATAGTTTGTTACAAACATATTTGTTTTAGATTTAGATAGATTTGATCTAAATCTAAAATAGAATATATTTGATTTAACTCCAAAATATATATTTTAGGCTTGGGTATTACCTAACCTAAAAATATAAATAGAGGGAGTAATCCCTATTTTTCTAATCAAGTCTTTCACAATATTTTGCAGTTGCAAAGCGAATAATGAAGTTTTCCATAATTTGTGGACAAAAAGATACTCTACACAATAATTCTTTCTTTTCTTCTTTAATTTTCTTTCATTTTCATTGTGTGGTGATATCAATCTTGTTCGTCAAGATTGATTGAAATTTATTATAGATTTTGATAGATTTCCAACATCTGGTTTCATGAGCCTTTGGTTTTGATATACAAGTGTGTGTGTGAAAGAGAAAGCTTTCACATGAGGGGGAGCATTGTGACTCAAACTTGAGGGGGAGTGTTGAGAATAAAGTGTGAGGAAGAGTCTCATATTGGATAGAAAAGGGAACATTAAACACTATATAAATGAGAGAATCCACACACTTATCACCTTAAGGTTTTAGGTGGATATGTGGTGTGTCTCTCATAAAATAAAAGGTGTGTCCCAAGTAAAGAATGATCCTTCCTCGAAATTACCCCTAACACTAACTTTAGTTTCTTATCTCTAAGGAATGTTGAAAATCTCTTGACATACTCATTTTTCCATCAATTAAATTTGCAAGCTCGTAGAAGGCATTCATACATCTGTAGTCAATTTCGGTCATTATTAAAGTATAAAAAATTATAAAGAAACTCGTCAGTAGGAATGACGTGCAAATAAAAGATGTTTTGCATGCAGTAAACAAAAGTTGCACTATAAGCTAAGAATGCAGTGAAAATATATCAGACATACGACATTATCAAGATATTAATTTTATAAATAAACAATGTAAACAAAGACATGACAATACAAACCAGAACTTAGTAGTTAAAGAAGTTTACTTTTTACTGCATTAGGGTTTGCGATGGACATTAACCCCCTGTTAGAGTTTAAGATCGATCCTCATACTAGTAATGGAAGAAGTTTGCAGAATTTCGACGATAATGGCTTTCAGGACATAGTTGATGGAGTGATGTTTAATACGAAGGATGGTAGGGTTGAAGGGGAAGTGTTAGATGAAAAAGGCAATAATGTTAGGTCATATAAGGCGATAGTTGTTGGGGATGCTGGGATTGGTGATGAAGCAGATGATATGGATGATTCAGATAAATAGGAGGATTCAGGTGAGTTTTATGTGGAGGACGCGAAAGGAATAAGAGTAGATGATCACAAAATAGGCAACTATGGTTTTCTTATATTTTGTTTTCCAAAGCTGAAGAAAGGAGAATCTGTAAACCTTGAAGCGAGGTGTAATTGTGAAGCTTCTAGGAACGAAGATTGGATATAAAGCACTTAAGACTAGATTGAAGCAAATGTGGGTGAATAATGGAATAATTAACATTATTGATCTCACTAACGATTACTATTTGGTTATGTTTTCTTATGAACAAGATCATGCTTTAGTATTAATGAATGTACCTTGGTTCATATATAATCATTACCTTAGGGTGAATAAGTGGTGTCCTAATTTTCATCCACATCATGATATTAATCAACGGGTTGTTGTGTAGGTATAAGTTTCAGGATTTCCAATAGAATACTATGATGCAAGAGTCCTTAAGCATATTGGAAAGAAGATTAGAAATACAGTGAAGGTAGACAAAAATACTTTGAGCCAAGAGAGATGAAAGTATGCTCGCATTTGTATTGAAGTGGACCTTTCAAAACTATTGCTAGCCATGTTTATGATTAAGGGTAAAAAATGTAATGTTGAGTATAAAGGACTTTGTGCACAACGTGTGGGAAATATGGACACTATAAAAAGGGTTGTCCTAAAAAGCTGGGATTCATGTAGGAGATGGAAGTGGAGGTGGTGATAAAGAAGTTAACAGTCAAGGCGATAAGGAGGTTGTAGGAAGTGGTGTGGATGGACCTTGGATGGTGGTTCAGAAACAACGTCAATCCAGAAAAAGGAAAGGAGAAAAAAGGCGTGGAGACTGAAGGTGAAAAGGCAAAAGGTCCGACAAAAATGATTGAGAATTGTATAGTGGATTATTCATTGTATAGTGCATTGTTATGTTAAAAGTTAACTATTTAAAATTGCTCTCAAATAAATATGGATTTAAGAAACCATGAAATGAATATAGATTTAAAAATTAAATATGTTGCATTATATTTACTTTATTTGAAATTATTGGGCTCTTCATTCTCCTTACTCTTTAAACACTCAGGAATTATTAAAAAAAAAATCTCATTGTCTCAATACAACATTTTCTCTTTAAAACTCACAAAACACAAAAATATATGATAAGGGATGTAAGTTCCTTAAGCTCGAGGATTTGCTTAATTTTTGTAAAACAAATAATAACAGCAACAATATAATGCACAATAGGGCATAACATAACAAGTATAGAAAAAGTCCTATTGGAAAGTCAAGACATGATGTGTTGAACTCATTCAACATCTAGAACAACATGTCAAAGAAGATGTACTAACATGAAGCATTCGACATCATGCCTGCTGAACTAAATGAGATTTGGTTCTCATATTTAAGATGTTCTTAGGTAGAAATTGAATTGGGTAGTGATTAAATGAGGAGTTGTAAACGGGCGAGTTAAAGAATTGGGTAGTGATTAAATGAGGAGTTGTAAACGGGCGAGTTTAACTTTGAATTGATACTACTAATAGTGGATTTCATCCATGACTTAGAAACCTCCAGATGTAGGTGTGTTGCACCGAACTGAGTAAACAGTTCTACTGTGTTATTTATGTTTCCTACACCATAATTTACCTTGCTTGTATGTTAATGTCAAATCAGATGTCTCGACATCTTTATAGAACATTTGAGTCTGTAATACCAAAATTTTAAGGAACAATCAAGGTGAAGGTCAACTTAATGTTTTCAACAGAGAAATTTAAAAACAACCATTTTTCTAAAATATGATAATAATAAGGACAAAGAAATATTTAATCTACTGATTAATTAATGTCGGATACAACTATGAGTTGTTATAGTCCCACATTGATTAATTAATGTCGGATACAACTATGAGTTGTTATAGTCCCACATTACCGGTGAATATGTGAAATATTGGATTTATTATAAAAAACTTATTTACCTAACTTTTTGAAGTTTTGGATTGAAATGTAGTATCTCCATAGTTCGATTTGGTGGAGGAGCGATGGCTGAATCCGTTATAGGATCATGTTATAGAATATGGAGACTTATACTTATGGTGAAGAATGTTGAGTACAAATGTGAGTTGGGAAAAAACATAATTTACTCTCAACCCCCAATACACCCACACTTAAAGTATTTTTGACATCTGCATCTTGTAAAAAAAAAAAATTAATCCTATATAATCTTAGTCTCTCTTCCTTCATAATATTAACCGATATGGCCCTTATAAAAACTTTTTCTAACATCTATATTTTTAACTAATCTCATAATTAATTACTGTTTTAAGGTAAGTGGAAAAATTACAAAGAACGTTGATAAGAGGTTATATCAACTCATTTATTAACATCGAAATAAAGAGAGAACAGTATATTATGCTTTAATGACGCACACACCTATTTCGTTGTCCATAAGTTCAACTAACAGTCGCCATCGTTATTTTCTTGAATTATTTTTAGGCATTGAAAATGCACGAAAATTGTAGAGCACTACAACGTGACAAACTCCAACAAACAAACACCAAACGACCATACACAATAAACAGATCTAGCTGCTCTCGCTCCTGTTCGGCTTCAACGAGATGAAATCCTATCACAAAATTAAATGTAATCATAAGTGTCTTATGTGACAGAGACATGACTCAAATGTCTATAAATATACCTGATGTTGATCAAGGTTGGGAACCCAGTCATTTGTGGCAGGGTTGCTTTTATAGCCTCTAATTTGTGTTTCACCAACATCAACATAGCTAACAGGTAACTGAATCTCATATCCACTTTCATCTCCTTCTCTAACCGTTTTTATAAACCCACTTCCTGTCTGTATTACCAAAAACAATTACAAATAAAACCAAAATGAAAAACAAACAAAAAAAAACATAGTAAAATCACGAACCGCATGATGATGTTTATCAATCGACAACAACTCCTTGTAATACTGAGTTTCCACAAATTCATCTTCCACTGATCCATTTGAGGAAGGAAAAGCTTGAGACTTAGATTGAAGAGATTGAAGTTTTTCAAGCTCTGGTATGTTGTGTGAAGAGAGAGTGGAGAAGTTGAGGGGGTTTTGTGTTTCGGGTTCGCTTCTGTTGGGTTTGATGGGTCGTTTAGGAGTTAAAGCGTCGAATTGAGCTTTGATTTGATTTGTGATTCTGATTTGTTCATGGGCATCTAAGACCTCGTCGCTTCGACTTGGTTTTGTTGATGTCAACTGTCCTACCATGATGTTTGTTGTTTTGATCTACGCAGAAAGGGCCAAAGTGGGGCTGGAGGATGAGTGCTAGAACTTTATAGAGAGGGACACAAGAGAAAGTGACATAAAAACAGTGGGAAATTAAATGAAACTATGGGCTTTGAGAAACCGTGGATTTCGTATACGTAGCTAATTATTGGTAAGGAATGCGTATTCCAATAGTAAAACAATCATGTATCTCAAAATTTATTATATATTTTCTCCGTTTTAAAATGAGTTTCGTCTAAGGTTTTTGCACACAGATTAAAGAATCTAATAATATTGTCATAGAAAATTATACTTATACTAAATTAGCCTTGAAATTCTGGTATCAAATATGAGATGTCGAAGGTAATGTCACGACACTAATATCTGATATGAACACAGTTAAACAGAACAGAATTTAAAGAGTGTAGAAAAATAATTAAAACACAGAGAGCGATTAACCCAGTTCGGTTCTAACCAACCTACGTCTGGGGTCTTCCAAGCCACAGATGAAGTTCATTATTAGCAGTATTAATTCGGAACTAAATCTTCCCTGTTTACACCTCATCACTTAATCAAACTACCTAATGACCCTTCCACCTAAGATACCACACTTAGATATGAGAACATCCGCTCACTCCCTCAGTATCACACACCGTGACACTCAACAAAACTAAAACTGAAGACACTCTTCAAAGACACACAATCACACTCGCTTCAAGGTTTATGGTGATTGAAAACTTACAACTAAAAAATGTCCTACTCAAATAGAAATACTCAAGAGGCTCACAATGAACAATTAACAACCAAAAGAATGAACAACTAACAATTAAAAACTAGACTTCTAAAATTGGAACGGCCAAACTGCAAAACAAGGTTTGCAGCCCTTAAATAGAGTAATAGCAACTAGGGTTGCTTTACCCACAAGTCTTCAGCGCCTCCTGTCTTCACATGTCATGACATCTGCATCTTCAGTAAATTTCAAGGCATTTTCTGAGCATAATGTTTTACCAAAATTATTGTCAATCCATAGAACTAACAAACTCCCCCTTTGGCAAATTTTGTCTAAAACATTATGTAGGGTGCAAGCCATACAACTAAAACAACATCACAATTAACATAGGCATTTAAGCACACATATCAGAGCAGCACACATATCAGAGCAGCACAATCAAAACAGAGATAGAAATAGATAAATAACACAAATGTTCAAACATCAGTTAGAACATTCACAAATGCAACATTTTACTCCCCCTGCACATAGCACACACAGATGCACAATTGACAAAGTAAAAGTTTCTCCCCCTGCACAACAACTTCTCCTATTTGTGGAAACACATAGTATCTTCAAGATACACAATCAACAATTAATATATCAGCTTCTTCTCAACATAAGAAGCACATAAATCACAATTAACACAACAACAACCGCTAGTCCTCCAAACTATCAAATAATCTTAATGACTATTATTTATTCTCTCTGGTAACTTGCAGGATCGACTAGATTGATCCTATGGGGTATTGGTCGTTTGGATAAATCTACTAGTAAAACTGGTATTCATAGTTAAGATTTTATTTAAAGTGTTTTAGAAACATCCAACTTACTTTGATTGCCGTACTAAAGGAATTTAATGACATAATTAAACAGATCAATGTAAAATTGGACTAAATGACTAAAGATTCGAATGTAAAAGAAACGTTTAAATGCAGAAAAGAAAAAATGACTTTAATGTAAAGACTTTAATGTAAAAGCACGAATATAAATGTTTCAGTGTAAAGACACGAATGTAAAAAGTTTCTGAAATGTGTAACGAATTCGAATAGAAGAACAACGTTTAAATGCAAGAAATAAGTAAATGACTTTAAATGTAAAAGTATTTGAATGACATTGACATGAAAATGGAAGATAAACTGGAAAAGATAAAGAGTTTTACTGAATTATAAATGTTTGGTGTTATCATACGTACATTGTTCGAGCATTCGTTTTCCTATCCATGTGGTATTTTGAATGTTTACTGAATTTTGTACAATAGATATGATACACGAAATCCTAACACTAAGACTTCTATTTATACTACTTCGACCATAACGGCCTTGCTTATAAGATTCTACCACGTTCGGAGCATGTAGAGCATTGCTTCTCTCTAGCCTCCACGTGTCTTCGAACGCTCCAGCGCATATATATTTGAATTTCTAACATCCCGCTTACGTTTGAATTTCAAACGCTCTGGTAGCCTTCGCTTCGAACTCGTTTCACAACCTTCACAGACATAGTCTTGTTACCACTTCGAAGTTTCTTTAAATATGTCTTCACAACTATTATTCGAAGCTCCGAGCTTCGACATGTCCGTTCGAAGAACAATCTCTTCCATTCCGAACTATTAACATTTGTTTTATTCCAATGAAACATCAATATTGCTTCATTTCGAACTACATGTATCAAAATCTTCAGCCAACAAAATGCCCCTTTAAAATGTGTATTTCAAATCTTTTGAGAAATACTTATTTTAAACATAGTTACAAGATTTTGATGTGACTTTTGAGTAATCATGGTATTTACTGTGTATGACTTCAACCACATCAATCAAGACGCCTCTTGGATTTCTTAACCGTATTGAACTAGTAATCACAGCATGGTGCGGTTTCAAAAGTAATGATTATGTTTAATCATGCTTATTACCAATATCAGCTTTTACGCCACCTCCTTCTCAATCCAACCCACGACTCCGACGTATCCTAGTCTTACTTAGTGGATGTTTAAACTTCCACACTATAAAAACTAATCAACTTAGTCTTTTATTCTTTTTTCCCACATTCTGAAGCTTTTTCTTCCTCTACTCTCACTAAAACCCTAAAACTTCCAACAATCTTCAACAATGTCTTCAACAACATCATCCCAACTAAAGAAAACTTCCAAGAAGAAGAACAAGAACACAGGAACAATCATGGAGAGTAAGGTAGGCACTTACGGTGCATGCTTATCCTCAAACGATCTCCAAGGAAAAGGAAATGTTGTACGCCTCTCAGGTATTGATTCCAACTAACGCTGCTGGAAAGAGGTTTGCTTTAATGGGCCTTCTTACAGTTTTTGAAATCTTGAGAGATACTAGGAAAATCTTCCCTGTCTGTTACAATTTCAAACCCTTGTTTAATAAAATGGATATCCCTAAGATAGGAACTGAAAATATAGGCGAGTCTTCTGATTCGAAAGCCATAGAAACTCCAACCGTTTCCCCAAAAGATCCCTTTGTGTTAGATTATGTGAAGAGTAACTTTAAACCATTTCGATCCCCTACCTCGACATAGCTTACCAAAGCGGCTCACCAAAGTAGAAGAAATCCCATCAATGGGAGGAATTAGGAATCTATAATTTGATTAAGTTTTGAAACAGTTTCACCTATAGTCATCCGTTATTTGCCTCACTATACTTACGGGATAGCACCTACAACACCTTTCATCTTTCGCGGAATGATAGCCACGTTTTCGATATAACGACCATCATGGTCTTTCACCGTGGAGAAACTTACATCCCTGATAATGAAGAACACTCCAGTATTATTGACTTCGATGTCAAATTAGCCAGTTTCTCCAAATTCATTAGCCATTACCACACTGAAGGAGATAGCGTCTCAGACGTAGAACATATCGCCTTTCTCAATTTATGGTTATCAAGATATGTATATTGTAGCAGATCCTTGCAAGTAGCAAGCAGGTTTATCCCCTTAGCTAGGGACCTACATGAGAATAGGAGAGTATGTTTGAGCGAACTGTTACTTGTTGACCTTTACGAAAGCTTAAGATCAGCCGTTTCGAGTTTGAAAGCCCATACTCCCAAAAACATCCTTCTGGCTGGCCCTTTCTGGTTGCTCCAATTATGGCTCAATGCCATGTTCGAATCCTCGTTATCAACTGCTGACACCGTTGTCAAACAAGATCCAGAGATAGCGGATAGAATTATTGAAGGTACAAGGCTGCGAAAACTCACTCCGAATGATGACAAAGATGACTTCAAAGTTCTTTTCTCACAGTATATCATGATTTTCTCCAAGAGACACAAATTTGAAGAGACCATGGCACCCTTCGCTTCAAGGACTCATGGACCATCATGGTTCACCATGTCTCTTCAGAAGTTAAAAGTAAAGAAATTCAAGATATCTGAAAGCTTTTGCTCCTAGATTAATTTCCTCACGAATCACTCCTTCCAAGAATCAAATCTTCCTTTTTCCTATCAACTAACTTTGTCTCGGACAATTTGGCCTGTCGGTTAATCCACGAACCTCTGTTCCAAACCCAGTGCCATCACATCGAACCTTTAAAGCAAGAGAAGCCGCAACAAAGCGATATCAAGACTTAGCTCGATTCGAACTACTACCTTTTGAACCAACACACTTTACTGTGAAAGATTTACGGAATGGTGGACTAAGTTCTACCAATCTTATCGTTCGACACTCACCATTCAAACTAATGATCGTTCGATGTGCGGTACACTCCAAGAAAGGTATGTTCACTCCCACGAGATTAGGGATTTTCGAATTATTTGAAACCACTTATGATCCTACTGGCGCTTGGAAACCACGTATCGAGCATCAAAACCTTGAAGGAAAAATTTAAAGAAAAAGTTTCTAAGTTCAAACTTCCTTGAGGTTGTCACGAGGATAGGTATAGGTTGGCACTCGAAATGCATCCACCTAAATTTCCTAGGCCTACCTCGAGCGGCTCGACTTGGTTTCCTCCATACCCTTGGTGGTTGACTTGCAAAGAGATGTTCAAATACAAATCTCAAAAGAAACTAAAGCCAGAGGCGTGACATGGGCTCGTCATTGGCTCCATAATTTCCAGGACATCTTCGCTATGACCTTCGCCATGTCGATTATATCTAATCAAGCGCGTAAAGCTTAGGAAAATCCCAAATGTTTCTTACTTTATTTATTTTTAACATTTTACTTTAATTGTTTCGATTTTCATCGGGATAAAGCCCATTGCTTGAAGTCAAAGAAGGAAGTACCTCCCAACAATCATCGAAACTAATGATGACGTGCCTCTAGCCATACCAACAACAACTCTGCAACAACAACAACACCAAAGATAACAAATGTTCCAACTCAAAGGTAATCAATTAACCCTGATGTTTCGAATAAACTGAAGTTTGTGATTTAGATCTAACTCATGTCTAAACCTTTTCAGACTAACAGACTTCCACCAACACTCCGAAGAAAAGGAAACCAAGCACCACTGGAAAGAATCCCAAGGTTGGTGGAAATTCTCCAACTGCTTCGAAGAAGAAGCAGAAAAAAGAAGTTTCTAAAGGCATTGAGCCTACTAGCATTTCTGGACTCGATTCCAGAGATGTTGCTCCCTCAACAAAATCCAAAATTCCACCTTCGACCTCCAACGTAATGTTGGAATATATAGATAGTAACCTTTCCTCTGATAATCCACAGGTAAATTGAATTCGAATTTTTAACAAAAATAGTTATTCATTACCTTGGTGCATATTCTTAACTTTCTTTGTCTCTGTAGGACACTTCGAACCCAAATCCCACTACTTCGACTCCTCCATCAAAGACTGCTGATCCAATCAACTCTTCTCCTCATGGGGACTCCAGTAATCTTGTGCAAAACAAAGGATCCTCCAACATGGCGATTCCGACTGGAGCTTCAGAGCAACAAGATGACCAAGGCACTTCCCCTCCTCTAAAAGAAACAAACGAAGCAACGCTTGATAAATTTGCAGAAATTCTACCAGAGATTTCCCCTCCAAAGTCTCCTCTCGAAACCCTTCAAGAGAGCCCAAAGGTTGTTCATCTGAAGGAAAAGGCTAATTCTTCCCAGAGTGAAGAATGCGAAGAAGGATCGGGAAGACGAAGCCGAGCGGTTCGAGCGATGGAGCAGTCGATGCTAAGTGAAACTAATTCGATCGAAGTGGTGGATCTGGTTGATGAAGGAGAAGACAACGAGCAGGACAAGAGTGAAGGTGATGGTGACCAAACTAATGAGCCTATGGAGGTTGACATGGATGTGACTCCCTTGCGTATGGAAATTCCCCACTCTCAAATGATTGAAGAAGAATTAGCTCTCCTAAGGCGTAATGACCCAATAGGGTATATGAAAGCTAAATTAGCTCAAAGGGATACTCCTCTTGCTAGGGCTGGAAATAGTTCGACCAATAACCCATTGCCCTCAGATGATAGAGCCATACTCTTAAACAAAGTCAGGAGGACAATCCTTGATGTGGACTTGTTCGAAGTTCTTACAAAGGATAGTACGGCCTATTACACCATGAAGGAGCTTCTTACGCAAGTTAACCTCGCAACCTGCTCTTTGCCAGTCAGCACCATATTATTCGATCTTCAAACCTTGTTGGATAACGTGTCTTCTTCAAGACGAATTTGCTACTAAGGTCCAAGAGAAGCGAAACGCTATGGATGCTGCCTATGAGTATGCTTCAAAGCTTTCTAAAGAAGCTGAAGACCAAGCCATGCGCTTAAAACAAGCCAAAACTGACTATGAAGCTCGAGCTCAGTTTATTCTCCTCTGGGAAAAGCAAATTCAAGAGCTCCAACAAAAGGTTAATGAGGCTCAACAACAACAATTGGCATATGAAACCAATACTGCTGATAATCAGTTCGAAGCACTTCTCAACAAAGGACTTGCTCAAATGGAAGCCACAGAGCAACTCAAAGGAGAAGTAGCTGCCCTGGAAGGAGCAAGGCGCTTCACTCAACAAAGGCTTGAGTCCTTTCAAAGTACTTTTAAAAGATTGAGGAACAATGCATATTTTTAGATTTTTGTTTGTTTAATTAATCTTGAATTTGGGTTGAATTTTGTCTAATATCAAACAACGCCATTTTGGCAATATATATTACCATTTTGGCATTCCTTTATAATATTTCGATTATGTTGTTATTATTCGAATCTCCTGCAGGCGTGGCTTATATTTCTTCAAATACTTCCCATTAACCTTTAAGATTCGCTTATCATTAGCCAACTCTTCGATTTCATATGCATTGTTTGAAAATATCTTAAATATTCGAAAAGGTCCTTCCCAATGAGGTGACCATTTACCTAATGTTTTATTTTTCTTGTCCATGGGCAATATGACTTTCCAGACTAAGTCATTAATAGTGAATGTTTTCCCTTTCACCCTTTTATTATATGCCCTAGCTACTCTTTCCTTTTGCCTCATTAGGATTTCCAATGCATGCAATCTAACTTCGTCTAACTCAACTAACTCATTCATCATCATCTCCCAATATAATACAGATGGGATCTCGTTTTGTCTTTGAATTCGAACTGATTGTAGATGAATTTCTACTGGTAGAACTGCATCATGACCAAATGTTAGTTGGAAAGGCGTCGTGTTAGTAGCTTCTTTAGGAGATGTTCTACAGGCCCATAGTATTTGGTCCAAAGTCTTGTGCCAGTTCCTTGGCTTTTTACCAACATGTTTCTTAATTAACCCTATTATCACTTTATTGGCTGCTTCGACCTGACCATTTGCTTGAGCATAACATGGTGTTGATGTTAGTAATCTAAACCCCATCTCTTGAGAAAATTCTTGCATCTTCCTACCAGTAAACACAGAACCTTGCGTGGTTATGCTCTCCGCAATCCGAACCTATAGATAATTTGTTTATGAACTCAATAATAGCCTCTTGATCGTGCTATTAATGGTATTGCTTGATCCACTTGGTAAAATAATCTATTCCTACCAAGATATATTTCCGTCCTTTAGAGCGGGATTGATTTCTCCTATTAAATCTAATGCCCATCCTCTAAAGGGCCATGGTTTAATGATCGAATGTAACTCACTTGCGGGAGCATGTTGAATCCTGCATGTTTCGAATTCTTCACGACCTTTAGCAAAATCTATACAATCTTTGAGCATTTGGCCAATACATACCATATCGAAATAACAACCATTTCATTTTATGGCTGCTTGATGCATGCCCCATTGTGGACTTCGACAATGCTAAGTATGCCTCACTTTCTCGGGCATTTCGATGCCTTCTGGGTCTTTCTGAACAACTCATTTCCCATGAGGACATATGATAATGCTCTATATTTTATTTTCCTATCAACATTCAATGTTGGGTTTTTTAAATAACTCATAAGTGGACTTCGCCAATCGCATCGATAAGGTGTCTATGGCTAGTACTTGAATCCTTTTATCGGCAACCTAATTTTATATTCTCTAAATCTGATGGTATGAGTCTAGTAGCCATAACCCTTCCTCTTAATTCAACCAAATCCTTAAAGTTCTTGGTAGAAACATTATATCCTGAAGCCAACTGTGCTAGGTCATTTGCTTCTTGATTTTCTATTCTTGGTATATGTTGAATATCCATGTATTGAATTTTGAGTAGCACATTAACTATGATGGTATGTCATGATTTTCCTTAATGCATTTGTATTCCTTTGTTATTTGTGACCACTAATTCCGAATCACCTTTAATTTCGACTCTAGTTGCCCCAATTCCAACAAAGCTTCAAGTCCAACAATAAGTGCCGTACTCGACCGTTGTTGAGCAACGAGGACCATCTAACTTATACTTGAATTTTGTTGGAATTCCCTCAGGAGAAATTATGAGAACTCCAACACCACTACCATCCTTATGGGTCGAACCATC
Organism: Vicia sativa; assembly: GCA_021764765.1. Taxonomy (NCBI): domain Eukaryota; kingdom Viridiplantae; phylum Streptophyta; class Magnoliopsida; order Fabales; family Fabaceae; genus Vicia; species Vicia sativa. The sequence goes on from CM038797.1 coordinate 131,005,906, forward strand.
AAAGTATAATTTCCAAGGTTGCATTTCAACGTAACCCATGACAGTCTTTTCGACCAGTGAATGGTCCACAATGAAATCAGAAATTACTTGACCTTTCACAGCTCTTAAAGGCATGAAAGTCAAAGAATATTCTGTTAAGGCTAAAGCCCATTTACCAACTCTGCTATGCATTATTGGTTTCGAAAGCATGTGTTTGATAACATCGAAATGAGATGAAACATAAACATCAACAGGCTTTATATAATACTTAAGTTTCATATAAGAAAAGTACAAACAGAGACATAGCTTTTCTATATTGCTATATCTAGTTTCTGCATCATTCAATATCCTACTTAAATAGTATATGGCTCTTTCGATGCCATTGCTATCTTCTTGTGCTAACATACTACCTATACTAACTTCAGAGGCAGATATGTACAATCTCATGGGCTTTCCCCATGAAGGTGGAGACAAGATAGGAGGCTGAGAGAGATATCTTTTTATCTTGTCAAATGCCTCTTGATGTGCTTTGTCCCACTCGAAGGCTTGGCCTTGCTTTAAACGAAGTAACGGAGAGAAAGCCTGGGTTCTTCCACTTAGATTCGAAATGAACCTTCTTAGAAAGTTAATCTTCCCTAACAAAGATTGCAGCTCCCTTTTTGATGTAGGTGCTTTCGTCTCCATAATGGCTTTGGTCTTATTTTGGTTGATCTCGATTCCTTTCTTATGAACCACAAAGCCAAGGAAATCTCCAGCCTGCACAAAAAATGCACACTTAAGGGGGTTCATTTTTAAGCCATGTTTTCTCATTATTTCGAACGATTGGCTCAAATGATGCAAATGTGTTTCTGTAGATACAGATTTGATGACTATATCATCAATATACACCTGCATAAAGGTTTCAATGAAATCATGAAAAGTTGAATTCATTGCCCTTTGATAAGTTGCTCCTGCATTTTTTAAACCAAAAGGCATCACTACCCATTCGTAGGTGCCTAAGGTTCCTGGGCAACGAAATGCTGTCTTGGCAACATCTTCTTCAGCAATAAAAATCTGATTATATCCAGAGTATCCATCTAACATACTTAAGTATTCGAATCCTGCAGCAGAGTCTATTAACATTTCTGCCACAGGCATGGAGTACTCATCTTTAGGGGTAGCAGTATTTAAATCCCTAAAATCTATGCAAATTCTCAGAGAGCCATTTTTCTTAATAACAGGTACTATATTTGCTAACCATTCGACATACCTTGTGGTTCTGATGAATCTACAGCGCAGCAACCTTTCAATTTCAACTTTGATCTTTGTGAGAACTGCTGGTCCGAATCTTCTAGGAGTTTGCTTGATGGGCTTCTTGCCATCCTTAATTGGAAGTCTGTGCTCCACTAACTCTCTCTTCAAACCAGGCATTTCATCATAGTCCCATGCGAAGCAATCTTTGTTTCTCTTGAGAACTTCGATCACCTCCTGCTTAAGGCTTGGATTGAGTTTTGCGCTTATGTAAGTTATCCTTTTCGTGTTTTCATCCCTCAAATTCACCTCTTCGAGCGGATCCTGCGCCAACATTTTGGAACCTGAGTCTGTGGGGTCCTTCTCGAAGCCTAAGGGTTCTTTATCATAGATGGCATCAAGCCTTTGATCTATTTCGTGTTCTTCAAAGGGTGAGTCTTTCGAGCCATCCCCATCTATTTCGTTCATTTCTGCAGCCATATTATCTATTTCAGCCTCTAAGGCCGCTTTCCATTCGTTCTCAGCCATATAGGCCGAAATCCTTTCGAAGAAGGGGGACTCAATCATGAGCAAGGTTGTGAACTCCACTGGCGGCCGTCTTTGCGTAGTGCCTTCGACTCCTTCGTCTCCTTTAATTATCTTCCTATCCAAATACATGCCATCATGGCGAAGGGTCATATAATAAAGTGCGTTTCTGGTTTTGTTGATTTCGTCACTTGGGGTACAAGGAGCTATTTTGGCTAGGTATTTATCATAATTTCTCTTATTGACTAAGTTAATTGCTGTCATAAAATAACTCTGATCCGCTTCGATGTTCTCCACAATACCATCCTCTCTCCATAAAACTAACCTCTGATGCATTGATGAAGGTGCTCAACGCCATGGATTCATTCTCTTCCAACAAAGAAGTTGTAGTTGGCTTTGGCTTGATCACCATGAACATGGTGGTCTGTGATCCCACAATCATTCTACTTGGACCACTCCCAATGTTTGGCCTACTTTTCCTTCATAATTGGATAGTACCATGTTGTGTGGTTTGATGTCGACCTCTTGTATTCCTAACTTCTTCAGCATGAAATGGGGCATTAAGTTGACTGCAGTACCTCCATCAACCAAGACTTTATTTATGCCATGGGCACCAACTTTGCTCGAATAAACAATGGCTTGGATGATTTTCATAGCGGCTCGGGTGCTCGAAGAAAGCATTCTCGCTTCGACGACCCGTTATCCATCACGTAATACTTTGGTCCATGCTTCATCAAGTTTATTGTATCATCCTCCTCATGCTCTCTGATTTCAGTTTCCTGTCCAAACTCACAAGGTAGTACAGATACCACGTTGCAATTGATGTTGAGTGAAGACTCCCCCTCTGATTCGAAGTTGTCCATTAGCATATCCTCGTCTTCTTCGACTTGTGTACTCTTGATTCATTTTGTCGTGTTTTAGAAGAGTCTCCTATTAACCTGGGGTTTGCCTTAGGTTGATTATTTGTGTGGGTTTGTTGGTGCTTGATTCTCTTGGTTTTGATCGAAGTTTCTCCTTTATCGCCATAGCTTCCCCACCTTCGAATTCTCTCGCCGATCTTGACATGGGTTTTGCCTTTGTAGTTTTCTAACCTCACTTCTTCCTCTTGCGATTATTAGCGCCTTCATCGTCATGGCGTGGCATGCATTTCGTTCATTGCTTCTCTATTTATCCTTCCTTGTTACCCGACTTGCAGCCACTTGCTGTTGGTACTTCACAGGACTTTGAATGTCACCCTTGAGCGCCTTTGGGATAAGGGGCACGGCTGTTGAGTGTAGTTGCTCGAAACGCTGGCTCATCGACCGGTTCTTTGTGGTTCAGCATAGGGGAAAGGAATTGTTTGAAGGCTCACGGCCACATTTTGATCATACTGTGCGGAACACCTTGGGCATACTAGATATTTGGTTGCCCATTTGTGACAACGAACTAAAAACTCCAATAAACTTTCTCAAGCTTTAGGGTAACATCTGAATAACTGGTTATCCTGGCGACAGTTGCTGCCAGTTCGTGTCCTTTGTTTCTTCTCGAAGTCTGTAGCAATTCTCGATTACGAGATGATCATGGGACATAGTATCATTTATTTCCTTTGTGGCACAACATGAGGTAGTCTTTAAGACTGGCATCCCTAGCATAACTATCCTCCATTTTGTATTTCTCTTTTTCTAAATATCTTTCCATCTCCTCCATTTCAGAATGAGGTCTCTCCATATCCACCATGTTAAAATCCACGTCTTCCCCCTTTATGTCATCATCTCCCCAACCTGTAGGTTTGACATCTTCGATTGGGATTTTTGAACTTTACTGGCGATGTTCACGGTAGTCGAACTTTCCTGGGCTCCCCAAAGTATCCCATATTTCTTTAGAGGCTGGCTTTGTGATCTGGACTTTCTCAATTTTAGCCTCGGGCCTTGATAGCATGTCAATTCTTAGTTTCGATTCCCAGCCTCGATGCTTTGGATTTCTTTCTTGACGAAAGGTGCTACTCAATAACGAAGCCTCCTTTCTTATGGGCGTCCTCGAACCTCCTTTTGACTTGACTAACACACATTTTTATTCTCGTGTTTCCCCTCGATGGAGTGTCATCTTGATCTGCTTCCACCATATTGTTTCTCTCCAATGTATGCAGTTCGAGTAATTGGTGTCTGCAATATCAAAGGGTCTTCATCTACTTTCATTTTGGTTTGTCGGTGATTTCAATCTGCCATCCTTAATTGCATTTTGAATCGGATCCACAGAAAACAACAGCAGGGTTTTGCGGCCTAGGAAACTATGATACTTTCAAAATCCTCTTTTCTTTCTTTGATCTAAAGGAGGTATTTTGACATTCGATGTACAATTAGTTGGCCATCTTTGACAAGCAAATCAAAAATCTCGTCACACTTTGTTACATCGAGTATACAACTTCTTTGAGGAATTGTCACTTTTCTCATTTTCAACAATTTCTTTCCCTTTTGTGGAACTAATAGTTTACAAAGAGTAAGGTGGAGCACCTTTAATTGATGAGATCAATTTCGACCTCTTGAATTGGGATAGTCTTCAACTTCCTCGGTTTGACATAGGAAATTCTTTCCTTCTTATTACTTTTAAAAGCCACGGCCTTTTCGGCCTTTAGTCTTCGACATGAACCCTATCCTTGAATTGAGCCATGTCCTCAAGTATTGTGTTGTCTAATTTC